>CM053590.1:144842418-144866619 GCA_028646515.1 Pseudochirops corinnae | reverse complement strand
ATAAAAAAAACTCAGAAGTATCTCAACAGGCTCAACTACTGGACCAAATTCAGAACTATATCATTCATATGAGGTAAAAGAAAACTTAAAGAGGGAACATAGCAGTTGCCTAAGGTATTTGAAGGACTGTCATGTGGAATGAGTTGATTTATTCTGTTTGTTTTTATCTTTTATTTGTCAATTAGCAAGAATTTATTTTCTCTCCCTCCCACCTCCCAATTGGGATGGGGCAGGAGGAGCCTTGTAACATGCAGAGCCAAGCAAAACAAATTTCTACATTGTCTATGTACAAAAATACGTGCCTAATTCTGCATCTTGAATCCTCTCTGTCAGGAAGTAGGTGATATACTTCATTGGTCCTTTGGAATCATTGATCAGAGATTTTTAAGTCTTTCAAAGTTGTTTGTCTTTATAATGTCATTTATGTAAATTGTTCTTTTTCTGCTTACTTCATTCTGTCGATTCATACTGATTTTTTCCTAAAATCATCCCTTTCATCATTTCTTCTGGCACTCTACTCACCATAATTGCTCAGACAATCCCCAATTAATAAATACCTTTCTTTGCCACTAGAAAAAGAGCTGCTACATTTTTAGTCATATGGCTCCTTTGCCCCTCTCCTTGATCTCTGTTGCATAGCCTATTAGATTTTTTTTCCCCCTTATTTTGGGAGGGGTAAAGGCAGGACAATTAGGGTTAAGTGACTTGACCAAGGTCACACAGCTAGTAAGTGTTAAGTGTCTGAGGCTGCATTTGAACTCAGGTCCTCCTGACTCCAGGGCTGTTGCTCTATTCACTGCACCACCTAGCTGCCCCTGCCTATTAGGTTTTAGAGGAAAGAGCTAGGACCAGTGGATGAGAATTAAAGGAAGGCAGATTTTGGCTCAGTATAAGGAAGGACTTTATAACTATTTAAAGTGGTTAAATAGTATTTCACTATCACATTAGGTAGTAAGTTTGTGTTCAAATAGATGTGATGACCAACTGTCACAGGTATTACTAACACAATTTATCTCTTTTGCAGGTTGTTATATTAGGGGCTCCTTTTCAACTATTATTGCATGATTTTGTGATGTACTGCAAAAATATCCAACCTCAAAAATAACTGCTTGTAGCTTTTAGGAGTTTGCTTCAATCATAATTTGTAGAAGAGATGCAACAAATAAATATAGGATAAATATTTATTGCTCTGTCTTCTGGAATCCAATAAACATTTATTAAGCACCTACTCTGTCCCAGGCACTGTCCTAAGCACTGGAAGCAATACCTGTTATGTGTCTCACTGCATGAGTAAGCCCCAAGAAAACCAGGAAACACTTGTCAGCTGAACTAGACTTTTTTTTTACATAACTCCATTGTCAGCAGAATGCACGTTAGCAGGCTCCAACTGGTTTATTTGAAGTCCAAGCTGAAATGATTTCCCATTCCCTACCTCACATTTTGCATATTTTTTATACTACAGAATAAATATAACAGCATTTCTGAAAATTGTTTATCTTAAATAGATGTATTCTAAGTTTCTGTATCACAAAAACTACAAAGAAATGATTATTTTAAACTTGTCGTGACACATTGCTTTTTATCTACATAAATGTGCATAAAACTTAGACTTTTAGGCCTGCAGGGATCCTCAGAGGTCATCTGGTGTAATTTATTTAATAGTTAAGGAGACAGTCTTAATAGGGTAATATGGTAATATAACTTGTCCAGGGTCATAGAGACTGGAACTGAGCTCAGATTTTCTGATTTTTGGTCTATTGGCTTTCCCTCTAGGCACATTTTTAAAAAAAAAATTAACTTGAATTTTTCAAATTTACTTGGAAATAATCTGTTAAATTTGCTTTATTTTGTTTTTTGTAGGCAAAGATAGTGAATGTGAATCAGAGAAGGAAGGCTCCTCATACTCCCCACATAGTCCCCTTCTAAATTGATCAAATACACATTCCTTTCTACATTTGGTAGACTCTTGTATGTCCATTTCACAGTATCTGCTCAGTTCTGGCCTTTTCATCAGGAATGCTTAGAAATCCTCTTTTTCATCGAAGATACATTTTTTCCCCTATAGGATTATACTCAGTTTTGCCAGATCATTCTTTTGGGGGGATGGGGTGGGGGGAGAAGGACAGAGCAATTGGGGTTAAGTGACTTGTGTTAAGTGTCTGAGGTCACATTTGAACTCAGGTCCTCCTGACTCCAGAGCCAGTGCTCTCTATTCACTGTGCCACCTAGCTGCCCCCAGACAGGTTATTCTTGGTTGTAAGACTTTATCTTTTGCTCTTTGGAATATTATCCAAGTTCTCATACCCAAGTCTGTGGGAATGAGTTCTCTGTGGCTGTGGCCCCCTTCCACCTAAACATCTTTTTGACTGCAATATTTTTTCTCTGATCTAAAATCTCTGGATTTGGGCTATGACATTGCTAGCAATTTTCATTTTGGAATCTCTTTCAGGAGGTGACTGGTGGAGTCTTTCTGTTTGATGACTTTACCATCAGAATTGGGGAGTTTTCAATTATGATTTCTTGAAATATGGTATCCAACCTTGTTTTGGTTTTGTTCTGATTTTCAGGCAGTCCAGTGATTCTTTATATTTCCTTGACATGTTTTCCAGTTCAGTTTTTTAATGTATTCCTTATATTCTGGGTTTTTTTTAAATCTTTTGATTTTGTTTTGATATTTATTATTACTTCATCAAGGTGTTGTTTTCTTTTGGATGCATTCTAATTTTCAGAGCATTTAGTTTGTGGGTAATATTTCCTACTGTCAATTCTAAATTAATTGTATTTGCCATTCTTTTCTCCCTAGCTATTTCATTTCGTATCTCTTATTTCATTTTTCTTCCAAATGTCTCTTAGACATTTTTTTCCCCTGAGGCCCTACTTGGATTTGTTGTGGTTGATCCCTTCGGCATCTCTCAATACAAAATATTTCTTTATTGTGTTTGGCATTTTCTTTTGTTAACATCTCTCCCATCTCAGTTTTTAGAGCTTTTGGTTACGTCAACCATGGGTCAAGCACTGCTTGGTCCTGAGTGCAGGGTCTAAGACACCAGGATCTACCTTCTGGAGGAACTGTCAGATTTATGGTCTGCTATGTTTCAGGGTTCTTGCTGTCTCCAGGTTTCTGAAGCTGCCCTGCACTGGGTGCTGTGTGGAAACTTTTAAAAAAAAACAACAGAGAATCTTATATTTGATCTTACAAAGCAATAGAGGGCCATTGGAGTTCATTGGAGTGACATGGTAAGTGCTGCATTTTAGAAGTAATTCATACTCAAGGAGTTTTTTAACCAATATTTCCCAGACTTAGCAGAGGAAAGAGATCTATACCAACTACTTTTGCATTCTACTTTAGGACTTGTCATGTATTACTACTGCTCTTGTGGATCAGTTTTTGGAGGACTTGGATTCATCCACCTGGAATGAATTAAGCTGGATGAACATGGCTGCCAACCTGCCAGAACTTGTTGGGCTCCACCCAAGGAAATGCTGTCACGTGTTAGTAATTAAGAAAATCCCCAGGCAGGGGACAGGTTAATTCCTGTGACAGAAATCAAAGTTTAAGAATAGCCATAATACATGAATGAAGCTGAGATCAGCTACCATACTAATTGTAGGATATCAATATTCTGGTGGGTGGGACAGAAGAATGAGGATGATGACGAGTTCAAAGGTGAATGAAATATAATAGCTTGGAGGCTCAGAGGACAAGGATGGCAAAGAGAGAAGTGAACACTTTGTCTGACTTAAACTGCCTCCTGAAAGTTTTTCTTCTGGAAGCTTGTGATATCTGGAAGCATTGGCTATCACTGCTTCTTGCTTAAATAGTCACATACATCATATCATGGACCCACGTATCATTGTTACCGCTAGACTTTAAAGGGGGTTAGTGGACTGACAGTGCTAGAAAGTCTCTACCAATTATAAGACATTTTCATTGTATCCTGTCTAGTTCTCATGTGCTTTCCTCATACGTTGCTATGCTGGAGAAGACTTTTGATAGTCCTTTGGACAGCAAGGAGATCAAATCAGTTAATACTTAAAAGAAATGAATTCAGACTATTCATTGGAAGGACAAATACTAAAGCTAAAGCTTAAATACTTTGGCCACATAATGAGAAGACAGGATTCATTGGAAAAGACCCTGATGTTGGGAGAGATTGAAGGCAAAAGGAGAAAGGGATGGCAGAGGATGAGATAGAGAGTGTCATGGAGTCAATGGACATGAGCTTGGACAGACTTTGGGAGACAGTGAAGGATAGGAGGTCCTAGCATGCTATAATCCATGGAGTCACGAAGAGTTGGACAGAGCCAAACAACAACTCCTTATGTGTATAGAACTGCCAATCTCCACATACTATAGGTAGACTCATCACCTCCGAGAAATGGCATGACAAGCTCAATATGAATCAACAGGCTAATCAGTCAATCAAAAAAAAAACCCATGTTGAGTCAATAAGCATTGATTAAACTCTCTATGCCAGATACTGTATATACTAAGCACTAGGGGCAAATGAAGGGCAAAAACAGTTCCTGCCTTCAAAGAACTCACATAATGGAGGAGACAACATGCAAACAACACAACAGAAATAGGGTAAACTGGAATTAATCTCTGAGGAAAGACACTGGGTGAGGGAGGCATGGAGGGATGGCTGGGGGAATGGGAACTGGGAAACGACTTAACTAGATGTGGGATTTGAATTACATCTTGAAAGAAACCAAAAGAAAGACAAGGAGAGAGAGAAATGTAAGCATGGGGGACAGCTAACGAAAAGGCACAGAGTGAATCGATGGAATGTCATGTGTAAAGGAAAGGAAGGAAATGAGAATTTACTAAGAACCTACCACGTGCCAGGTACTATGTTAAAAACTTTATGGGGCAGCTAGGTGGTGCAGTGAATAGAGCACAGGCCTTGGAGTTAGGAGGACCTGAGTTCAAATCCAGCCTCAGACCCTTGATATACTTGCTAGCTGTGTGACCTTAGGCAAGTCACTTAACCCCAATTGTCTTCCCTTCCCCTCTCAAAAAAAACTTTACAAATACCTCGTGATCTTCATAACACCCATGGGAGATAAGTACTATTATTATACCCATTTTACGTTTAAGGAAACTGAGGCAGTAGAGGGTAAGTTACTTGTCCAAGGTCACACAGCTAGTAAGTTTTTGAGGCTAGATTTGAGCTCAGGTTTTCTTGATTCCAAGCCCAGCACTCTATCCACTGTACCACTAAATTGTGGGTAGTAGGCCAGAACTGCAGGATTTTAAGAATATGTAGAGGGTAATAAAACGGAAAAACACTGAAAAGGAAGAAAGAGGCCAGATTGTAAAGGACTTTAAAAAGTAAACATCATTTGATACTTGGTTCAGGAGCCAATAGGGAGCCACTGAAGTGTGTTATGAGAGTGACATGGTTAGGCCTGTGCTTTAGGATGCTCACTTTGGCAAGTGAGGGGGTAGTGGTCTGTAATAGAGACAGGCTTGGGGTGAGGAGACTAACCACAAGACTATTACAATAGTCCAAGTATGAGATTATGAGGGCCTGTCCCAGGGTGGTAGCAGCTTCGGAGGAGAGAAGGGAGACATAAGAGAGATGTTTCAAAAGTACATTAATAGGATTTGTCAGCTGATTGGATATGGGGGTCAGGAAGTAGATTAGAGAGAAAAGAATTGAGGATGACCCCCTGGGTTGGGAGCCTGGATGATGGATGTCCTCAACATAACAGCTGGTGGCACAGTGGATAGAGCCCCCAGCCAGAGGTTAAGAAAGCTTATTGTTGCTTCATTCATGTCTGACTCTTTGTGTTCCTATTTTGGGTTTTCTTGGCAAAGATACTAGAGTGGTTTGCCATTTCCTTCTTCAATTCATTTTACAAATGAGGAAACTGAGGCAAACAGGGTTAAGTTACTTGCCCAAGAACACACAGCTAATAAGTGTTTGAAGCCAGATATGAACTCAGGTCTTTGTGACACCAGTGCTCTATCCATTGTGCCACCTAGCTGCCCTGGAGTCAAGAAAATCTGAGGTCAAATATGATTTCAGACACTAGTTGTGTAACCCTGGACAAGTCACTTAACTTCTATTTGCCTCAGTTTTCTCAACTTAAAATGGGGATCATAATATCATCTACTTTGCTGAGTTGTTGTGAGGATCAAATGAATTATTTGTAAAAGGTGCTTAGCACAATACCTGGCATGTAGTAAGCACTTTATAAGTGCTTATTCCCTTCCCTCTCATCCCTTCCTTAACAAGGAAGTTAAAAAGAGGAGAAGGGTTGGGAGGAGAGGATTGAAAATAGTAAATTCTGCATTAGATGTGTCATATTTAAGATATCTACGGCACTTCCAGTCCATCAAATAGGCATTTGCCAGTACTGGAAGTCAGATGAGAGGTTAGGGTTGGGTGAATAATCTGTGAATCACAGCATAGAAATAATCATGGAATCCATGAGAGATAGCATCACCAAGTGAAATAGTATAGAGAAAGAAGAGAACAAGACCAAAGACAGAGAACCTTAGAACATCATGGTTAGCCAGTGTGCCATATGGGACCTGGATGAAGATCCAGTGCCATCTTAAGCTCATTAATTGAAGCATATTGACCAGAATGAGAGCGGTCACAGTATAAAAGACATCTGACCTGGTCAGACTCTGAAATACTGTGTTCAGTCCTGGATGCCACATTTTAAAAAGAACACTGGAGTAGGTCTAGAGCAGCTATGTCAAATTCCCAGAAAGGATCTAGATTACAATGTAATTGGGAAATATTTGACAAAATACATTAAAATATAATACAATGTAGGTAATGTTAATTTGTAATTTTCTAAGTCACTATGTAGCCCCCAGGCTCTGTTCTCTAATCTCTATTTAAATTTGACACCAATAGTTTAAGTTACTAGTGGGGAGAAGACAGTTAGAAGGATTAGTGAAGGGACGTTCAGATTAAGAAAAATTTAGAGAAAACATGATTGTTGGTCTTTAAGTATTTGAAGGCCTGTCACATAGAAGAGAGAGAAGCCTTATTCCGCTTGGCCCTAGAGACAGAATCACAAACAATGTATGAAAAAGCAGATTTGGGCTCAATATAAAAAAAAAAAAATTAAACATTTGAAATTGTCCAAAAATTGAATAATCTGCCCTTGTGGCCTGCTTTTGCCCTGTAACTGAACAAGAACATGAATGGCTACTTTTCAACGATGTTGTAGAGGAGATTTCTACTCAGCTACAAATTGATCCAGATCAGAGATCAACAAACTTCAGCCCACAGACCAAATCTGGTGGCCATCTGCCACAACCTAAAAATGGGTTTTACATTTTAAAATAATTAAATTGCCATAGCAATAACTGGCACACCATTGAGAAGGGTAATTCCAGCCACTTAGTCCACAGACTCAAGAACAGATTAATGATGACAGGATCTACCAGCCTTTCCACTAGCCTCCAGGAAGTGTCCATATACTTAAGCTGAAGTTGGATTTCAAGACTTGCTCTCTCCTATAGCCCTGGACTCCCAGGGATATAGTAGCCCCTTACTTGTATTCTGCTTTGGCTGGTTAAAGGTTGCATTTGAAGTATGACTGGGCAGCCTCAAGCTCTCCCAGGCAATGAATGATAATCAGGCGAGGACTCTCATGTATGAGTGAGAGTAAAAAGATGCTGGGTGTGACAACAATATATTTAAGAACATATTCAATATAGGTGTGCAGACCAAGTTGTTAGAATGCCACTATGATAGTGATTCTCAAACTAGTTTTGCTCACAGCAAAGTATTGTTCTTTACTGTAAAGAATCTTAGAGACTCATTCTTGCATTTGCAAGTGTGAATTCAGTACAATTTCCAGCACAGGTAGCAAAATTTGGGAGGCATGCAACTCTGTTTACACCTTTTTAAGAACCCCACTTCAGAACTATAGGAAGTGGGCTGGTCAATCATCCTGGTGGTAGGCAGCGGTTCTCAATCTGTGGGTTATGTTCAATTTGTGACAATGAAAATACATCCTGCATATCAGATATTTACATTAAGATTCATAACAGTAGCAAAATTACAGTTCTGAAGTAGCAATGAAAATAATTTTATGGTTGGGGGTCACCACAACACGAAGAACTGTATTAAAGGGTTGCAGCATTAGGAACGTTGAGAACCACTGTGCTCAGGGGTGTAGCATTGCCTGCTCATCCCTGAGATAGGGCCAAATTACTGGTCAAGTCCAAAACCATCTCTCATTTTCAGGATGGAATTGGCAAGAGTCACAGCCAACACATTCAGTCCTTGGCCCTCACGCATGCTTTGCAGGAATGAGTGTACTAACTGATGCTATAACTTTGGTCATAGGCAACAGGGTTACGTAAAGGTCTCTATGACCTTACTCTAGATTATAATGGCAGAAATGAAATATTACTTGCTACACTTGCCAGGAAGGATGCAAGATGCATAGACATGAGCAAAGCTTTGGAAGTCCATCTGAGATTTGACATTCATTCCCCTGTGCATTTGACCCACTTGGAGTGCCAAAAACTGGATCCTTTTATATAATGGTTCCCTGGTTCTTGTCACTGATAAATTTGTCTTTTCACCACCTGAGACCTCGTGAGTTTAAATTCAATTAATGAATGACCAAGTTAGCTATGCGGTCAAATAGCTGCATTTATTTATTTGGTGTTTTTATTTTTTTTTTCTAATAATAGCAGTTATTTCTCTACCTTTAACATGCTTCACTACAATTGTAAAAAAATTTAGCATGAACCCCCCCATATATGCATATTTGTATATTATATACATGTACTAATAGCTGGAATTTATATATCTATCTAAAGTTGTGTAAATCTTTTCATTTGATCTTCATAACAACCCTGTGAGATAAATGTTACTGTTTTCCTGTTAAGGAAACTGAGGCTGAGAGGTTAAGTGACTTTCCCCAGATTTACATGGATAATAAGTATCCAAAGCACAATCTGAACTCATATCTTCGTGACTCCAGATCCAGGACCCTACGTACTGTTCTATCTATGCCCTATATGTACCATTTATACTACTCTACAAATCCTTATGCATATTGTAAAACTTACATAAAAATTTAAAGAATGCAATAAAGATAAAATAATATTTGATCCCAGAATCAATAAGGAACTATTAAGTAGGATTCTAACATGATCCAGCCTGCACTTAAGGAGAATCAGTTTGGCAGCTGTGTGAAGGATAGTTTGGTTTCTAATACAGAGAAACTTGATGCAAGAAAATTAATTAAGAGGCCATTGCAATAATAAGGCAAAATGTGAGGAAGGCCTGAACTAAAGTGGTAACTGTGTGAGTAGTTAGAAGAGGATATATACAAGAGATGCTTTGGAGGCAGAAATAATATTTCGCAGGTAATTAGATATGTGAGGTGAGGGAGAATGAGAATTTCTGGATAATACTGAGCTTATGAAACTGGAAGACTGGGAGGTTGATAGCACTCTTAGCAGAAATAGGGAAGTTCACTAGGATTGGGGTTTGGAAGCAAAGGAAATGAATTCTATTTTAGACACTATAAGTTTGAGATGACTATAAAACAACCACTTTGAAATGTCCAGTAGGTAGTTGGTGTTGCAAGACTGGAAAGACTGCAGCTCAGGAAAGATTGGTTCTGGATTTCTGAGTCATATATGTAGAAATGATATTTAAACCCACAGGAGCTGCCGAGGTCACCAATCAATCAGATTTGTTATATGCCAAGCACGGACTCACAACAGAGTATTTTTTAAAATAAGTGCTGATTTTTTAAAAATAAATGAAGACAGAAAGGGAAAGTGTATGCGGAAGAGACCAGGTCTGAAGACAGAATGTTGAAGTATACCCATAGTTAGGTGACATGAAATAAATAATTATTCAGTAAAGTGGCTAAGAATGGACTTGGAAATACTCAGTGTTCGTTTCTTGCTTTTGTCAGTATAGTGAAAATAAGACTAGTTAAATCTACACATGCAATAAAATTAATGAGGGAATACTTTGTAGAGATAAAATAATAACATTATTTTGGGGAGGACTAGATATGTTTTGAGTGATAGCATAAAATTCCAGTTAGAAAACTCCTACCAGTACAAGTCAACACCATCTTTTCCACTTAAATTTTTAGACAGTTGCTTGGAACACTCAGAGGTTAAGTGCTTAGGGGCACAAGATCATTATGTGTCAAAAGTATAATTTCATCACTGGTCTTCTTAATTCCAAGCCTTCCTCTTAACAGAATTCATATGGAGGAATCAAAGGGAAAGAGTATAGAGGTGAATAATAGGAGAAAAGGGGGCAGGTAGGTGGTGCAGTGGTTAGAGTGCTATGCCTAGAGTCAGGAAGACTTCCTGAATTCAAATCAAAGTGCCTCAGACACTTCCAGGCTGTGTGATCCTGGGCAAATTACTTAACCCTGTTTGCCTGTTTCCTCATCAGTAAAAAGACCTGGAGAAGGAGTGGCCAACCACTATCTTTGCCAAGAAAATTCCAAACAAACAAAAGCAATGCAACCAAAATTAAAAGAAAAGCAGAAAACTAGGGGAAAATTTTTTTGTGACAAGGGTTTGATAAAAATCTCATTTCTCAAATATATAGACAACTGAGTCAAATTTACAAAAATATAAGTCATTCCCCAACTGATAAATGATCAAAGGATACCAACACATGGTTTTCAGACAAAGAAATCAAAGCTATCTTTAATCATATGAAAAAATTAACTAAACCACTGTTGATTAGAGAAATGCAAATTAAAACAATTCTGAGGTATCTCATACCTATCAGTTTGGCTAATATGACAGAAAAGGAAAATAATAAATGTTGGAGGGCATGTGGGAATATTGGGACACTAATATACTGGTGTTGGAGTTGTAAAGTGATCTAGCCATTTTGAAAAGCAATTTGGAACTATGCCCCAAAAGCCATAATTTGGGCATACCTTTCGATCTAGCAATACTACTACTAGGCCTTTATCTAAAGAGATTTTTTTTTAAGGGAAAAGGACATATTTGTACTAAAATAAAATAAAATCTTTTTGTGATGGCAAGAATTGGATATTGGGGGGATGTCCATCAATTGGGGAATGACTGAATAAGTTGTGATATATGTGTGTAAGAGATATATGTGTGTAAGAAAATACTATTGTGCTATAAGAAATGATGAGCATGATGATTTTGGAAAAATCTAGGAAGATTTAGATGATCTCACGCAAAGTAAAGTGAGCAGAATCAGAACATTATACACAGTAACAGCAAGATTATATGAAAATCAACTATGGCTGACTTAGCCATTCTCAGCAATACAATGATCCAAAATGGTTCCAAAGGACTCATGAAAAATGCTATCCATCCCCAGAGAAAGAACTAATGGATTCTGAATGCAGATCAAAGTATACTATTTTTTCATGTTTTTTCCCCCTTTTTTGGCCTGTGTCTTCTTTCACAATGTGACTAATATCAAAATAAGGTTTGCATGTATGACCTTTATCGAATTACTTTCAGTCTCAAGGAGGGGGGAGGGAGAAAAGGGAGAGAGAGAATTTGGAACTTAGAATTTTAAAATTTTAATCTTAAAATTGTCTTTACATGTAATTGGGGGAAATAAAATATTATTTTTTTAAAAATCAGATCATGATAGGATATTCCTATAAATTCACAACCATGCCTTCATATTTGTCCATTTATATTATATTATGTTAGGAAAAGAAATCTCAAGTGAACATTATAATAGAAATGTCAAACTAGATATTGCAACACCTCTAAATATTAAAAAAATATATGTATATATAGGTTTGAATTATAACTTCGTTTGCAGGAAATGTTCCCAGAGCAACGATCCTAAGTAATGGCTTCTGCTGCTCCTCTTTGCCATCTTATTAGCAAACAAAATAAATTGTGATCTATGATTCCTTGTAACATTTGCTAGTTAAACCTGGCCAGATTTTTACTTTGGCTACATCCTCAGGCGATGGGTTGCATGTTTTATCACTGGTCTCTTGGGTTGTAATTGGCCATTTAATTGATCACAGTTCATGTCTTTGAATGTTTTACGATGTTTTACAAAAATTTACAAAAATATTTACAATGTTGTTGTTATAGTATAAATTATTTTCTGATTCTGCTTATTTCACTCTGCATCAGTTCATACAAGTATTCCCTGGTGTCTCTGAAGCCATCCCCAAGATATCTTTAGTTAAAAAATGATTAAAAGAGAACAGAAAAAGGAAAACTTAAAAGCTACAAGTTTATTTTATATACTTTTAAAGAAGACAAAACTCTACATAATAGAAACCTATAGTTTCATTTTATAAACCTCCATGTTAAAAAGAAAATTCTAGGGGTTGAACTAGAAGAGATGTGACAAGGCTGAGGAACAATACATAAGAATAATATATATAACAAAGCAAAGTCAGTTAATGGAGTCCAGTGGAAGAGCTGAAATTAAAAACCTGTTATTTCCTATAAGAAAATTTAATTTGGAGGTGCCCATTTTTGATCAAAATTGAATGGAATTAAGAAAATTCCTCACGGAAGGGAAATGAAAAGTCTCCAAAGTCCATGACCACACTTTTTGTAAAAGATACGTTTAATTCAATTCTACAAATACTTATTAAGTGCCTACTATGTGAGAAGCAACGGATTAGGTATTACAGGATGAAAAATTAAAGTCCCTAATCTCAAGTTTACAACCCACTTCAGGGCACAGGTGCTGGGGTAGGGGAAACACATATGAAAAAAAAATTATGAATAAGTCTAGTATAATGTAGATTGTGATAGGGGAAAAAGAAAGATCCAATTATAATTTAGTTTGTATTGTCTCAAAACTTACAAAGTATTTTCTTCACAATACAACAATGAAAAAGGCTTGTATTATCACAATCATTTTACAAATAAGAAAACTGAAGTTCAAGGGGTTAAATGACCAAGCCCAAGGTTGTATAGTTAATTGACAGGGATTCTGTTCATTTTTCTCTCCTTTGTTTCCCAGGCAGACTTCCCGTCGCTTTTGTAGGGTCACTGAATGTTCATCATTTTATAGACATTCAGTATCTCTCACTCCACTTGGGCCCTAGAAGCCTTTATGAAAAAGCTCTAGTGTGGAGATAGGTTTTTTCCCCTTCAATTACATGTAAACAAAAAATGTTGAACATTTTTTTTATTTAAAGTTTTGTTTCCAAATTCTTCCTTCCCTTCCTCCCTTCCCCTCTTTGAGAAGAAGATACGCAGTTTGATATAGGTTACATATGTGCAGTCATGCAAAACATTACCATGTTAGTCATTGCAAAAGAAAATGCAGACCAAAATAACCCAGGAATAATAAAATTTTGAAGGTATTCTTCAAGGCGATAGGAGTTTTGTTGTTGTTGTTGTTTTGGTTTCAATTGGCTGAAGCAGGGAAAAAGGTCAGCCAAATGAGGGAGGCTGATGGTCAGAACTGGCACTTAGCACAGTGCCTGGCACAGAGTAAGCAATTAATAAATGGTTATTGACTGACTGATGTGCATGCTCAGGCAATGAAAGAGCTTCTCTAGGAAGCGACATTTCCCCTGTCCTCCCACTCCAAGCCCGTCCTTCAAGATCTATCTTTTATACCATCTTCTTCAAGAAGGCTTCCTTGATCCCTTTAGCCTATCCAAAAATGATGTCTTTTTCCTCTGGCCCCTTACGCCCCCTTTAAATTTTTTAGTTTTGTTTTTGGGAGACAACCAGGGTTAAGTGACTTGCCTCAGGTCACAGAGCTGAGTAAGTATCTGAGGTTGGATTTGAACTCAGGTCCTCCTGACTCCAAGGCTGGTGCTCTATCCACTTAGTTGCCTAGTTGCCCCTCCCTTATACTTATAGCACTTTAAAAGAAATCAGACTGGGACACATTGAATAGAATACTGGCCCTGGAATCAGGAGGACCTTAGTTCAAATGTGGCCTCAGACACTTGACACCTACTACCTGTGTAACCTTGGGCAAGTCACTTAACCCCAATTGCCCTGCCTTCCCCCCTCCAAAAAGGAAAAAAAAAAGAAATAAAAATGAAAAAAATCTAACCTGTCATTTCACCAGTAAGACAATTTACCAATATAGATTAGCAACTGTTGCAGCATAGAGCTTTAAAGAGTTGCCCAAAAGAAGTTTAAGTGATTGGCCCAGGGTCACTAATATCACTGGTACTTGTTAGAGGTGGAATTTGAACCCACTTCTTTGTAATTCTCAAGCTGGTTCTCCTTCCCCCACCCTACTGCTTTTTTAATTTTTAATTTATGGAATAAAATAATCCCTTCCATAATATAGTATGATAAAAAAAAAAGATTGCTCATGAAACTGCAAATCTATTTTGTACGATTTGCTGTTCCTTTTAAATATAAATTTATCATGTAAATTTCTTTTTTTCATTTCCCCCCTTTTTTCCTTCCCTCCCTTACCCCACCCTAGAGATGGCTACCATTAGACACAAATATACATGTATATAGTAATATTACATGTGTGTAAACATATTTACATGTGTGTAAGCACATTTGCATGTATATAAAATCATTCTATACCTACTTCTTTTTATCTGCTCTTTCCCTGGATGCAGATAGTAGTTTCCTTCACAGGTCCTTTGAGGTTAATTTGGGTATTTTATAATAGTCAAAATGACTTAGTCGCTCAAAGTTGTTCTTAAAACAATATTGCTGTTACTGTATACAATGTTCTCTCGGTTCTGTGCTGTTTCTTTGAACTTCTTTTATAATACTTGTTGACATTAATTTGACACTTTAATATTCACAAAGTGCTTCACAAATATTCTTCTTTCCTTTCCCCAGCAATCCTAGGAAGTACAAGGTGTTCAATACTTTCTAATTGCCTAAAGCCTCACAAAGACTTTTGGAACTCCTTTTATTATTGTTTCCATTTTACAGATGAGGAAAGAAGCTCAGACAAGTTGTTACTAGTGGTGCCCCTCTTCACATTTTGGTAAGTGTAGAAGGTGGGTGTCTTGAAGGAAGCTGGAGAAGGTAAGGAAAGAGAGCATTTCAGATGCAAAGCGATGAAGATTCACATTATGTGAAATCTGGATTCAGTCAAAGGACCATATCTGAGGACCTAGAGCATCACACATAGCCTCAAGGCTGTAGATTCCCCACCCCTGAATAGGTTATGGAATGTTATATGCAAGGAACAGCAAATAGGCCAGCATAACAAGATGGTAGAATTTGTGAAAGGGAGTAAAGTATAAGAAGACTGGAAATGTAGGAAGTAGTGAGGTCTTAAAAAGCTTTAAATACCAAACAGGACTGTATATTTCATTCTGGAAGTAATAGGATGTCACTGAAGTTTGAGTAAGTGAATTTTCAGACCTAGGAAAAAATCTCTTTGATAGCCGAAATGGAACCTTGATTTGGTAAAAGGAAGAGATTGAGACAGGAATAGTAACCAGAAAATTTGCAATATTCTGTTAGGTGATGAAAGCCTGTACTAGGATAGTGGTTGTGTGAATGGAGAGTTAGGGAATGTGTAGGAGAGACTTTCCTGAAATATAAATGGCAAGATTT
Source organism: Pseudochirops corinnae (assembly GCA_028646515.1). NCBI lineage: Eukaryota > Metazoa > Chordata > Mammalia > Diprotodontia > Pseudocheiridae > Pseudochirops > Pseudochirops corinnae. Next base: position 144,851,117 of record CM053590.1, on the reverse strand, counting down.
GCCAATCATTGGATAAGTGGAGTGAATGAGAGTGGAGGAATCAAGGATAGCACCAAGCTTATGAGTCTAAGTGATAGGAAGGAACATGGTGCCCCTTGATAATACTAGGGAAATTAGGAAGAAGTGAAGTTTGGGGGGGAAAGATAGTTTTGTTTGGATAAGTTGTTTGAGATGCCCACGGGACATACATTCAAGGTGTCCAGAAAGGATTTGGGCATGCAGGAGTGGAGCTCTTGACAGAAATACTAGGGCTAAATATGTAGATCTGAAAATCTACATTGAACCGCTAGAAACTGATGACATCACCAAATGAAATAGTTATTGAAAAAAAATAGAAGAGGACCCAGAACAGGAAGTTGGGAAACATCCAAGTGTGACATGGATGAAGAACCAGCAAAAGAAATGAAGAAAGAATGGTCATATGTTGCCATATTTATTTCTATACTATTTAGGTCATGGGGAACCATGATCACTGAAATCCAGTGAGGCCCTCATTCTCCACTATAATGAGCCATCAGGATGTAGTGACAAGAACTCTGGGTTCAAATGCTTTCAGAGAACCTTGTTTCAAATTCTGGCTCTGCTATTCACTGTTGTTGTTCTGTCATGACTCCATTTGGGATTTTTTTGGCAAAGACACTGGTTTGCCATTTCCTTCTCCAGCTTATTTTACAGATGAGGAAACAGGCAAACAGGGTGAAGTGACTTGCTTAGGGTCACACAGTTAGTAAGTGTCTGAGACCGGCTTTGAACTCAGGAAGATGAGTCTTCCTGACTCCAGGTCCAGTGCTCTATGCATGGTGGTGTCACCTCGTGACTTGTTTACTACCTGTGTACTTTATACAAATCATCTCACTTCCTTGTGCCTCACTTTCTTCATTTGTAAAATAAAGAAATTGGACTCAATCTTCATATTCTCTTCTAACTCTAAAATAAGACATTTGTAAATAGCTCTGAAAGCCTTAAAGTACTAATTTTTGTTTTTCTTGGTCTTATTCTTAAACTATGCCAACTATGATCCTAATTAAAAGAGGCAGAATTCAAACTGAGGTGTTTTAATTCCCACTGCAATCTTCTTTCTGCTATACAGCTTCCTTTAGTTGAATTATTTTTAAATCACATGTGGAACACTGGAAGTATGATAAAAAGCAAAAAACTGAATGAGACTGACTTTAAAGAAATAAACTCACTAGCCATGTGATCTTGGGCAAGTCACTTAACCCCAATTGTCCTACTTTCTCCCTCCAAAAAAAAAAAAGGAAACAAACTCATGGGACCTTTTACCCTAATGCATAAATGAATGTTGTCCTTTTCTTGTAGGACACTAAGGGAGGAGTAGAGCTTGAGTGTGGGAAAGGACAGAAGCTGCTGCATCCATACATTTGAGGGCACCTGATTCTCTTCCTTACTGGGGCTCTGTAGTCAGCACATGAAAACTGGAAGGAGCTGGTCTTTCACTGCTGGTGGTGTCAAAATGGTTTGTTTTGTTCCTGCTCTTTTTGTTGTTTTGTTGCTGTTGCTGAGAGATCTTTTCAAAACAAGTGCTAGAAGCAGAAAGTAAGTAGGACTGATGGGGCACGGATGGGTAAGAGATGACCATGGTTGTAGTGGTCTGAGTGCCCTCTGCGTTTCCACTGTGCAAATGCAAATAGTTGCCAATCCATTGGAAGAAGTGACCAGCTATCTATGTCCCTTGAATTGTGTGTGTGTATGTGTATGTGTGTGTGTGTGTGTGTGTGTGTGTGTGTGTGTGTGTGTGTATGGTGAAGGTGACAGTGGTGATGTCAGGGAGAAGTCTGTGATTGTATTGTGCCTGTACCAGAGACTAGATCTATAGTCTTGCTATGTTAGGTGCTAGGTAATAATGACTCCTGTCCCAAGTTCCATTTAGAATTTCAATCTGAGTTTACCAGCTGAACTTACTCCTTCACCTCTGAGAGGGTGCTGTGCTAGAACACTGAGACAGAGCACCTTCAAGGGAGTTGTCACTTTAGGAGGCTGTATAAACTTATTCCAACTTTTGCTCAAAATCTTTTAAGAAGTCCTCTCTTGGAATTGCCTGTGTGTAGTCAGTTTTTCAAATAAACATGATTAAATGTATCTTTCTCCTCAATTAGATTTTAAATTCCTTGAAGTTAGGGACCCTGCCAGATAACTACTTACATCCCCCACAGCCTAACACAATGCCTTATACATACCTGATTCTTGATAAATATTTGCCAATTCTACCCATCCTTGAAAATACAGTTCAAATCTCATTTCTAATCTTCCCTAACTTCTCCAGACCAAAGTGTAGTCTGTCCTTCCTCTAAATTCCTTTAGTACTTACACCAGAAAGATTCATTCAAAGTAGTTATGTGCCTTCTCTCATAGGCATATCTTATTTTGTTACTTAACTTTTTCCATGTACTTTTCTTCCCAATCAATTAGATTATTATTCTCTTTGAGAGCAGGGACAATGGTACCACCTTGAAGCACCCAGCCCGTTGCTTTGCACATAATAGGAGCTTCATGAATACTTTTGATTGATTGATATGTTTGTGCCTGAAGTAATACTGGAATATTTGGGGGTTACATACTTATTTTCTCATTTAAGGTCTCCCAGGTCTTTGACGAAAGTCCCTTACTCCTCAATGACTGTAAAACAAGCTGATTAGAATAAGGGATTGTTAAAATTCTTCTTAATATCAATATTTTATAACCTCTATGACTTCACATGTACCACATGGCTCAGGGCATGGGTACTTTAGACAGGAAATCTTACTTAACTCCCCTCGGTTTTTAATTCTCTCTCCCTCGTATAACAGTAATGGTAATTTGAAGATCTTCGCTGCCCCTTAATAAGTCTGGGGTAATTTGAAGACCTCTACTTTGAAAATAAACTCTGCCCTCTAATAGCCTGAATGTAGTCACATGGATCCTGTGACAGGAGTTTGCTGAAGGGTAGAGCAGAGCCCACAGGAAGCTGGGAGTCAGAGCCAGAGAGGCAGTGGGAGAGGGAGGACACTTAGGAAAGGAGTTAGTCAGGTTTTTGAGTAAAATATTGATCTTGTATTGGTTTGTGGGAAGGCTAAAGAATGACATGACTCTCTGCTTCAATATGGTGCATTAACTTCTATGTTGTTATGATGGATTCGGTTTCCTGGTGTTGGGATTTGGTTTTCTGGTGTCTGAATAAATGTTTTACTTCTGTCCTCTATATAGAGAGTTTGCTATATTTTGCAATGGAGCACGATGTGGGAATATTTACAGTCACAGTCGGTATATTTATCGTGATCGTGGGTGCTGTAAATATTTCATTGGCACTACACCTCCTCAAATGATCATATACTTTCCTATCTGTTTAAACACCAAGTGGTACTATAAGCCACTAACCTGATCCTAATCATCAAAAACAATTTTGCCACGGAGAATCCCATACTTACCTTAGCAGTTATGTTATTAACAAGGTTTTCTATGCTTATCAGGGAATGTATGACCTTCTATACCATAGTTCCAACTCTCTCTAGATGGTGAGATGGATTTGCTATCTAAGTGATTACAAATTTACCCAAACAGAGCAGCTCTGAGCCCCCAGCTCTGTCAAACCCTGCCTTTTTCTTAAGTTTTGCTAAATATATCTCTGAGCCCTAATCATGTATCATTATCACAATGGAGTCAACTTTTCCACAGGAACAGATAAAATGCATTTAGAAACCATAAACAACTTTTTACACTTGGCACAGAACCAACAAAATCAGCAAAATAATACATAATAAACCTACCTCTCAGCTGTGCACACACAGCCTCTTCCAGAAAGTAAATAGGCTGCTCTTAGTTTGTTGGGTTCTCCACAGCCAAGTTAAGTTCCCTTAACGCAAACAAAGGAATGTAGACAATACAACACAGTTTGCAACTGACCTAGCATCTAGTCTGGTCAGTTATTAGGCGAAGACAAAGGAACTCTGGATTTTTGGTTCCTTAACCTTAGCAAGGGGCAGAGACTTGGGATCTCGTACAAAGTGAGTCTATTACCAATATCTTTTTGTCTGGGAACTTGTCCTCATAAAAATTTCTGACTGCTGCTAATTAATTAATTGTTTGTGGAGCTGGAGAGTAGACAGGCCCTGAGAATGAGAGTTTATTACCATCCTACCCTTGAGTTTCTCTAACTTTGACTTTGGAACCTCTCTATGGCACTGTCATTGCTTCCTTTTTCTCTCTTCACTCTTCAGCCTGGGGTTAGCCGTATGGTGCGGTAAAGGAAGGAAGCAAGAAGCGAGTAGGATGTTAAATCTGCTTAAATGTTGCTTGCTGCCCCAAAGGAATATAAGTTCTTTGAGGGAAGGAAAATAATTTTCCTTTTGCCTTTGTGTCTTAAGCATCTTAGCTCAGTGCCTTCTAATGCACAGTTTGAGTGAGGAATGTAAATACTTGTAGGTGCGATTCTAACATACACCTGCAACCTCTGTCGCTGTATGACTCTATCAGCCATCAGGCCAGCCAATGAGAATTTTAGTTGATTATTCCTGCAAGATGATAATGCACATCCCTATAGAAATTCAAGGTTTAGGAAATACTTTCCTCACAATAGCCCTTTGAGGAAAATATCATTTTTCCACTTTTTACAGATGAGGAAACTGAGGCTCAGAGAGGAAAAGAGAGACTTGCTTATGGACATGTACCTAGTAAGCATGGAAGTTAGGATTCAAACTGAGATTTCCTGACACCAAGTACAGGGATCTTCCATGACCCTGTATATTGTCTCTTATAATGATGGATAGTACGTTAGTCAATGACTTTGGTAGGAAGAGGGAAAGGGAACTATAAATCCTCCTAAGGCTATGGTACTTGCCTAACCCTAATTGAGGGTGGGGGTGGAAGTGGGGAGGGGAGGCAAGGAACAGTGGATCAAAGAAGGCATTCATGGATTTTTCTTTTTTGAACCCTGATGGTGCTTCAGGTTCTTGAGAATAGTGTTTTGAGCTCTATTATTTTATTTTTGCTCAATTAAAACTTAACTAAGTTTAAAATTGTATGGAATAAATTACTCCTTTTCTTGTTTTGGTTTTTTTTTGAAGTATTACTGATGCCAGGTTTTTAAACTTAAATTTCCCAGTCTAACACTCCCACCCTAACCTTCCTAGCAGAATACCTCCTCCCTCCCTCAAGACAAAGAAAATGTTTGCAAAAACAATCAGCCCTGCAACCATGTCTGTCAGCATGTGAAACATTCCACACTTGTTGTGCACAGGGGAGAATTACAGGTTGTTTGCATAGTTCAGGATGTTTTGGGGGTGTTTCCTTCAGCTGAAGGAAGTTTTCTGTGGTTGTAAATTCCAGCCTGAGGTTGGATTGCATGGAAGAGGATGGCTTTATTCTGGACAACTTTTTGATTAAAAAAAAAAAGTATGCTGTTAAAAAATATCGTTAAGTGTATATACCTTGAGGTTTAACAATATTGCTCCAGGCAGGGATTTGAGAACTCAACTGAAACCTATTCCCAGCCAGCAATTCTTGAGAAATTTTAGCAAGTGTTGACTGAGTCTCACTAAATAAAAGAGACACAACCTTCCCAGAGAGAGAAAGGTATGTAAAGGGAACAAGCAAGCACGGTCTGGGGTACATTTCTAACCTGATACTCATATATAAATCTATTAGAAATTATTTACAAATGAAATATGTAATTCTTAATAATAGCTCTAAAGATACAAACACACAAAGGTTCCTGGAAATGGAGTGGAATTATATCACCTCTCCTGGGTCCAAGTACTACTCGGCCTACCTGGAAAGAAAATGAGCATGACTCCAAAGAGAGTTCCAGTATAGGTTACACACCTATCTTCTTGTTCCAATATCTGTAACAATCTCATCACCTCCCCCTGAGAGCTGGTGATAAAATTAGCCTTCTGCCCAACAAGGTCTATGCAGGAGTTAATATTCATAGAGTTACTACTCCTTTGTGAGCAATGTTAGTTTTGAATCGAGAAATTCCAAGCCTATTATCAACATAAAACTGCCTCCTTGGTCCACTCAAATGGTTCCTTTTCCAAGACCTGTTGTTCTGGCTAGAGGTGACTCAAGGGATAGTATGCCCATGCATTGTATGTGTACGTGTGTGTGTTCCCGTGCATACAAGGACACGTATGCATGATTATTCTTATACTTTTTCCAAAGAAATAGAGGGTAATTTGGTGTCAATCAATTACAATAAAGGAAAATTTTTAGAAGTGTCCTCACTGTAACTCAACAATAACATTTATACGCCTTCTTTCTTGGGAAAATACAATCAATTCGGTGAATCATAATAATTATTCTTCAGGGTAGTTCACAGAACTAGATGCAGAATAGGGCCTAGGCCTGTGATTTCATTGTTATACGGAATTCCAGAATAAGGAAATTCCTTCTACCAAGGCCGATCAGTGACTCCTGCAACTTATAGCCTTAATTTGGTGTCTGTGAACTTAAAAAAAAAAATTATAACTATATATATCAGTGTAATTTGTTCCTTTTGTAATCTCCCATACTTTATTGTATGAATTTAAAGACATCATTCTGAGAAGGGATCCATAGGTTTCACCAGAATTTCAAAGACATCCAAGATACAAAAATGGTTAAGAACTCCTACCTTAGAGGATTTCCTAGAGTACTTGTGGCTTATCCAGAGGCACACAGGCAACACATGCCAGAGGTAGAATTTGAACCCAGATTTTCCTAATTCTAAGAGCAGCTCTCTATCTACTATGCAATGTTGCTTCTCCATATGATATAAAAGAAAATGGAGATTTTGAACATGAGCCTGAACTTCAAGAATGTAACCAGCTGTTTATAGTATAAAACAACTCTCAGACTGATGTAACAACATATTAAACTGTAATGAACATTGGAGTCAACATTAGACTATCTTTCTAATTCATTGGTTAGAGGTAGCAAAGGGGCACAGTGGATAGAGTCCTGAGTCAGGAAAAAGTAAGTTTAAATTCAACCTTAGGTATTAACTAGCTAAGTCTCTCTCACTTTTCCCATCCGGAAAATAGGGATAATAATAGCATGCTACCTCCAAGTTTTGCTTCAAAGATAAAATGAGATCATTTGCCAACCTTAAAACATTACAAAAATGCTAGCAACATAAACTATTCCAAAGACAAAAGTCATGAAGGCAAGGCAACAGGATCTCACTATGACTCAGAATCCATGATGATGATGATGGTGATGATGATGGTGATGATGAGAATGATGATGACGGCTAACATTATAGGGCACTATTTCCTGGGCACTGTGTCACGTGCTTTAGAATATTATTTCATTGGAGATGGAGCCAAGATGGTGGAGTAAAAGCAGGGACTTTCTTGAGCTCGCCCTCAAAACCCTTCAAACGCCTGTAAAAAATTACTCTAAACAAATTCTAGAGCAGCAGAACCCACAAAATGACAGAGTGAAACATATCTCCAGTCTAACAGCCTGGAAGACCCACAGAAAGGGTATATTGCACTGGACTGAAAGTGGAGCACAGTCTGGTGTGGGTTGCACTGGACATGAGGAGACTAGAGCAGGCCTCAGGGGACTACAACATGGGCAGCTATGGCAGTTTCCAGAATTCTCAACCCACAAAGGCCAAGAACAGCATGGAAGGTCTGTCAGGGAGCTCTGTGGGACCTGGGTGAAAGAGAAGCAGCCCCAGCCCTGGGGTGGCAGAGATAGCAGCACTGGTGGCAGCAGTTGCAGCTGCATCAGCAGTGGCTGCTTCTGCAGCTCTGGGCCCACAAATGATGGGGAATCTAGAGGCTGATAAAAAAACCTCAGAAACCTGGGACAATACACCCACCCCCATGCCTATGCCCATGCCCATGCCCACGTCCACTGGTAGCAGAGTCCTGCCTTGACAGGGAGTTAGAAAATCAGTATTTGGCTGGGAAGATGAATGAACAGCGTAAAAAAGTTCAAACTGTAGAATCTTTGGTGAAAAAGAATGACCAAAACCTACAACCAGAAGAAGACAACAAGGTCAAAGCTCCTACATCAAAAGCCTCCAAGAAAAATATGAATTGGTCTCAGGCCATGGTAGAGCTCGAAAAGGATTTTGAAAATCAAGTAAAAGAAACAGAGGAAAACTTGGGAAGAAAAATGAGAGTGATGCAAGAAAATCATGAAAAACAAGTCAACAGCTTGCTAAAGGAGACCCGCAAAATACTGAAGAAAATAACACCTTGTATAAGCAATGTAGTATTCACAATGCCTACAGTAACTATAAATATGCTGATATGGTTATTAATCACAAAATATAACAGGCTCTCTGCATAATAAATATAGCTAGAGCATTCATTTAAATACCAGAAAACTGAGTCCAAAAACCAGAAAGTCAAAGCCAACACAGTAGTTATGAAGTTGGCACACATAGTTAAAGTGGTAAACACCCACATTCTCAAGCCTTCAAATCAGGACAGGCTCAGGTAAAGATCCTCCTTTCCTCACGCACACAACTGCTCAGCGTCCAGGCAGCTTGCTCCCAGCAGCTCTGGCCCCCGGAAGTTCCTATCCCTGGCAGTCCTCAGCAGGAGTCCTTGGCAGAGATTCTGGCCCACTCAAAGAAAAAAGAGTTCGCACTGCAACCACTGCCGCTGCCTCTGCCACCACTTCCAGTCAGTACCACACAGAGACTAGCTTAGTTCCGGTGTTCTCTTGCTCCACCCCTTCCTGCTACTTCAGCAAGTTTAAGGGGC
>CM053590.1:144804549-144841918 GCA_028646515.1 Pseudochirops corinnae | reverse complement strand
GGTTTTTCACAGCTGGGGGGCTCAACAGCTGCCCAGAGTCTCTTCTGGCCAAATCACACAACTCTTCTCAAAGTGAGCCCCAAACCAAAACCTCACATCCGGGCGTATATATAGCCTTCTCCTGGCTTGGAGAATGTCACAGCCCTTCTAGACCCACTGCCCAATCAGAAAGCTACAAGGCACGGGCATTCTTGGAAAACAAGCCTCCCGCCACAGGCTCCACGTGACCACATTCAGCCTATTAGGGAATAGAGTATACTTTCAAATTTGGGAAGATTCTCAGAGTCACGTAGCCACTTTAGCAAAGGGCCTAGGGGCAGGGAAGATCTTCAGATTCTCATAACAATGCTCCACTGAAATCTCTAGTCAGTAGAAAAATCACTGCCAGTCCCTGGACTGCATGGTTGTCTCCCGTTCTGCGCTGATGGCCAGAGACCAGCTCTTCCATCCTATAGATATTACTTAACTCCCCCAGTGGGACTTTCCCTTCCCCACTGTTCCCAATATTAGTTCCCTTTCTTTACCCTATTCCTTCCTAAAGGTTTTGCTACTTGTGCTGCTGGCCTCTGGACCCTTCCTTCACTCATCACTGATCTCTAGTAGTGGTAAGTGTTAACCTATTATTAATAAGGCTTCTTGAAATGACTCTTGCTGTTGGAGTTGTTCCTTCCTATCAGAATCTAACCCAACCATATAGAGAGAATAGAGCTGAGTCTGGACTACTACTATTCTCCTTTTAAGTCATGTTTCTTACTAGGACTAGGGACAGGACCCTTGGCAGCCACACCTTCAAGGATAGGGCAGGGTCAACAGCTGTGCTGGTTATCTCCTGTCTTCACCAAAGAGAGTAAGGGCTGAGTGTCTAATGGTGGTAGGGACCCCTTCTTCTTAAGCTAGTTACCTCTTATTGACATTAAAGAAAGCAAAGAGTGAGGGTCTGATATTTATACCCCAGTGACAAGAAATCCTTCTTCTAACATGGTCAAGGCAAGGCCTTTATCTTTAGTGTTACATTTAAGTACGTTGCAAATATCATTTGATCCTCACATCAATCCTTCTATTATTTCCCCCATTTTACAGACCAGATCTGAACTCAGGTCACCTTGATTCCAGGCCCAGTGCTCTATCCACTGTGTCCTATAGCTACCTCTAGGAGTATATTACGTAAATAATAAGAGTTATACTAAGTTGAGGGTTAGCAGGATGAGAATGATAAAAGGTCAAGAGATTCAGGAATAGCAAGTATAACAATAATAATAACATTTGTATAATATTCAAAGTACTTTAAGATCAGATTATGGTCAGTAGCTTGGTAGAATAGGGAGTGCTTTGAACATGTTGTTGTTCAGTTGTTTCAGTTGTATCCGACTCTTCATGACCCCATCTGGAGTTTTCTTGCCAGAGATACTGGAGTAGTATAATAGGAAGCACCCTAGCACACCCGGGATGGCTGCTAGCACAGTTTCTTTGATCTACTTTTCTAAAGGAAAGCAACTCAAAAGGGGTTAACAATCTTCCTTTAATCAAACATATATATCATTCACTTAGGTCAGAGGGAAAAGTCAGTGTCCTGAACTTCAGAGAAAATACAAACAGAAATTATAAAGCAGACAAAAAGTACAGACAGAGAAAATAACACAGTTCAGTATACCAACAGACAGGGCTTCTAACTGCCTGACCATTACATACATACATAGTTAGTTACCAGAGAGAGAAGCACCAACATCTGGGTTTTCAAAGCCGAAGGACTCAACAGCTACCTAGTCTCATCAGGCCAAATCACACAACTCTTCCCATAAGTGAGCCCCAAAGCAAAACCTCACCTCAGAATATATTTAGCCTTCTTTGGGGTCAGAGGACATTACCACCTTAGTGATCCACTGCCTAATTACAAAGTAAAAAAGGTGTGGGCCTTCCTGAAAACAAGCCTCTCTTAATCAAGCTTATCTTATTGGGCTCCATGTCAGGCCTATTAATGGGCAGGGAAGATCTTCAACTCCTATTAACATTATAAGTGGTTTGCCATTTTCTCTTCTAGCCCATTTTATAGATGAGGAAACTGAAGCAAACAGGGTTGTGACTTGTCCAGGGTCACATGGCTAGTGTCTGAGTCTGTACTTGAACTCAGGTCTTTCTGCCTCTAGGCCTGGCATTCTGTGCATTGTGCCACCTAGCAGCCAAGCTTTGACTATAGTAGAATTTAATTGAGTTTGTTTAATTGCATAAAGCTACTTTAGGGTGAAGAGATAGGTTAAATATAATGGATAAAATACTGGATTTTGGGTCAGAAAAATCTGAGTTACTTATGAACTGTGTGACCCTTGAAAAATCACTTAACCTGTGCCTTAGTTTCCTCATTTTTTAACATGTTGGTATTGAACTTGAGAGTTCTTCCAGATCTAAATCTATGCTAATATGAACTGGTGTGGGAAAATTAAGGGAGTAGAACAGATGGAAGGATCATGGTTAGAAATGTTGGAATTTTGAAAGTGAAATAGTTTAAATGCTGATCTGGTCTAACCTGTTGACTACACTGGATAGTTAACTGAAGTAGTACAACTGTATTGAAGGTCTTGGGAGTTCAAGAAATTATGGTTTTAGAAGTGTCATAAATGGATATTGAAATCTTTACTAATGATGATTGAGAAAGGGGTCAAGAGGAAGATCTAAGTGCCATAAACTTGGAGAAAAGTGGGAGAGTTTCTAGGAATCAGCAGATGAAAGAGAAAAAAGTCAGGATATCATTGTATTTCAAAGGAGGGGTTATAGAACAGTATTTAAAGAACAAGAATCTGGAAGTGGTAGGGAGGAATGAGCATACCAACAGGGTGAAGTGAGAATGATGTAGCTGATGTTAGAGAGATATTAGAGATATGGAATCCTTAGGGAAAAGTCAGGTTTCAAAAACTTGGTGAGTTGAGGTGGAAAAAATATGACAAAAAGAGATTGAGGATAAAGTAAAGTTTAACAATGGAATAAAGATCCTAAAGAGCCCAATGCAAATAATGGGTAGATGACATAAAGATTGGAGAGAATGTGGGGCTGGGATGAATGGAATGGCAGCATGCATGAGATAGCCACACTATGTGATATAGCTGCATGAGAGAATAAAGGAGAAAATTAGGAAGTGAGCACAATATCAAAATTTTTCAAAATTGTATGTACTTAATTTGAAATTTGAAACATAATGCTAAAAGATTCTAAAAGACCTTTCAGTTATACATTTTACAGGAAAAATAATATAATATGTCCTTTCTCTGCTTAGTAAACATTTAATCATTCAGTATTCTTATTCCTTTTGTCTTTATAGTTGCTTAGGGCCTTGCAAATTTAAATTCCTTAGGGTCACAGAGGCAGTATGTGTCAAAGGCAGAATTTGAAACCAAATCTTCTTAATTTCAAGATCAGCTCTGTATCTGTGTCATACTGCCTCTCCTATAGGATTTTCTTAGTGTTATGGGCTGGTAAAATTGGAACAAAGAGACTAAATTAATTTGATTGAGAGAAATCTCTGAGTGAAGTGGGAAGAGAAGGCCGAATTGAGAGATATTGTAGAAAACAGCATGGACAAAATTTGGCACCTGATTGTGGAATGAAGGGGAGTGAGGAGACGAGGATGATGTCTCAGAATTTTGAGGCTGTGTACTGAGATGACTAGAAGAATGGTTGTGCCCTTGATAGAAATGTGGAAGTTTAGATGAAATGTGGGTTTGCAGGGAAACATAATGAGTTCTGTTTTGGACGTGATGAGTTTGAGATTTGACTTTCAGTTTGAAATAGTTAGTAGGTAATTGATGAGTATATATTTCTAACTTATCCTGGCACTTGGTTCCAAGACTCTAGATCAACTTGGTATCAAAACTTGTCGTTACTGTTTTGTGTCTGATTTCATGACTCCATTTGGAGATTTCTTGGCAAAGATACTGGAGAAATTTGCCATTTCCTTCTCCAGCTGATTTTTGCAGATGCGGAACTGAGGCAAACAGGGTTAAGTGACTTGCCCAGGGTTACCCAACAAGTGTTTGAGGCCAGATTTGAATTCAGGAAAATGAGACTTCCTGATTCCAGACCCTGCATTCTCTCCACTGAACCACTTATTTGCCCCAAACTCTGTAAAAATAACTTTAAATCACTTATTTAGCTCTTAATCACTTATTTCCATTTTAACAAGTATTCAGTTGGATTTAGGCTGTGACACTTCATTTAAATACTGGAACATACCTCTCTCCCTCCCCCACCCCACTCTACATTATTTCTTCTAGATCACGTATACCAAAAAAGGAATAATCCAAGTCATATAACTGTATCCCTGAATGTATGATTCTAATTTAAGACCAGTTTTCTTCAAAAAGGAAGAAGTAATTTTCAACTTTATTTGTAAGAGTAAAATGTGTCTTTTTCCCAACAGGTGATTTCTAGCAGTCATTACAGACTATTATAACTTGAATTGACTTAGAATGCTTGCTTGTTGCTCTAAAGCAGCGGTCCTCAACCTTCCTAATGCCGCAACCCTTTAATACAGTTCCTCATGTTGTGGTGACCCCCAACCATAAAATTATTTTCATTGCTTCTTCATAACTGTTTTTGCTACTGTTATGAATCATAATGTAAATATCTGATATGCAGGATGTATTTTCATTGTTACAAACTGAACATAACCCACAGGTTGAGAACTGCTGCTCTAAAGCAAGCTCACTTTTCATTTTGCAAACTGGTTTTCTTATAAATTTAAGCTTGTAGGAGACAAGGGCATTCTAATTAATATACATAAGTAGGAGGTATTTAAGCATTTCATAAAAGTGATTGGCTTTTGTCCCCAACTTAGTTATGTGTTTGGGGCATCTGCTCCCTCTTCAGTTGCAATTGAGCTTACTGTAAGCATCTTTATGTCTTGGCAGGGCAGACCATGTCATCTACTTGTAGCCCCCTCCCCTTCTTATCCACCTCCCACCACACAATGAGCACTCAGTCCTACAGACTGACTTCTTTGTTAAGCATTTCTGACACAAATAAGTGACCAAATATGAAAACCAGCTGTCTTCTGCTTACACTTGTTATAAACAACATATACTTCAAAAGATGTTTTCTTTTATTTCAGCAGTTGATTAATCCTTCCACCAGTGCATTATTACTATGACTGAAATTTAAAAACAATTTATTAAGCCCTTAATGTGTATTTGGTAAGGGCAGCTAGGCAATACAATGGATAGAATGCCAGGCCAGGAGTCAGGAAGATTCATCTTCCTGAGTTCAAACTTGGCCTCAGATAATACTCTGTGACCCTGGGCAAGTGACTTAACCCTGTTTGCCTCAGTTCCTCATCTGTAAAATGGGCTGGAGAAAAATATGGCAAACAGTTCTGGTATCTTTGCCAAGAAAACTCTAAACGGGGTCCTGAAGAGTTGGCATGACTGAAAAACAACTGAACAAAAAAGTGCTGGGCCCTGTTGATAAGTATGGAGATATAAATGTAAAAGTCAGATAGTCTCAACTCTTAAAAAGTTCATAGTCTCTTTGGACGAGGCAATTGATACAGGGGAGTGTTGACCAGGGGAGTTTTGGTCTAGGGAGTTACAGGGATTCCAAGTTGGACAGTCAATTGACCTGCTCTTTCCAAAAGTGATGGTAATATTCATTGGGATTACTGTGACCAGAGTAGGAAGGGGACAAACCAAGAGGAGAGAGGTGGTGTAGGTGTCCCCAGTCTGGACAAAAGTCAAGAGGGTCAGAGTAGATGATTGGATGGCATATGGATTATGGTCTGGTCTGGGGCTGGATGGATATAATAGTTTTAATGAGTTTCTGTTTACTTTGTCACCTATCAAGATGACTTAGACCCAGGGCAGACTGTGAATAAAAATATTCACTGCCTCATCGCTAAGCTTTTTTGATGATGAGAATGTTTGAACTTGGTGCTTGTGTGACGCTCTTTCTGAATCTGCCCTTGAATTCTTTCTTATTGGTAATATCAACCAGAGGTTATGCTCAGCTGGCATTGCTTTTGATTCCCTAGCGTCACCTCCTCAAAACAACAAGGAGCCAGAGAAGAATTTTAGCATAGAGACAACAGATACTTACGGAGCAAATATATTTTTCTGCAATATTTTGATGCAAATAGAACTAGGATACAATGAGAATCATATTGGTAATTAGAAGAAAAAGTCTACTAGAGATGTTTTTGTAGATAGTGAAGTTTTAGCAGTGGATGTATCTTTTAAAAATTCTTGCACCAGGGCAGCTAGGTGGAGCAGTGAGTAGGGCACTGGCCCTGGAGTCAGCAGGACCTGAATTCAAATCCAGCCTCAGACACTTAACACTTACTAGCTGTGTGACCTTGGGCAAGTCACTTAACTTCAACTGTCCTGCCTTCCCCCCTCCAAAAAAAAAAATTATCGTATTGTCTTTCTATGATTATTGAATAACAACTGAAGAATTGGAAGGCAGTTACCTCAGCAGTCACCCTATAAATGAAGGATGCCTCACTAAAATATACCTGACAAGTAGCCACCCAATTTCTGCTTGAAGACCTTTCAGAAAGAAGACCTCTTTACCGCATAACCTCTTGTTGGAAGTCAATTCAACCTTTGGATAGTTCTAATTTGTTAGGAAATTTTTCCTGAAATCAAGGCTAAATTAAATTCTTGGCAACTTTCATGCATTGCTCCTGATTCTGTCCTTGGAGCCAAAACAGCATGAGTTTAGTTCCTTCTCCAAATCATAGCCTATTAAATATTCAAAAATAGCTAATATGCCCCCTTGTGTCTTCTCTTCTCAATGGCGAACATAACCAATTCTTTCAACTTATCTTCAGTTGGTCTTCAACTGGTCCATCAGCTGATTCCTTCAGCATGGAACCCAAGGCCTTTTACCTTCTTGCTTGCTTCTTCTGGACACTCCAGCTTATTATTGTCCTTACACTGTGGCACTAAGAACTGAACACAACACTCCACACGAGGTCTGACGAGGGCAGAGTAGAGTGGGACCATCACTTCTCTATTCTTGGAAGTTACGCTTCTCAATACGGTTCAGGTTGCATTAACTTTTTTGGCCATCACATTACACTGCTAACATTTGTTATATATTTTTATCCTCTGGTAAGAAGAGGCTCTTATTACAAATGGCTGTTTTAAGGATGGCACAGCTTGAGAAATAGCGTCCATTAAAAAAATTACCCCAATGATGATTTCATAATTGATACCAACCCTTTGATCAGCTGCATAAGAACACTGTCTTTAAAATAGCCAGAGTTGGGGTTTTTACAGCATGTTTGCAGCTTTGAGAACAGATTTGTAGTGAGATAGAGGCTTTTATTATCTGGTGACGAATGACAACTAGTGTCAGCAGAGTGATGTGTCGGCCAAAAAGGCTAACTTGAGAAAGTCATCAGTAAGATCAGGCCTTGTGGCCTATCAGACATGAGGGCATTTCACTGCTTCGTACATTTTTATTTTGACCTTAGTCTTGATGCTGCCCTGTATCTACATTTTCCAGTTTCTCTAAAGGACACTTTAGCTGATCTTGATTCACTTATTTGTTCTTCTTCTTATTTTTTGCCAATATGTAATTGAGGTGATAGAATTTTGCATGAATCTTTAATTTGGTGTTTCTAATAAAAACCATAGAAGATTCAAACTGGAAAAGATCTCTAAAGATCGTCTATATTAGGGGTTCTTAATGTAGGGTCTACAAACTTTATTTTCTTCAATAGTTTGATGGCTATATTTAAAGAAATTGGCTTCTTTTGTAATAGCATGTATTTTATTTTTTGCATTTAAAAACATTTTTCTGAGGCTTTTCTCCAGACTTCCAAAGGGGTCCAGATGCACAAAATTAAGAGTTCCTCCTCTAAACTCTTATGTTACTAATGAATAAATTAAGACATACAGAAGATAAAAATGATCTGTCCAAAGGATGTCGCACTACCTTACTCCGAGTTTAATGTCTCTTTCTGTTATACAAGATTACTATTCAATCTGTCTGTAGGCTTTCCTTGGAACAGGTTGATAAGGGACCACAGGACCCTTCTGTGCTTTACCAAATCAACTAGACGGTATGTGATCTTGTCTTCTTGCTTTTCCCCTCTGATTGTTAACTCATCTCTATAGTTAGCAGTCCCGTAGGGTAACTGTCCATTAAAATGTAAGTTTCTGGATAGAAGGGGTGGCTTTGTTTTTGTCTTCATAGCATTAAGACCTAGAGTAGCACCTTGTACAAAGTAGGCACCGGATAAGTGCTTGTTGAATTGGATTAACTGTCTCCATATCGTTTGATAATGCTTTTAACCTACTGGGGATTAATGACTTGACTGAAAGGAAGAATAATGAATCTCTCAATAAGTTTTTGGACATTAACCTTTAGGTTCTCTGTTGCATTTTCAAACACAGCTTATAAAAAAAGCTAATTATAAGAGAATGACCCAACCCTGTTTCAGTATAGTAGTGATGAACAAAGGATATATTAGAATGAACTGGATATAAGAGATATCAGAGTGAAGTATTCTCACAGAGTTTGTAGATTTCTTAGAATCATTAGTAGCTGAGGTCCAATTCTGCTAATAGTTTCAAATGATCTCTAAAAATATAAAGTACAAGAAATATTGATAGTTTTCTTATATCTGTTATACAGTGGAGGCCATGTCAACAGTACTGCTTAAGGTCTAAAGGCATATTTCAATTCTTAGAATTTCTAGTTCATGATGTTGTTCAATACTTCACCTAGGAGAATGTTGGACATAGACTTGTCAACTTGCCTTTGATAGTAGAGAAATGTTGCACATAGTTGCCATAGCTGGTTTCCTTGTCTTTCTCTTTTAAGATGTTGATGATAATGGCATCATTGACATCTTGAAACATTAATTCCCCAAGTGCCTCATATAAACCTATGGAGATCTTTACAAAATAACATTCCTTTGTTGAGCTTAACACATCTCTGATGGGAGGGGTGGCCCCTTCAGAAGTTGGAATGAAGGTTCTCAAATTGCATTGAAAAAGAATATTGGGGTTCTCTGTCTTTGATGAAGTTAGACTTATGTAACTTAAGGCTGTTGTGTATTTCATCAAAGATTGTCTTGGTTTATCGTTTTTGGTCCTCAGTTTCCTTACTTGTAAAATAATGATACTGGACAAGATGTACTTCAATGTCCCTTTTACTTATAAATTTGAGATCCTATGTTCTGAATTGGCCTGAATTTTTCTTGGCATCTGACCTTTGAATATATAGGTTTATTAATCTCATTTTTGGATTTGTTTTTTTTTCTCTCTACTGCCTACTTAGCAACTTTATTGCATCTGTCCCATTAAAAAATATATCAGTTCAACTGTAAGTACCTACTTGTATACACAACATTATGCTAGTCATCTACACTTTGTATTTTCTTTGTCTTCATATACTTCCCTGAATCATGTGCCATGCTTACTAAATGTTGAATTGATTTGAATGCAAAGTATAGATGAGTTAAAAGCACACATGGACATCTAGGTCAACCCTTCATTTTAAAATGAGAATACAATAGCTAAGTGACTTGCTTAAGGTCATACAAGTTATAAGTAGCAAGAGTCTAGCCTTTAACTAGTTCAGTACTTCTTCTCCCAGTACAAAGCTCTATCTTCCTCTGTATTCTGAAAATAATGGCATCGAACCTATTGGCTCTGTGACCTTAATTAAAATAGCCTCCTCCAAGTCAGTGGAATGCCTGCCTTTTGGTTCTTTCATCCAGGGGCCAGTCACGCTGCTGATTAGATGCCAAAGCCTGGCTTTGTGTGCCTCATTCAGCACACCCATCATTCACCATTGGCTGAGTCTCTTGTATCATCTTAACCCAGTGATTGATGGAGGGTCGGGGTAGAGGGGAGGAATAGGGGGAAGTTGGAATGGAGGCGGGGAGAGAAGAGAGAAAAAAAAAAAGAAGGTGGAGCAGCTAGAACTGGGAAAAGCAGAAAAAAAAAAAGTAATCCATGGGATGGCAGTTGAAATAAAGGGAAACAGAAGAGAGGAATGGTTGAAAAGGACAAAGGATGAGAGGAGGACTGGTAGGTAGAGTTTTACACTCCTTCACCCTAATGAATTTTCTAGATTAAAAAAAAAATTTCTTTCTACAGTTTGGTCATCTTTTGTTCTATTTTTCTGTCTTTTTTGAGGGGGCGGTATATTTTGTTGTATCTACCTTGAAATTTTCTTCAAATGGACTTTAATGATGTTTTAGATGTTGCTCATTGTCATCCTTTATCTGCCCCACTACCCACCCACAATGTACAGTTCTCTTATTTTTTTTCTTTCTTTCCAGTCTTTACTTTCATTAAGAATGAGAATGCTTTGTACCTTTTCACTGTGTCAGACATCTTGGCTTTAGGGTTAAGCTTCCCCGCTAATGTGTGCATTTAAAAATCCCCCCCAAAAGGCAGAACTGGACGATCTCTTGTCACCAGGAGCATAGAAGACTTTGTTATCTTTTATATCTCATCAATGAGAGACATAAGAATGAAAAAAAAAAGTCTGGCAGTCAACTTACCACAAAACTTAAAATGGAGAAAGAATTCTTGCTGATAGCGTTGAAGACTATTTAACAGGCCATAGTTGAACAGGTAGCTTAAATAAGCTTTGTGTATGAAAGATACAATTTCACAAATTTTCCAAAGATATAGTGTGTTCATGTATATGCCTTGAATTTAGAATCATGATTAGAGAAGATGCTCTAGCTAAGCAAACATTATGATTTTGGAATATATTGACTCGGGGCATTAAATATTTAGAAAGCACATATATTTTCCAATCGTATTTAATACTTTCTGTCATAGCCTAACCACAAACCGAATTCTCTAGAAGAGCAAACCAGATCAGTCACTATGAGTGATATTTACTCTAGTTAAAATGCTTGTTCAAGGGGAAATTTTTTTCTACTTTTTTCAAGTTTAGCTTATCTAAACAAGGTACTTAAGTGGCCAGCACAGCAGTTGTTTACAAGTGTAATTGCATATAGTTCACATATATGAAAGTAATTAGAATAAACATTTTATTTGGTTTAAATATTTTGAGAAGAAATAAAAAGTGAAAAGTAAATATTAAAAATAAAGACGGTAGAATGGTTGGGACTCTGTGCATACATAAGCAAATGTCTTCATGAAGGATGTGTATATATTTTTCAATCATTCAGGGATTTCCATATATCCATATGTGTAGGCATGACCTTTATTTCAAGTTATTTTCAGATGACCCCCTAGCAAAAACTTGATTCAGTATAATGGTTTGGGAGTAGAGTGTTTCAGGTGAATTTTGGAAAGCCAGTGAAATGAGCAGAATTAACTAGAAAAATTCTTTGTTTCAATCAAGTTTGAAAAGCTTTCTAAAATGTCTGCCTACGTTAGTAAAATACAGATTGCATAAATGGATTGTTTATGATGATTCATAAACCTTACATTGCTCAAATCTTGTATTACTCACGGTCATCATTTTTCGTCTTACTTCTAACCATTATGGTGATGTAATTTAAAATGTGCAGATTGGTCTGAATAATGGCCTTAGAACTAACCTTGTTTGGTTTTTTTCTTTTTTAAGTGATTGACTATCAGGTTGTTTTGTGGTATTTTGCCTCTTTCTCCTAAGACAATGGGGGAAAAAAGAAAATTATAAGATAACTTTATTATATATATTTAAAGGAAATAGCAAGTTTTATAGTGGATTGGCAATTTCATGTACAATCATTTTTAAAAATTCTATGTTATGGAAATGCTTGCTTTATTTCTTAATTTCAGAATAAAATAAATAATGGGGAAAAAAGAATATGTCTAATGGGGAGTCAACATGAAAAACATCTATGTGCAAACAAGATACAGACAGGAAAAATAGGAAATAATCAATAGAAGGAAAACACTAGCTTTCAGGGAAGATTGGGAAAGGCTTCTTGTAAAAGATGACATTTTAATTGGGACTTTAAGTGAGCCATGAGGCAGAGATGAGGTGGGGCAGAGTTTTCCAGGCAAGGTGAACAACCAGTGGAAATGACTAGAATCTGGAGATGGAGGATCTTGTGTGAGGAACTGCAAGGATTGCAGTCTTACTGGATTGTACAATATACCTTAATATATTTTGTAATGCAGTGAGACTGTCTTCCTTGCAGTTCCTCTGCAGAGGAGTGGGGTGGAGAGTAAGGTGTAAAAAGATGGAAACGGCAGGAAGGGACTGGGTAGTAAAGGGCTTTGGATGCCAAATAGAGAATTTTATATTGAATCCTATAGGTGAGTGATAAGGAACAACTGGGAGTTTATCAAATGGGGTGTGAGTAGAGAGTGTGACATGATCAGATCTGACCTATAAGATAGTAAAAACACTAAGTACTTATGAGTCTTAAAAAAAAATTCTTAGGATGGACTTAGGCAGCATGGTATACTAGATACAGAACTGGCCTGGGAACTAAGAAAACCTAGGTTCATATCCTACCTGTCAATTAAACTCTAAGTTAATTAATTATAACCTCTTAGCCTACAAGTTGCAGAGAAAGCATAGACTTGCATTGACAAAAGGGAATTTGCTTGTCTTGTATTCTCTATACAGTGAAGTCATAGGTACAGTCTCTGTCCCTATCCCTGTTATGACTTAATTATCCTCAAACAAACTCTCCAACATGCAAACAACAACAAAGGATTGTAAATCAGCCCACAGTCTCCTGTTACATTCAGTTTGTTTGGTTTTATTTTAGAGTACATATTAAATTAACGAAGTACTAACGCAATTGGTCTTTTGTTTGTGTCTCCCTTTGATCTTTTTGTTCCCTTTATTTCTCAGTGTTTTTATCATTCAAATCTTTTCTGTCCTGCTGGACTCTTTGTGAACCCATTTAGGATTTTCTTGGCAAAGATACTGGAGTGTTTTACCAGTTCCTTTTCCAACTCATTTTATAGATGAGGAAACTGAGGCAAACAGGACTAAGTGACTTGCCCAGGATAAATATCTGAGGCTAGATTTGAACTCCTGGCTCTGGTGCTCTATCCACCGTGCCATCTAACTGCCCCTTAATGTTTCATTAATTTCTTTCTTTAATTTTTAGAATCATTATGACTCCTTAAATAGAGTCAAGCAAAACAAATCAACACATTGATTAATGTCTGAAAAGATATGCCTTATTCTGCACCTCTAATCTGTCATTTTTTTAACAAGAGGCATGCTTCATCAGCCTCCTAAAATCACAACTGGTTCCTGTGTTAGAGTTCTGTAGTTTTTCTAAGTTGTTTTCCCTTACATTATTTCAGTCATCCCATACATTATTCTCCTCGTTCTGCTTATTTCATGCTTCATTAGTTTATATAAGTCTTCCCAGGTTTCTCTGATTTCTAAGAGCTTATTGGAGGAAAGAGATGTCACAATTCTAGCAGACAGAATTTAGAAGGATAATTAGCATATTTAAATGTCAACAGATACAGTAACTGACTTCAAATAGGTCTTCATTCCAAGAATTTCAGGCTCTGATCTCAAACCATGGGATTGTTATCTTACATCTAAAACCTTAGTAGGTTCAGAAAAATCTGTTTATAAGTATTATAATGCTTTTTTTGTCAGTGGCATTTTAATATAGGGAAGATGCGGTGTCAGTAATGGCTTTGTTATTTAGAGGAGTAGATTTTTTTTTTTTACCATATTATGCTTTTTCCAAACCATTTCCCACTGTGGAATAGTTTAAGAACAACAACAAATTCCCTTTAATTGTTTGGAATCTCAAGTGCTTGAATACAGCCACGTCTAGGTCAGCATCCATGGAGTTGTTGGAAAACATTTGGAAGAGTTGAAGAAGACTTGTGGGCAGGAACCAACATGCTGTTATGTCAGAAAAGACAAAAAGGCATGTAGTTTTAGTTGGTACAATTGTCAAGTGAAATTTTCCAATTAGAATGATGTTCAGTGATGTTGCAAGGCAAAAATTATTCATCAGTGGCTTGGTGACTCCATTTTTCCTTTCACTGCCTTTTACTTTATTGTTTGTACATCTGGAGACATATATTATCTCCTACAAAAGAGTACTCCAGTCTGTTCAGTAATAACAACCTTTCTCACCCTGAAATAATGAAGTATTAGATTATTGCAGCCTTCGAAACAAAAGTTCCCTACTCCTTTTCAGAGAAGATTACAGTCACTATTTCAATCCCACCCTGATGAGCCTGGCACTCAAGAATCTTTAGTTTAGTCCTTCCTTTGTTTGTAGAGGAGCATAGAGGGTCTTTTGTTGCTCTAATCTTCTGTTTGTTCCAACAGGGCAAATGAATTATGTTGTTCACTCTTCTGTTTCTTGACATGTACGACTATGTACGCAAATACATCTTAAATTGGAGAACTTCTCTTCTTGTCATTATTACCATTTATCTAAATAATTTTGGTCAGATTTCATGCTCCAGTTTAGATGCCTAAAATATGTGACCAGCTAAGCGTTCTTGAGATAAATGTGCTGACTCAGATTATCCCAGTAGGTAGGTAACAAATGTGGAATTATATCCCCCTCTAGTAACTTTGTAGTTATGAGATTGGTTGAATCCAGGAAATTCTATTTAAGCCTATTTAATTGGTTTGCTTTGGAGCAAGTTGGTAATGTCAGCCCTTGGGACCAGAAGCTCATTCATTGTTTAGGGAGTCAGTCATGGAGAGGAGTGATTGGGTGTCAGGTGCCTCCCATGCTGTGCTACAGCCCTGGAGGTTTAGAAGAGAGAAATAGATAGGCAAAGCAGTAGATGAGCAAATTGCAACTAAGCCTATGCCAAAGCCTTAAGGGCATCTCATCTAACTAATCACTGTAACAAGGTTAAAAAAGATTTCACTTTTTTTTTGTTGCTAATACATTAAGAATAAAATTTCATCTAAAATATTCTTAACCACTCACTGAAAATGGAAAAGAAGGGAAAGGAACTGGTTTGTTTATCTCATTTATTACAGAGGAACAAATAATGTAGAGTTCGTTAGATTTTAGTACTGAAGAATAAGGGAAGATGAATATTTTCTTGACATAGCCATTTACTACATTCTTGTTACATCATTTACTTGTAATTATTTTAAGTTACTGTCATAATATTTTGATATCCCCTTCCCCATCCCTACCTCATGCTATGACCTAGACTTTGGGGAATTATAATAGCTTGTGGAAGATATTGTCTGTAAAGAAAGATTCACAATAGTGAGAGACAGTAACACCCTTAAAAAGACTTAACTGTGGTTAGCCAGGACTATTAACTTTTTAAAAATACTGAAACAAAGGATACGAAGATACATGGTTACCTTGCTGTGGGACCTTTTTAGAGTACATATTGAGTATTTTGTTTTTTTAAATTCTCAGACATATAAGCCTTAAAATTTTTTTAAGTTCCATGTACTTTAAACACTTTTTAAAATAAATCTTTTATTTATTTATTTTTAGTTTTCAACATTGATTTCCACAAGATTTTGAGTTACAAATTTTCTCCCTGTCTTTCCCCTACCCCCACCCCAAGGTAGCAAGCCTACTGAATACCCCTTCCCCCAATCTACTCTCTCTTACAACCTCCTCCATTTCACCCCCCCCCCCCAACTTTCTAGTAGGGTAAGATGGATTTCTATACCTCAGTGCCTGTATATCTTATTTCGCAGTTTAAGCCTTAAATTTTTAAAAGTATATTACAGTTACTAGTAAATATAATCAGTATTAGACTAATAATCTAAGCTAAGCTTTGTTTTTTCATGCTGTTAATGATTTTAAATACTTGCTCAATAATAACTCATTTTTTTTTTCTTTTTCTGCAGTGACATTGTATCATGCATGCCACTGATCCCAGGGGAAACTCCCCTGTTTTCCTACAACCTCAGAATGGGAACAACCATAGATCTTCAGGTTATGTTCCAGGAAGGGTTGTTCCATTGCGCCCACCACCCCCACCAAAGAGCCCAGCTTCAGCCAAATTTACCTCTGTCCGACAAGAAGCCCAGGCGACCTTTGCATTCTCTACAGAGGAGCAGCGCTCACAGAGAGAAGACCGAAAGCAGAAGAGACACAAAAATACATTCATTTGTTTTGCCATTTCCAGCTTTACATTTTTTGTTGCTCTTGCAGTCATTTTAGGAATATCCTCAAAATATGCTCCGGATGGTAAGATTCTCATTCTTTCTCTCTCTCTCTCTCTCTCTCTCTCTCTCTCTCTCTGTAATTAAGAGGAAAAAAAATTAATTAAGGCATGTGTTGCTTTCAGTTTTTTGATTGCTGATTCAATTAGATTTAGGTGGGATACATGAATTATAGATGAAAAGCTGGCTTTAGCCTTGGTTTCTTATTTAATATTTGCTTGGACCAGGTCTAGTTATTCCTCAAACTTCATCCAAAAATACCATTTCTATGTAAATTGCAATAAAAATGATTTAAAATCTGTTCTATTTTATGTCTATTTGTTGACCTTTCAGCTTCATCTATAAATGCTAATTCTTAGGGTGATATGATTTCATATCATGCCATGCTTTCTGCAGTTATGTTGTGTCTTTTGCTTTTCACTGATCTGTGAGGTGATACTACTCATTTTCCATTCTCTTCCTCTATAAAGTTAGTTGGATGAACTTGTATTCCAAACTAGTCTTGTACTTGGCTGACATGGCTGTTTGATAAGTAGACTGCATCTTAGTGGAGATGGTTTCTAGGGTTTTTTTTAACTTCTTGATGTGGTAACTGTATTATATTGGTTAATCTCTAAGACGGTGGTAATCTGATTTAATGTCTTTACTTTTATCTGTTTCCTATTTTTCAAAGATAGTAGTTGATTTAATTAAGTTAGATTGAAGCTGTTGTAATTGTATACAGCTTTACCTTCTCATCTTTATCTTTCTTCTGTTGTGGGGTTGGATATGACCTTTGCACAATATAACTAGACTATCCATACTTGGCTGATTCTGTAATGGCTACTGTTAACTAGACTTTTCCTGTCTGGTAAAGATAGAGCTGATTTAATTTTTTTGAGAGTGATGTTTGATACAATGATGTCTAATGCTTTCTAATTAATTTTTAAGAAAAGTATTCATTACATATAGGAATGTGGCTTCTTAGTGATCTAGAAGTTTGGCATTTCTTTTGTTTGTTAATTATGTCTTATTTTCCACTAACTTTTTTTCATTCTTCTCCATGCCAATGGTAACATCGAGGTTGTTGGGTATCAAGGTAGATGATAACTTAATTGGAGGATCTTGCTGAGTTCAGAAAATATCTCTTTCATCCTCTGCAACAAGTATTAGAGCTTGATCTGTATAGTGGTTTGTCTGTTCACTCCTCTGATGATCACTGCAAGGAGAGGTGACCAGATATTCCATGAAATGATTTCTTGTTGCCTTTGGGTACACAGTAAAACCAGATATGCCAGTTCTTCTTTTCTTTTTCTAAGGAGAACTTATGAACCACTATGCGATTTTAAGTTCAACGTTTTTGTCTTCTTTCATTTATAGTAAGAAGATTAATATGGATATTGTTTAATTTCTCTGGTGCAGCAACTCATCATTGGTTGGGTGAAAATCTCACAATGAATATTCACAGTTGAGTTAATGTCTGTAGACAGTTTATAAAATGACAAACTTCTTCCCACCATCTTGCTGTAGTTATTAAAAATTGGAGATGGGGTTTCGCAGGACTGAGGACCATGCTGTATTTTTACCAATCTCATGGTTTGCCATGGACAAAGGAGAAAGGTGCAAAGGAAGAATAGTTGTACAAAATCAAAATAGAGCAGGGATTCCCTGTAGATGTCAAGGGTCTCCAGATGCTCCTCTTAGCAAATAACTCTGTAATATTTGTAGCCTATAGGCTAGTTATTTCCTGTTTTGGCAGAAGTAGTACAGGACTTGAGTAGAAAAATCTAGTATATAGTAACATTTATGGCTAAGCATTGCTATAGTTATATTTATTATGTTACATGTATTATTCACCTGAAAGGCAGTGTGCATAGATGTTTAGAGACGGGATGACCTGGGTTTGATTCTGCTTCTGACACATGCTGACCTTGGGGCGCCAGGCAAAGTCACTTAATCTCTGAGATGTCTCTAAGACTAGAAGTGGCAGGGGAGTATATTGATTGATAGAGTTTGCCTACCAGAAATGCTGGTGAAATCATGGTTCTGGGCCAAAAAGAAAAAAATCACGTACCTGTTGCCATCAACTCTATACAACAGGTCGCTATACAGGTTCTACCTGTCTGGTTGATTTTTTTCCCAATGCTTTCCCTGAATCGTGACTGTTTCCTTATTAAGAGCAGATTGCTAGATACCAAGTAATTTTTTTGTGAGAGATAATATCTTCCTAGGTGCAATTTAAGTTTTGATTCTGACTAGAGTCACATGACTCATACATGCTCATATGATTTGTTTCTTTCATTTTCCTGATTATAAAGCTTATTACCATTTATATTTATGTCTGTTATAAAACAATGAGAAATCCAGTCATTCTTTCAACAATTATTAAGTAACCACCATGTGGTACTTAGCATGGCGCACAGTGCCACAAAGTAAGTACTTAATAAATGTTTTTTTTTTCATTCTTGTGCCATGTACTGTGCTCATTGATACTGTTTGAAGTCAGGTGTTTTACGGAATGAGGAGAAGAAAAGTCAATGACATCTAAGTACTTAGCTATAAAGCTCCAGGAATTGCTTGCCTTTCTTCAGTGGAAGGCAAGTTTAGAGAATTTAAAAAAAAAATCGTAATGAAATAGTAAAACAGGAAACGTTTCAATGATCATGAAATTTATGTGAAGAGAATGCCATGAAAGCTGCTGCCAAAGGTACTTTTTGTGAAATATAATTATAACAGGATATTATCCTTTGAAAGAAAAGGAATAAGCTTCAGGCAGTCTTGATGCTTAGAAACAGAAAAGAATGTTGAATTCATGCAAGTTTGGGGTGAGGAGTCAGATTTTTGCCCATATTAGAGAAAAGCTTTGTACTACTCCCAATTACTAAAAATGGTTTTTGTCATTTATTATTGTCAGTGGGATAGGATGTGCATAACAAAAGGTCAAGGGTCAGATGCTTCTCTTATTTTCCTACTTGTACTTGAAGATTTGCTGCTTCCCCTCCCCCCCACTCCTTAACAAGTACAGAATCATGTATAGACACTGCCAAAAAATACTGGTATTTTAAAAGAAATACTCTTTTTACCATGTTTCCTAACCTGATTTTATTTCACCCTTTCCCAAATATCCCATAAATTTCCCAGGCTCCTTTTCTGGTAGCCTCGGAGCCTCTATACTTCATCTTCCGTATGGAATTTCTTGCCTAATCCTTTCCTTTCTCATGATTCCTGTTGTTTCTCAGAGGTTTACTCTCTCTTCCCATTGTCACTGCCCTAGCCCATTACTTCAATAACTTTCTAGCAGGATTTCCACCCTCTTGGCTCTTTCCTGTCCAAACTGACCTGTATATTACTTCAAGTCTAATTTTCCTATAATATTGTTGTCACAATGTCGCTTCCCTGCTCAGCAACACACAATGACTCTTACTTGTCAACTGGTTCAATTCTAAACTCTTCTTCCTGTTTTTCATGGCGCTCCATTATTCTTTCCTATCTTTTAGTGATCTGACCTGATTTCACCCTATACAGAATGTAAACATTGGAAAGGACCGTATAAATACAGAATCACAGAATGTTAGCTTTGGAAGAGACTATACGTACTTCAACTACCTTATTTTTACAAACAAACACCCTTTACTCCTATCAGACTGGTTATTTTTACATGCCAGGCTCATTCCTACCTTTTTATCTGTGCTTATACTATTTCCTGGGCTTGTAACATTCTCTTTTCTCTCCTCAGCCCAATTCAGTCCATTTTTTTCTATGAAGCCTTCTCCAGTTGTTCATGTCCACACAGTTTTTCTCTCTTCCTTAGATTCCTGGGACACAGTCAATACCACACAGTTTAGAACTGAATTGTTCTCCATTTATGTCATTTAGAAGGTTGTTTTTGTTATCCCAGAGAGTTTACAGATCCTGTTACGGCAGAGGCTATGCCTTATACTTTTCTACAACCTTGACAATAATATAATTTTAGGTAGTTGAAAGATGCCTAGACTTGGAGTGGAAAAATACAGAGTGTCCCAAAAGCCTTAGTGCTATTTTAAGCTTTACTATAGTAAGACCTTTAGGATATCCTTCTTCTTACATTAGAATGTAAACTCCTTCAGGTCAGGGACTGCTTTTCTTTCTGGTTGTGTCCTCATCACTTAGCACAGTGCTTGGCTCATAGTAAGACGTTAATAAGTGTATCTTGACTTGGCATGACTTGTCTTGGAGAGTAGAGGATAGAGAGGTGGAATGACCAGATTTGGCAGCTGATTGCTTAATGGGGAAGGGGAGGATGGAGAGGAAACTTTTGAGGCTGACTTTGCAGTTGTAGACCTTGTTGTCTGGGAAGATGGAGATGGTGGTGGTTCCCCTAATAGAAATGTCACTCCTAGATTTTACTTATCTCTAAAATGAGAAACTTCAACTTTTTTTTTTAAACTTTCCTCCTGTAGTTTTACTGCTGAAGCTACTTGTGTCCAGCAGCTTCTTTCTTTGAGAGTACAATCGTCTTTCTCTTAGGGACCAATTTTATGTTTCAGTGAAGCCACAGGCTATTTTGTGGTCCTTCACTTTCTGATTCACAGAATGTATATGGAAAGAGATTGTTGAAGTCATCCCATCTCTTCCCTGGAGACTTTTCTTGAAGTCAGTATAAGTTTCTGCTGTTTGGTTTAGCCTAGTTTTAAATGACTCAAGTAATGGGGCTTTTTACCATTTCCTAAGGGAAGTGATTCCACAGTCTAATAGATTTCATTGTTATGAAATGTTTCCTGAAATCCAGCCTAGAAACTTTCCTATTCTCAAATTTGTCCCTTTGGTTTACTTTTTATTGTCCTAGTTGTACATTCTAAGCCATTCTATTTTCTGCTGAGTTTATTCACAATCAAATTATTTTGTAAGTGGTAATTCTAACCACACTTGAACACTGCTTGGTCAAATTGTAGATTCTAACAACATTTAATCATCCTTCCTGAGGCAGTCTGTTTTACTCCTGGGAGACGCATTATATACAGTATTTCCAGGAAGACTGTGATGATTCTTCAGCGTTCAGGAAGGGAAGGAACTGAACTGAACTCAGTCATTGATGATGATTTCCCTTCTTCTCCCAAAGGAGACTCATTTCAAATAGAAATAACTTTATGACTGTACTGACAGAAGGCAGATGTTGAAAGACATTTGTGTTGCCTGCAAGAAGATCTTGAAAGGTATTTGCCAGCTGGCTTAATTTTGTACTTTTTGAGTTTAAACTCTGGAGGTAGCAGAATGTGGGCTAAAGATCACTGTATTTGGAGTGAAGGCATCTGAATTCACATCCCAGCTTTGCCAGTGTGACCTTGGAAAAGTCCCTCACCCTCTCCTGGTTTCAGTTATTCATTTATAAAATGAGGGGGTCAGACTGGATAATAGCTAAGGTCCCTTAGAGCACTAAATGATTCTACATGCTTTTGTAGTTATAGAATTCTTTGTTTATGTCTGGAGTGCTAGTGGGATTATGTGACTGGACTCTGCTTTCTTAGTTGTACAATGAGTATAGCAATAACACATAATTGTTGTGGGGAAAATAATTTATAAACACGAACTAATAATAATAACTGAACTTTTTTGTTAAGGTTCGTAAACTATCCTACATATTATCATCTCATTAGATCTTCTTAACAAACCTATAAGGCAGTGGTGTCAAGCTCAAATAGAAATGGGGCCACTCAACTATATGTAAGGATATCTGTCAGGAGCATATTGATTTCAAAAACCACCTATTAACATTACCTGAGAAAAAAAGGAAAAGGAGAAAAGTGAAAAAAGGGAAAAGAAAAAAAAATCTATGTTCTATTGTGTTTTTGTTTATTTTGTTAAATTTTTTTTATTTCATTTTAATCTGGCTTGGGTCACTTGGGAGAGGAGCAAGCAGTCTGTATTTAGCTCCTCTGCTATATGGTATCTCCATTTTATAGGTAAAGAAGTTGAAGCCATCCACAACCAGTAAGAATACTAAGTGGATTTAGAACCCAGGTCTTCTTGTTTCCAAATACAGTCATCTACCTACTATACTTATCTGACTCTATATTATTTTTGTTGAGCTGAATATTATCACATTATTATCATTATTACCAACTTAGGATGTAATTTTAAAAATTATCAGAGATCTTAATCTCAGCATTTGTTTAACCTTTTCTTTTGTGTATAATTCTCTTAAATAGCTTTTTATGGACATTATTATTTTTCCATTGCCCACGTTTCCTCCTGTTTTCTCCTGTTCCAAGGAGGTTGGAAAATAAATTTTCAGTGAACACAAATGCCCTTTCCCAACTTGTTTCCAAAGACCCATCCTTTACAATAAAGAATTAAGAAAGAAAAAGAGGAAGAGATAAAAATTCAGCAAACCAATCAATAAATTAAAAACTATGCCACACTTTTAGATACCTCATCTCTGACAAGAATGGGAGGAAATATTTTCTCATATTTTTTTTGGGGGGGGCATGCATCTTATTCTTTGTATTTTTGCAATATTAATTTTCTCTTTCTATTGACATTTTTGTGATCATATTCTGGCCTCCATTTACTTCATCTAGCATCAGTTCATGTAAGTCATCCCCTGATTCTTTGTATTCATCATGTACTTAGTTTCTTACAGTGGAGTAATATTCCATTTTATTCATGTGTGCCAACTTGTTTAGCTGTCTCCCCATCTACTTTGTGCCAGTAATACTTTTCAGATAATGTTGCATGCGCTTCTAGTCTGCCTCTCCTCAAGGTGAACAGAACCTTTTGACGGATGTTAAGATAACTCTATTTTCAGTTCATACTGGATTTTTTTGGTTGATAACTATGGCTTATATTCAAAACCACACACTGAATAGTAAGATTTTAAAATAGTTTATAATGTAACATTATCTGCAGTGTTTATAAACAATGTTCTTGGACACTTGAGTACCTTAAGAGTAATAGATCTAATAATAATAATAATAATAATAACAATGATGATGATAACATGGTGCTTACTATAGGTCAGGTACTGTGTTAAGTCCTTTAGAATTATTTCATTTGATCATCACAACAAGCCTGGGAGGTAAGTGCAGTTGTTAGTCTTATTTTATAGATGAGGAAACTGAGGCAAACAGGTTAAGTGACTTGCCTACCAGAATATTATATAAAATAACACCTTAAAAGTACCCCAAAGAAATAGAATTCCTATATCTCTTTATAATGTTCACTAAAATTTGGTTTTCCAATCTGCTCCTTCCTTGATGAATTAAATATAAAAACTCCCGAGAGGTATCAGAGCAGTGATACTAGAAGATCTTACTTGATTTGAGCTCAGGGTGTGGTATAGGCAGGATAGTTTATACCCTGAGAAAGCTGATAGAGGTCAGAGAACAGGTTTGCATAGGGCCCATCAGGTGTTTCTGTGAATTTGAAGTGATGACTACCATCAGGGAAACTCTAAACCATACCCAAAGGCACTTGCTGGGGAAGTCATCTGCTTCAAGGGACCTGGAATGTTTGAACAGAATTTAAGAGCTTTTCTTAATCTTTCTAAGAAGTCTAAAATTTCATTGAAATTATACCTAGATCTTAATACTACTACTGATGAGGTTAGGGTTAGAGATGCTCGAGACCCCAAAATACCAACATGCCAGGTCCTGCTGAATGAATTTGACTCAAGTCTTCTCTCAGCCAAAGAAAAGCAAAGTTTATTAAAAGTTCGCTGTATTGGGTAGGCTCTTAAGGGGCCTCAGTATCTGTAAGGCTTGTATTGGACAAGCGGGCCTACATCATCTGACACAGAGCAAGTCTGTGGTAGAAAATTCTATGGTGCTCTCACACCACATGGAGGCAAGATGGGGTCTTATATACAGAAAGGTTGTGGGAGGAATCTAGGGGTAGTCTAGGGGAGGAGTTTAGGGAGGGTCTTCAGGAGGAGTTAATGAGGTCAGACTCCAGTAATGAGTGATTAAGGGTGGGAAGTTGTTGGAGGCTACCTGGAGGTTACAGACAATGGTGGGCTAGGCCAGTTCAAGGCTGTAACACATTTGGGTACAGATATTTTGGGAGGATAGAGGGTGGGAAGTTGCTGGACAATAGAGGGATAGATATTTGGGCAGAGCCACAATGAAAAGCCTATGGCCTCAGACAAATGACTCATCAAATGGGAAGATTCAAGGAGGGCTCAAGGGAGTTCCCATAGCCGTTATCCCATCAATACGACAGGCTCAAGCACTACTTCCTAGAAAATAGAATTCATTATAAAGTCTGGGCTTGTAAGCTGGAAGAGGCCGACTTGATGTGACAAGATATCCCTGAAATATCTCTTTTGTGATCTCTCGTGGACTGACTTGGCTGGTACTTGAGACTCCACAAATCTAATATTGTTTAGACCTTAAAGGTTTTTCTATTCTGAAAGCTGTTGCCTTTGAAAGTTCCTGTAATTCAAATGCAGACATTCCAGGAGAGCTCACACATCTTAGTATTGATATTCAGTCTGGAGGTGCAGAGAATGCTGACCTTGGAGTCTGAAGATCTCTTTTCCAGTCCTGTTTCCCCTCCCACAACACTGGCTGTGTGATCTTGGTTACATCACTAAGCTCTTCATCGTCCCAGATGGCTCTTTAAACCTCTCTTTTTATGCAGGATTTGCCATTTGTATCAGTGGGGGAACTTTTCATACTCCGGAGTTCTCCACACTTGAGAAAATTGCAGGTCTGCACCCAGCCAAACCAAAACAAATAAAACTAACTTGTACTGCATTTATACTCTTTTCATGACCAAGATCTATAATTTTTTGAAAGTTATAAGAGTACATATAGTATAAAGAGGAATGGACTTGGAATCAGCAGACCAGGATTCTAGTTCTAGCTGTTACCTTCAGAAAGTCTTAACCTCTTTGGGTCCCAGTTTCCTCAACTAGAAAATAGAGATAATAGTTCTTAGCATGCCTACCTTATGGGATTGTTGTAAGGATCAAAAGAGAAGATGTATGGAAAATTATAAAGTTCAACATAAACGCGAAATGTTATTAGTAGTCATTATTATTGTGTCTCCTTTGTTTAGACGTGACCATAGATGAAGTTCTTATGTGACTTCAGTCTGTTATCTGTGCAAATTGAATCCTCATATCTGTGGCGCCCATCTGTCTTTATATCCGTACCATTTTACCAAGAAGATAAAAGTCCTGTAGAGGTTTTCTGTTTGATTCACTTTTTGAATATTTTCATTCTTATGTTGAAAGGAAAACAACTGTTTTACTTTGATTTTGAACCTGATCTTGACACTAAAGGCAATTAAACTTTTTATATCTTGAGGAAATAAAGGGTGCCATGCAGTAAAAAGCACTGTGAATATAGTGAACAGATTGAGATCTTATCCCAGCTCTGCCATTTACTATCTGGGTGATGCTGGGCAAATCACTTAGCCTTTCTAAGCTTTCTTCTCATCTGTAAAACAAAGGAATTGGATGAGAGGACTGTCAGGGTGCCCTGCTACTGAAACCTAATGACCCCTAGGCCTTGCTATTTGCATCTTCCTGTGTGGCCTGTCTCCCCCTGTTTAGACTGTGAGCTCACTGAGAACAGGGCTGTCTCACTTTTTTGTTTGTATCCTCAGCACTTAGCGCAGTTCTTGTTTTTTAGTAAGCACCAAGTATTATCTTTCCTTCCCCTTTCCTATCTTCTTCCTCTCCTTTCCTTCCCTCTTTCTTTTCCTTTCTACTCCCTTGTTTTTCCCTTCCCTCTTTCCCTTTCATTCACTCTTTTCATCCCTCTTCTCCCTTCTTCTTCCCCTCTTTTCTTTCCTTTTCCATTCCTTTCCCTTCCTCTTTCTTTTCCTTTCCCCATTCTCTTCCCTTCCCTTCTCCACTTCTTTCCCTTTACTTTCCTTCTCACTTCCTTTCCCCCCTTCCCTTTCCTTCCCTTTTTCCTTCCCACTCCCTTCTCTTTCTCTGTCCCCTCCCCCTCCCTTCCTTCCTCCCTCCCTCCTTCCTTCCTTCTTTCCCCGCCTTCCCCCGCGCTCTCTCTCTCTCTTGTTG
Source organism: Pseudochirops corinnae (assembly GCA_028646515.1). NCBI lineage: Eukaryota > Metazoa > Chordata > Mammalia > Diprotodontia > Pseudocheiridae > Pseudochirops > Pseudochirops corinnae. The sequence continues at coordinate 144,815,862 of CM053590.1, read as the reverse complement.
TTTCTGCACCTGCCTCCTTCCTTTAGCTTCTCTAAGTTTACCACCCTTTAAGTGGGAGGGGGTCCTTTTATCTCTATTGTAGGTCTCCAAATTATTCTGATATCATTTCATCACAATTATCACAGATGCTCATTGAATGGCATTAAGTGTACTATTATATTTTTGGCTCAATATATGCTGGTATCTTGCTGTTTCTAACCGTATTCTAATGTGGAATGTTATTGCAGAAAATTGCCCAGATCAAAACCCTCGTCTCAGGAATTGGGATCTAAAGCATGATCCTGAAAAGCAAGTCATTATCAAGAAAGGAGATTGGCTCCGTTTAAACTCAGATGTTACGGTGAACTCCATAGTCATCCAGGATGGAGGTATACAGCTGACTGTACCACAACAATTTGCTCCTTGTAGATTTGTCAATGTTGATTAATATGCTGAAGGCATTTCTCAGACTTACGCAATTTTTTTAAATTAAAATTTTATTGATGCCTTTCATTTTTACATTAGAGTCATTTCCAGAGACAGAGTCTCTCCTACCTCAGTGAGCCTTGCCTTGTAAGAAGAACAAAAACACTCGACAATGTTGTTATGAAAAACTAAGCATCGTGATGAGCAATCTTGTTTATTATTCTCTAATACAATATTTTATGCTTCTCATCCTCCATCTCTCCAAGAAAATTACTTAATGTCCATTGAAATGATATATAGAAATACACTAGTCACTGTGGCCTATGAGACCTAGGGAAGATTTCAGGGGTTGATCGTTGTTAGAGATGATAATGAAACTGGTAGGTTAAGACAAGACCCAACTCTAAGGGGAATGATGACACAATGCAAATCGGTTTTAAATTACATTTAAATGAGCTTCAGATTTATAGGCTTTTTGAAGTTCAAGAAACAAGTAGTCTCCAAAGTAAATAGAGATTTTATATATGTATATATGTGTTATATATTGGGCATGTGGGTGTGTGTATATATACATATATGTATATGTGTGTATATATATATGTGTGTATATGTGTGTGTGTGTGTGTGTGTGTGTGTGTGTGTGTGTGTGTGTGTACCCAGTCACCTTAGTGTACTATAGGTGTAAAGTGCTCATTTCCTTTTTTTTTTTTTGGAGGGTGGAACACAAGGCAATTGAGGTTAAGTGATACACAGCTAGCAAGGTCAAGTGTCTGAGCTCCGGATTTGAACTTAGGTCCTCCTGACTCCAAGGCCAGTGCTCTATTCACTGTGCCACCTAGTTGCCCCCCATTTCCCTTTTTGAATCTTTTAGAAACTAAAATAAATTTCTTAATAAACTATCTCCCTTTTGCCAGAAAGGTGGAAGAGATTTTGTCTTTTCTTAAACATGAAATCTATTTCTTTAGAATTCACAGAAATACTTTTAATTGCCAGCTCACAAAGGGTGTTTTTTCTCCTCTCTCCACCTTTCCTCTTCCCAGGGTTACTTGTCTTTGGTGATGATAAAGATGGATCCAGAAATATTTCTTTGAGGACTCGTTATATCCTGATCAAGGATGGTGGAGCGCTTCATATTGGAGCAGAAAAATGCCGCTATAAATCCAAAGCGACCATTGCCTTATTTGGCAAATCGAATGAAGGTGACAGTATGCCAATATTTGGCAAAAAATTTATTGGTGTGGAAGCTGGTGGGACGTTGGAGTTGCATGGGTCTTGGAAAACATCGTGGACACTCTTAGCAAAGACTCTGCATTCCTCAGGGCTGACCTTTGGTTCTTATACTTTTGAAAAGTCCTTTAACCGAGGTCTCAACGTGAGGGTCATTGATCAAGACACTGCTGAAGTTTTGGTGATTGATAAGTTTGATACCCACGAGTACCAAAATGAGAGCAGGCGACTTCAGGAGTTTTTAAAAGCCCAAGATCCTGGCCGAATTGTTGCTATTGCTGTTGGAGATTCAGCTGTCAAAAGCCTCCTGGATGAAACTATTCTGACCATCCAAAATCTTCTGGGAAGTAAGCTGATAAAAGGATTGAGTTACAGGTAAAAACAACCTGGTTCTCTTATTTTTTTTTTCCTAATTCCAGTGCCATGTTACATAGAAGCTGTTCCCATGAAAGGACAGGCAGGGGAAAAAAGGATTTGGAGCTTCATAAAAGGGCAGCTAGGTGGTACAGTGGGTAGAGCTCTGGGCTGAAGTCAAGAAGGCTTATCTTTTTTAGTTCAAATCTGGCCTCAGATACATACTAGTTGTGTGACCCTAAGAAAGTCACTTAATCTTATTTGCCTCAGTTTCCTCATCTGTAAAATGAACTGGACAAGGAAATGGCAAACCATTCCAGTATCTTTGCCAAGAAAACCCCAAATAAGGTCACAAAGAGTCAGACACAACTGAAAATGACTGAATGACAACAGTAAAAGGGCACTTGATCTGGAGTCAGAGAACCCATGTTTAAAATCTTACCTTTTACTAGTTGTGTGAACATGGCAATTATTTAACCTCTCTAAGCCATGGTCTTTTCTTCCTTCCTTCCTTCCTTCCTTCCTTCCTTCCTTCCTTCCTTCTTTCCTTCCTTCCTTCCTTCCTTCCTTCCTTCCTTCCTTCCTTCCTTCCTTCCTCCTTTTTGTCTTTTTGGAGGGGGGAAAGCAGAGCAATTTGGGGGTAAGTGACTTGCCCAAGGTCACACAGCTAGTAAATTTGTCAAGTGTCTGAGGCTGGATTTGAACTCAGGTCCTTCTGACTCCAGGGTCAGTGTTCTATTCATTGTGTCACCTAGCTGCCCCGACAGTTTTCTTATCTGTACAATTAGGAAGTTGAATTAGAGGGCCTCCAGATTTAGGACTCCATGTTGGGTCCTTTATTGTCTTTATCAGAGTAGATTTGGCATACACGTCTTTGATTTTTGATTTGTAGAGTTCTCACCAACATCACTGGGTATACCAGAGGCTTACTATACAAAATTCCATTAAAATAAAGGAATGTAGTACAATGTATAGAGCCATGATCTTGGAGTCAGGAAGCCCTGAGTTCAAATCCAGTCCCAAATACTTACTAGTTGTACGACTGTGGACTAGTCACTTAACCTATCTCAGTTTCCTCATCAGTAAAACAGAGGTCATAACAGCACCTACCTCCTTAAGTTGTTTGTGAGAATATAATGAGATAATATTTGTAAAGTGTTTGGAAATATTGTCCCTTTTGCTTTGCAAAAACCTTAAAAGCATTATATAAATTCTAGCTAGCTAGCTGGTAGTAGTAGCAGCAGCAATAGCATTGGAAAGATTTTATTTAAAGAATTTATTTTTGAGCATACCATGCATAGGGATGCTTCTTCTTTTTATACCTCCTCATAAGGTTTAACTGTTCTAAGTAATTCGGAGTAGATTGTGACTTAAAAGGTCCAGTCAAGGTTTCTAGGTAAACTTGAAGTTAATTTGGAAAGTAATAAAATATTTTTTAAAAAGAGGATCTGAGACATGTATATGTAGACCTTTATTCTTTGTTTTTGTAGTCTGCATTTGGATCCTACTTTATGTCAAACAAACCAGAACCAGGTGATTGGCTCAGCTCCTTGAAACGGAGGTATTTGAGGCAGAAAGTGACAGGAAAACAGAAATTGGAGAGGAGGCCCAGTTCAGAGGGGAAAGAACACACAGAACTGACCTCAGTAATTGCTTTAAAAAGTTGTAGGGCTTAATCTCCCAGGAACTTTCTTATTAGGTTAAGGAAATGTTCTGCTTTGGAAACTAACAACTGAACAACAATGGGAAACCAAAGTGCTGAAATGGGCCAGTTTTCCTTTCCTGTGAGGTTCTCTTGGTATGCTTGAATCAGCTACAAAAATCGTAAAAAAAAGGCAAAATGAGCAATAAGTGGTACAAAATCAGGGGAAAAAATGATGTCATCTATAAGTATATGAAATACATAAATACTTCTTATACTATAATTATATATAAATCAACAATTTATTAATTATATATCATATAATAATATATATTAATCAATTCTATATAATAAATACTTATAAATTAATTTTTCCCCATGTTAGACAACCAGTTCTTACATTTTCATATATTGTGATGTAAAAGCTACTAAAAGCTACTACTACAGATGACTACTTATATTTAAGCTCCTTGAGGGCAGGAATTATTTTTTGTTTTTTTCTTTGTGTCCCTCTTAGTGTAGTGCCTGGCAGTTAGTAAATGTTCAATAAACCCTTGCTGATTGATAGGTTATTTAAAAATTTAGGCGTAGTGGTTCTCAACCTTCCTAATGCCATGACCCTTTAATACGGTTCCTCATGTTGTGGTGACCCCCAACCATAAAATTATTTTTGTTGCTACTTCATAACTGTAATTATGAATCATAATGTAAATATCTGATATGCAGGATGTATTTTCATTGTTACAAATTGAACAAAACCCACAGGTTGAGAACCGCTGATCTAGGGGCAGCTAGGTGGCAAAGTGGATAGAGCACCAGACCTGGAATTGGGAGGACCTGAGTTCAAATGTGACCTCAGACACTTAATACCTATGTGACCCTAGGCAAATCACTTAGCCAGGATGCCTGCCTTTCCCCCCACCCCCACCCCCAAATAAAATCTATAATCTACTTCTAGTTTCCAAAATGGCATCATTTGTCGATCTTGTGATTAGACAACTTGATTGAAATTCTCGCATTGCCTTAGACTCAAACCCTACCTCTGATGCTATATGTTATGATGTGTGGTCTTGGGCAAGCCATTTGATCTCTCTGAGACTCAGTCTCTTCCTCTGTAAAATGAGGTGGTTGCCCTCTGAGGTACCTTCCAGTCTATGCTCCCAAGCGCTCTTTGGCTCCTCATAAGGTTTACATGCTTTTCCCATCCCCCTCCCCATAATCACACTGGGATTGATGAAGCAGGATGCTTCCCATGTGATCCCATGCCAGTATTCCATTCCTTTGACATTATCTCCTACATACATAAACACACGCCCCCTTTGAAGATTATGTTCTAGTCCAGTGGCATTTTCCTCAAATGTAGGAGGGGAGTGGGAGGAAGGGTGAGATAACATCGGTGGAATTGTCATATAATTGCTGGAGGCAGTTTTGGTAAATAAATGAAAGATTTTTGATGCTTCCTGGCAAACCGGAGGCATTAATTGTATGCAGTCTTCAAAAGAGTTTTTCTCTTATATCAAAGGATAGAAATAGAAGTGTGAGACATCATCAGGCAGCAGAGCTAATCCATGGAGGGGCTGTCTGGAATTTTTGGAAGTGGGTGCTTAGTTGCTTTGACTTAACTTTTATCGGTAGAAAGAGTGTCTGTCTAGTACGGACTGTCTTAGCTTTTTTATATTTTTGAAAGAAGGAAGTTGGAGGTTTTTCTTTTCATTCCTGAAACCAGTTGTCTGATAGACTGACAATCTTTTTCTTCCCCTAAACTGTCCCCCATGTTTGACTGAGACAGCTAAGATTTTTGTTCTATACCAGAGAGAATCGCTGAAATCCAGCTCAGTCCTGAGACAAGTTAAAACAAGCCCCTCACTAAATAAACTTCCAGTGTGGGCTGTTTAAAAATCCTTTTGCTAACAAATCTAGGAGTGAATTGGTCAGTACTCAAGAATTTGTTAAATCCCTGCCAGTTTCCAGGTGAGAGGCAGCTTGGCATAATGGCTCGAGTGTCAGCTTCTAAATCAGAAAGAACTGGGTTCAGGTCCTTCCTGACACATACTGGTTGTGTGACCCTGGACAAGTTACTAAACCTTTCCTTTCTCTAGTAATTCTTTAAGATTATAATTTAAAGACCTACATGGGTAGAGGAAATTTTCTCATCTCACAGTTCATTATGTTAGTGAAATATTGGTCTAATCCCTATTTCTAAAGGTGTCAGACACTGTGCTAGGGGCTGAGAAAAAAACAAAAATGAAAAGCCCTTGTTCTCAAGGATCTTATGTTTTCTCAAAGAAAACAGCATATGCAAACTTAAGTGCAGAGTACATACAAAGTATAAAAACAGGACCGTGATTAGAGAAACCTCTGACTTCTTTTGAGATGTCTAAAAATAATTTAAAGATCACTATTGCAAATAATTCTAGTGAAAGATTAATTTATTATTTTTGAAAGAAAAGAACATGATTTATTGCCAAGGTGTGTGTGTATGTGTGTGTGTGTGTGTGTTTGTATGTGTGTGTGTATGTGTGTGTGTGTTTGTATGGGTGTGTGTGTTTGTGTGTGTGTGTGTGTATGTGTGTGTGTGTGTATGTGTGTGTGTGTGTGTGTGTGTGTGTGTGTGTGGTATCATTGGATATGTTTTGAGAAGAAGAGAAAATGATTAACTAAAGAACCAGTCGAGATTGTTTTACCTGTTGCCAGCCTAGGTAAACAACTCTGCAAAGGAACATACCTTTCCTTTTTTCATCTTTGTTTCTTTGGTTACGGTCTGGAATTATAAATCCAAAGGCATTTGGACAGAGACATGGTTGGTGGATGTATGTGTATGTGGGTTTAAAAAAAAAAAATATATATATATATATATATATATATATATATATATATGTGGATGCATATATATGTGCGTGTGTATTTCTTTTTATATCATATAGATTTTCCTTGTGCCCTTGTTCCCAGAAAACCATCCCTTATAATAAATAATCCTTTTTAAAAACAAAGAAAAAGAGGAAATTTTTTAAAGCAAAACTAACATAAAGAAAAAAAATCTGATAATATATTTAGCATTCCAAATCTGTGCACACTGCCATCTGCAAAAAAGTGTAGGAGGTTTTTTTCATATCCTCTTCTTTGGGGACAAGTTTATTCTTTATAATTTCACAACATTCAATTGTTTCGTGATGGTGATTTTTAATATTTACCTTGTAATTACTATGTATATCATTTTCCTTGCTGAGCTTACTTCACTTTGCATCAGTTCATGTAAGTCTCTCCATACTTATTCATGTTCAGTATACATTTTTGTCTTTTTTTTTTTGGAGGGGGGAATGCAGGGTAATTGTGGTTAAGGGACTTGCCCAAGGTCACACATCTAGTAAGTGTTAATTAAGTGTCTGAGGCTGGATTTGAACTCGGGTCCTCCTGACTCCAGGAATGGTGCTTTATTCACTGTGTCACCTAGCTTCCCCCATTATACATTTTTTAAAGCACAATAATATTCAATTACAATCATGTACCATAATTTGCTTAGTTATTTTCCACTTCAATTTAGTTAACATTTTCTAAGTACCTACCATATTCCAGCCACTGTACTGTGCAATAGAGTTATAAAAATAGGCAAAGGACAGTCCCTGCTTTCAAGGAACTTACAGTCTAATGAGGGAAACGATGTGCAAACATATACAGAACAAGCTACAAACAGGACAAATAGGAATAATTCAAAGAGGAAAAGCAGTGGGATTAAGGGGGATTAGGGGAGACTTCCTGTAAAAGGTGGATATCTACTTCGTTTTCCATTTCTTTGCTTATGTGGGCTTAAAAAATTGGTCCTATGATTTCATTGGTAGAATCACCTCTTTGGTGAACAAACTTTCTCTACTAATGCAGATCAACCACTATCCTGGGATTTATAGCCAGCCTTAGGGCATTGCTTGGGGTCTCGGAGAAGTAAAATGATTTCTTCAAGGTCACACAGCCTAGTATTTGTCAGAGATGAGACTTGAATCCAGGTCTGAGCTCAATCCGTGATTCTACCCTGCCTTAGATGGGTTGAGTATATTATAATAAAAAGGTGGTGGTGGTGGTGGTGGTGGTGGTGGTGGTGGTGGGAGTTTATTATACTAATATTAATGATAGTCAAAAGTACATTTTAATCTCTTGTTTCTTAATCTACAGCATTCTATTTTAACATATTTTTTTTCCTCCCAGGCAAGCCTGGGCTTTGGTTGCTGTCATTGGTGGTGGAAATACCTCTTGCAATGAATCAGTGAGAAATTATGAAAATCACAGCAGTGGAGGGAAGGCTCTTGCCCAAAGAGAATTTTTCACAGTTGATGGTCAGAAATTCGCTGTAACAGCTTATAGTGAATGGAATGAAGGTAGGAAAATACAACTCACACTCTTATGAGATATTGGTCACTCTTGTGACAGATGGTTTATTTCTTTTTTTTTTTTTAATTACATGAAACCTGGGGTTGACTTTCACCACTCATAGAATGAGAAAAGTTTTTAGGTAGCAAATTTATGCCAGAGAAGTCTAGCATTGAATGGTGTCAGGCAAGCCATAATCACTTGGCATCTTTTCGGCCTGAAAAACCAAATACATTGAATGCAGTAGAATCTGAGGAGAGGTCTACATTATAGGAGGAATGGAAGCAATCTGACCTTTCAGTATGGGATTGTCTTTCACCCCCATTGTAGGAGATAACTAACTCTTTGGAAATCTTTCTTTTACTTTTTCTTTTCTTTTCTCTTTTTTTGGCTTTTTGGAGGGGGGAAGGTAGGGCATTTGGAGTTAAGTGACTTGCCCAAGGTCACCTGGCTAGTTTTGTGTTAAGTGTCTGAGGCTGGATTTGAACTCGGGTCTTCCTGACTTCAGGGCCAGTGCTGTATTCCCTGAGCCACCCAGCTGCCTCCTGGAAATCTTTATTGATAGCAAGATTTGATTCTGGAGTTCAAAATACCTCCTAGGTCTGTACCCATCAGAAACACTTGTGTACCCAGGATAGACAGTGCACAAATAATAAGAATGAACACATATGTAAATTGTCTGCAAATGTTGCACTTAACTGTGTACTGTGTACACACACACACACATTTGTGTGGTGGTATATTAAACTCTTAACCACATTCTTACCAGCCTAGTGACTGATTTGCTTCCTCTAAAGGCCTGATGGTGATGGGAAGGTGACCCTGGGTCTTTTCAGATTGTATCAGTGGAATACAAACTTGTTTCCTAGTTGGGAAAGACTTCTATACAATACCTGATGGTTTATTGAATCTGTCCCTGGACAGCTAACCTAGCTAACCATGAAGAGGTTTATCATTAGAAAGTTAGAAAATCAATTCTTTTGACTAAAACAATTCACGAAACCATCTGCTAACTTAGGATACTGCTTGCTTTCTCTCTCTTGCATTCTCTCCCTTCCCCACTCTTTTCATTGTCACCACCTACATTAGCAGACTCATAGACCAAAAATAAGAGTTTTGTAATGGTTACTTCTGCTTCTACTTTCTGTATCTTCCAATTCATCTTTTGTTTGGCTGCCAGGCTAATTTTCTTTATCTGTAGATCTTGACATGTTGCTATTCTGCTCAAAAATCTTTACTGGTTTCTTTTTGCCTTTCAAGTTATGTTCAGACTTATCTGGTCTTCATGGCTTTCTGCAGTTTGGTGCAGATTTTTCCATCCTATTTCCTATTAATTAGCCCTTGGAATTCCCCACCCCCACTTCCTTAATTGTACAAATTGTTTTTCTGGTTTTGTTCACTTTACTCTTGATAAATTCAAGTGAATCTGCCCAGGTTTCTCTGAAATGATCCTTTTATTATTTATTATGGCACAAAAATATTTCCTTAATATTCATATACTATCACTTGTCCCTGGAATGCATTTTATATTCTAGCTAAAGCAACTGCCTCTTATCCTCTGAGTACTCTGTCTACATTCATTTGACTGCCTACAATTAAAACTGGGATTTTCTTCCTCCCCATCTTGCGTAAATGAATATAAAATCATGCCATAAAGCATAACTTGCATGCTCCTTTCTGTGGGTCACAGTCTTGCTATGTCAAGTCCAAAGAGATTTTAAACCCTAGTTGTACTGGAAGGCTTCTGTTTGTCAAAACATCATCTATTATAGAGTGTTGTTTTGTTTTCCACATTCTCCATGACTTATTTTCTGGAAGAGGTGGAAATTCTATTCAGGAAACAGGGAGAATGAACTCTTATTTCCTGCCTTCCTTCCTTTGCTGGGAGGTGGGGGGGAGGGGTAGGGGGCAATAGGAGATAGTTCCTGGCAGGATTTTCTCCTAAAGGCGGAAGGTTGAGAAACTGCTGAATGATGAATGAGAACTCAATCAGTTCTCCCGGTTCCCTGCCCCTTCCCAACCCCTCCCACTCCTCAGTCTACACTGAGCAACTTTTCACCTTTCTCTACCACAACTAGGTATCTAAAAATGTAAATGACCATTCCAGTTCAATTGCAGTATAATTTAAAGAATGCTTGGTTTGAATTCTAGTTCTGCTACTTAGTAGCTATAAATAGCACTTCGTAATTGGGGAAGGCACTTCCCCTTTTTAAGTCTCAATTTCCTCATGAATATAACGAAAGGGTCCAATTAGATCATTTCTAAGCTCCATTTGAATCCTATGAATCCTAAATCCTATGACCCTCAAAGTCATTTTAATGGACCTACATGTTTCTCAGCATGGAGTGATTAGGAAGTATTCTTTTTTTTTCTATTTATTTATTTTTATTTATTCTACTCTTTTTTTCTATTTATTTTATCTTCTATTTATTTTCCTACAATTTTTCCTACATAATCTGAATATTAAATATCGGTGATTATTATTGGTATACTTATTTTCAACTTTCTCAATCACCAGGTCAGGTTTGACTCTGAGGCAAAAAAAAAAAGTCCATCTTGGAACTTAGTCCCTTGGTCTCAGATACATGTTGTATGGCTGGCAGGAAATATTTTGAATTTCATCTTGTTCCTTTTGTAGCCATTCAATGAGGCAGACAGATAAGGAAATAATTGGCTAGAGGGATTACATCTCAAAGTTCACACATACTACATTTAACCAAGATAGTTCCTTTTGGGCCTAAGAATATCTGTAGCTTTCATGATTTCCATAGTTCTAGCCAATGAGAATCCCATTTGTCTACACGCCCTCTCTGACAAGAATCCTCTTCCTAGAATATCAGCTTATTATCATTTACCAGAAGAGAGATGAGTATGCAGTAACGATATTCATGAATCACACTTCCTTGAGATGGCATACATGGTATTTCTCACTCCACTTGGGTCCTGATCTAGGCAATAATCACAAGATCTAAAAGTGCTTGACAATTTCAATTGGAAGAGCTTATTCATATTTTTATGCCTCTTGGTCTAATTTGTGTCTTGAAATTTAAATTCCTATAGGAATTTTAACCTTCATTCAGGAAGACTTTAGTTTAAAGAGTGCAAGGAAACAGGCACCTGAAGTACTGACTTCATGGGATGATTGCAAAGATCAAATGAGTAACGTAGTTTAAAAATACTTTGTCACTTAACCCCAAATGCCTTGCCCTCTCCCCTCCAAAAAAAAAGAAAAGATACTTTGCAAACTTTAAAGTGCTTTACAGAGAGCAAATTACATTATTATACCAGGTAAGGCTAAGAAACATTTAATTCATATCTTCAGAGAT
>CM053590.1:144770058-144804449 GCA_028646515.1 Pseudochirops corinnae | reverse complement strand
AAAAAAAAAAAAAAGCAAAACCAGACATAAAAGAGAACGATAACGAGTTTTGCTTCAGTCTCCATTTAAACTATAGTCTTTCTATATCTTTCTCTGAGTTTTATTCTGAATATTTTTATGTGGTATACGGGATAATCATAATAAGTGTGTTGGAGTTGGAATTAACAAGACTTGATTTCAAATCCTGCCACTGACGCTTACTAGCTGAGTGATCATGGGCAAATCAATTAGTTCTCTGAACCTCAGTCTTCTCATCTGTAAAATGAGGCTAATCATACTTGTGGAATTTGCCTTACAGGTTTGTCACGGGGCTCCAGATAAAATATTTAGCACATTTTAAAACATAATATTAAAACGATGATGATGATGATGATGTTGATAGTAGTAACGATTAATAATACCAGGCCTATCGTTTCACTGAGATAGGGAATTCTGGGTTAAGAAACTATCTTTGCCAATTGGAATTGGCATCTCATTTATTATGTTTCTTCTATAGTAGGGAGTTAACTTCTTAGCTTTGGTACATTCACATTAGATCTTAAGATGATAATCTTATTTTCAGAGGGGAATTGAAGGTGTCATCTTTGAAGAAGAGCAAGGATTTGGGTGGGGTCCTAGCACATTACTTACTTAATTCAGCAAACATTTATGAGATGCTTTGTGTTCAGAACACTGTGTTGGGTATTAGGATAGACATCAATTATGGTTCCTGCCATCAGTGAGGGCACACTAGTTGAAGGATATGAAACATATATCACTCTAATGTACAAAAATATATAGAAGTGCATTAAAGAATAACTTACTGAAGTGACTTTATCTTAAATTCAGGGGTTGAACAAGTGGTGGAGATGTGATTTTGGGAAGTAGAGTTCCACGCTAATATATGTTTAAAATTTGCTTTTTATTTCTTTTAGGGGTATCCCTTTCAGGTTTCCAGGTAGAGGCCATAGATGGAGTGAAGCTACATCTTGTGGATGATGTCAGCAGCTGGAAACCTGGAGACCAGATTGTGGTTGCAAGCACCGACTATTCAATGTACCAGACAGAGGAATTTACTCTTCTTCCTTGTCCTGAATGCAACAACTATGAGGTCAAAGTCAGAGGTATAAAATCGATGCCGATTTGCTTAATTTGAAATATAGAATTTTTTTAACCCAATTTCTTATTTTTTGTAATGTTTCTCCTTATTTATGAGTCACTTCACCTAGTGAAAAGATCTTTGCCCCAGAATTCATTAAGCTCTGACTTTGTAGTAGAATGGGAACAGCATTGGCCCTTGAGACAGAGGAGGGCCTGGGTTCAAATCCCAGCTCTGATACTATATGTATGACCTTAGGGAAGTCCTTTAACTACCTAATTGTAACCTCCCAATTTAATCTTCCTGAGCCTTATTTTCCTCATCTGCAAGATTAGGGGGTTGGATTAGATGCCCTCTGAAGATCTTTCCCCTTTTACATCTATGATTCTATGACTTTGTGATCTGGAGTCCTTAAGATTTTGGTATACATTTTTTGGGTTGTTATTGTTTTAAACTAGATGTATTGGAAAAAGAGCACTGGATTGAATTCTAGCACTAGCTTTCTCACTAATGATGTAACCCTGGGGAAATTGCAGCACTCAATTAAATTTTTTTTTTTTTGCACAAATGAATGTTGTTGTTCAGTTGTTTTTGGTTATATCTGACTCTTCATGACACCATTTGTCTGGGGAGAGATACTAGAGTGATTTGCCATTTTCTTCTTCAGCTCATTTTACAGATGAGGAAACTGAGGCAAACAGGGTTAAGTGACATGTTCAGGTTCACACAGCTAGTGTCTAAAGCTAAATTTGAACTGAGGAAGATGAGTCTTCCTGACTCTAGGCCTGACACCCAAACCCATTGGAGTTTTTAATTTAAAGGGAATATAATCTGCCTTTTAAGATAATAGGAACATGAATTTGTAGCTTTTTCATTTTTCATATTTTAGTGTTGTATTTTTCCTTTTTGATAGAGCTTCAAGTAGGGCAAAGAGAGTTCACAAAGGGAGAATTCACAGTACCATCTGGTGTAGATTTTTTGGAAATTCCCACTCTTGTGACTTATTCAAAGTATTCTCAATTTCTATGATTTATTTGTTTTTCCTTCCTGATTTTGTGAAATGAGTAGCAGTGATAAGCACTTTTCAGCAAGGCATAAAAGTGAAAGGAGTACTATATTAAAATACTAAGATGGGGGTCATGGCAAAATGGTAAACTGCTACATTTGTTTTAATTCTCCCCCCTGGTTTGCCCATGTTTGTTACAAATGGTCAAGAAGGCTTGTGTCTCAGAGAATCAGCTGTTAAGCTTACACCATGCTGTGTGAGCTCTATTTGTTTGTATGTTTTCACAATAATGTGGAAACAGAACAACCTCACGCCCCCACATCTAGAGAAATACCTGCTGTGCATGTTTTGGGTTTTGTGTGTTACAGCATATCCAGTGTTGTGCTGAAGGGAGAGAGTAAAGGATGCAGGCAGTTTTAACTCTCCGGGTTCTGGAGATGGGAATTCTGTAAGCATTTAAATAACTACTGACATAACTATGTCCTTGTGTTCTATTGCTCTGGGGCAGCTTGGGTGGGGGTAAGACCCACCTTGACTGGGGACTCCCTCCCTTTTTGCCTTCTCCCCTTGCGCAGGCTGCTTGACCGCTCACAGGGCTTGGATGAGATGGGAGACGATTCATTCCTTCCATGAGACGTGTGACTTTACTGTCTGCCCTGCCTCTGTGCCCATAGGGGCATCAAGGAGATGCAGTGGGTAGAGTAAGATCAGAGTAATCTCGGAGTTCAACTCCACCCCTAGACATACAGTAGCTGTATGACTCTGGATGAGACATTTAACCTCAGACTGCCTCAGTTTCCTCATCTGTCAAATGGCTAACATAATAGCACCTACCTCCTGGGGCTGTTGTATTAGGATCAAATGAGATAATATTTGTAAAGCACTTAATACAGTGCCTAAAATGCAGCAGATACTCAATAAATATTTGTTCCCTTCCTCTTTCAGCACTTATCATCTGACTTACTTATGTAGTCCGAGTATACCTGGGCCTTGCCAGTTGATCTGCCACTGCCCTCGGGGGAATTCTCAGCCTTTCCATCTGTGCTACAGCTGATTTTTGTTGTTGCTGTCTTTCCCAATTAGATAAAAGTGTGAGCTCCTTGAGCTCGAGGGCCATCTTGCTTTTGTAAAAGTTATATCGCTAGCACAGTGCTCGGCACATATTGTGTGCTTAGTTAGTGATCATTCATTCATTTATTTATTCATTCTTGTTTGCTCTCATTGGATTCACCAAATAGAAACCCCCAAGTTTCTGCACATGGGAGAGATAGTGGATGGAGTGGATATGCGGGCCGAGGTTGGAGTTCTTAGCCGAAATGTGGTGATCAGAGGAGAGATGGAAACTTCCTGCTATGCTGACAACCATTGTCAGTTCTTCAGCTATGATACCTTTGGGGGGCACATCCAGGTATGTTCTGATGATACAATAATATCAGGCTAGCCGAAGACATTTTTGTAGCAATTTCTAAAGTGAAGATTTAATTTTATAGAGGAAAATACCTAGTTTTGAAATTCTTTACTCTGGTATGAAAGGAAAAAAAAAGAGATGGTATTTGTTTTTTAGCTGAACTACACTTAGAATCAAACTAAAAAAAAGATTTATGTTATAAAGGATTAATTGAATGCATTAATTAGGAAGAAGCAGGTATACAA
This sequence comes from Pseudochirops corinnae, assembly GCA_028646515.1. Taxonomy (NCBI): domain Eukaryota; kingdom Metazoa; phylum Chordata; class Mammalia; order Diprotodontia; family Pseudocheiridae; genus Pseudochirops; species Pseudochirops corinnae. The sequence continues at coordinate 144,800,712 of CM053590.1, read as the reverse complement.
GGAAATATCTGTTTCTGATTTGAATGTCTGTTCTTGTCCTTTTTATAAGAACCGATTTTATGTATTCTTAGAAGATTGTAATATTAATGTTTATACAAATTGTGCACAGCAAAAATATCCCTGATAGAAATCCTTTTTGAGGAGAGGGGGGTGGGACTGCCCCTGTGATTTCATTTGTATATAGATATAGAACTCCCAATGAGAAAACTGTACCAATGTAGACTGGCACTTGCTTGACAACTTAGAGTTTTAGAAAGTTTGTTGGGCATTGACTGGTTAAGTCACTTGTCCAGGGTCACATATATCCTATGTATCAGAGAAGGGACTTGAACCTAGGTCTTCCTGATTCCAAGACCTCTTCTCTCTTCTCTTGTCTACTCCAGTGGTTTTCATGGTGTAGTCTGGGGAGACCTGAGGCATCTCTGAGACCCTGTCAGGGGGTCTGTGTGGTCAAAACAATTTTCTTAATAATATGAAGATGGTAAATATTGATAGATATAGCTCAAATAAACAAAAGTCCTTGAAGGAAGTCCTCAATAATTTTTAAGGGGTTAAAGGGGTCCTGAGACCACGAAGTTTGAGAACCACCCCTCTACTCCAGACTGCCTCTCAGTAATACTTTTATTTGCGTCAAATAGTTGTGTTTTAATACTGTAATTTGTTGAATAAATGGGATGATATAAATGGATTAATTTTTAAGTTACATTTTATAAAACAACTGAATAAGTAATAGTTTATAAACTTTTCTATTATGCTGAACTCTGAAAACTTGGTCAAAACTGGCCTTTTGTAGAGACATTGTAGAGATATGTGTGTTTAAAGAACTGAAGTGTTTGTTGATAGTATTTGAACTCATGGTCATATAGAAACTTAAAAAAATTTTTTTTCTTTATTGGTTACAAATTCTAATAATGTAAAATCCTGTTTACCAGTTTGATAGTAGGTTTCTAAGTATAGGATTGGAAAGAAAAGACAAATTGACAAAAAGAGATGTTACAATCAGAGCTTACTGGCAGATTTAGTTCCTAAAGCTGTCCAAGTCACATGCATTTTTACTCTTGGAATTGGCTAAGACTCTCTGGGTTTTTGTTTATTTAAAAAATTTCATAGATTGAGGGAAGAAGTTTTCTTTTACTAGTCTGGGATTCAGAGAAACAAACATGAAATAAGTAAACTCATAAAGTTTTTGCAGGGTCTTTTCCTTCCTTCCTTCCTTCCTTCGTTCCTTCGTTCCTTCGTTCCTTCCTTCCTTCCTTCCTTCCTTCCTTCCTTCCTTCTTTCCTTCCTTCTTCCTTCCTTCTTTTCCTATTTCCTTCATTATTTACCATTTGATTGATTAGGGTACTTCACATATTCCCTTTTTATTCCTTCTTCCTCCCTTCTACTGTGGGATTTTCTTTATAAAAAAAAAAGCCAATCCTTGTCTGTTTCTTAAAGCATGGAATTTGTTGACTCCAGTACTTTGTCTTATAGATTCAGAAAAACTTCACCTCGGTCCATTTTTCCCATGTGGAACTAAAGCACCTGGGGCAGCAGCATCTGGGGAAATACCCGGTGCATTTTCACCGCTGTGGCGACGTAGACGATAAAGGAGGTTACAGACCTCAGACTTACCTGGACGGTGTATCCATTCATCACTGCTTCTCTAGATGTGTTACTATCCATGGAACAGATGGTCTGCTGGTAGGTAGACTCTTAAATCCAACCTTGAGTTATTGTTGAAAACAAAGCAGGCTAGAGCCTATTTGCAGAATTGGCTCATTGTGCCAAATTTCCATGACCTTTCAACCATATATAATCATTTCTTTTACTCCATGCCTGGGTCATCTTGTTTCTACTGTGCTTTTAGATATTTGTCTTTCTCTAATAAGCCAATTTTTCTAGCCAAAGCAGTTACAATACCAAGGGAATAAATAAAACTTGACGTTTGACTTATTTTGCTGCCCCCGCTGATAGGGAAGCTTCCTCTTGCAATTGTACTGAGAACGTTAAACTGAGTATCATTTATACTTAATTTACAGTAAATCTTGTTACTAATGACATAATGGACTTGTATTTCTGCAGATAAAAGACACTATTGGCTTTGACACACTAGGCCATTGTTTCTTCTTGGAAGATGGCATTGAGCAAAGGAATATTTTGTTCCACAACCTTGGGCTTGTCACCAAACCAGGCACTCTTCTTCCCACTGACAGGAATAACACCATGTGTATAAGCATTAGAGACAAAGTGTTTGGAAATTATGTCCCCGTGCCTGCTACAGATTGCATGTGAGTACTTGGCAGATGGGGAAATTAAAAAAAAAAAAAGCAAAATATCTCATTTGTTTATATTGGTGTCATGACTTTCGAAAATCTTAAGAGTTTTGCAATGGCCAAGATTCTTCATGAAGAAATTTCTAATCTTTCTAAACAAAAATACATTTCAGGGCCGTTTCAACATTCTGGATTGCTCATCCCAATAACCATCTGATAAATAATGCAGCTGCTGGCTCACAGGTAAGGGCCATGGGCCTCCTATCATATTATTTAATTATTTTTTTTCTTTTTGGAGAGGAGAAGGCTGGGCAATTGGGGTTGTGACTTGCCCAAGGTCACATAGCTTGAATTATTCTTAATATACATGCACAGAAATTTTTGTGCATCTGGTATAAGTTCTGTTTTGTGGTACTGTAAATACTGAGTGCTTTTCCAGGGTAGTGACTTGTTGTCACAAGGACAAGAAGAAAATTCTTCTCTCTGTTCTAGTTCCCTCTATTATTTCAGCCTATAGAGTAAGACAGATGCCGTCTTCAAGAACATTATTGTCTCCAGTGTGTATTATGAGTATACTATATAGCCATTGTCTTGAGTCTCTTTTGGCTTTTGTTGTTTAGGTTAAATGGGACTGAATGGCTGCTATTTGAGTCATGGTTTTTAGTGATGATACACTGATTGCCTCAACTTTTTTTTTCTGAGAATCGATTGTTTTAGAGGCTGTAGTAACAAGTGTTGAGCCTTTATGATACTAGGTAGAAAGTGACCCTATTGACTTCAGGCTCTCTCCTTTGTTTAGGCAGCTGGATTCAGCCATGTGATTTGGCAGGCACGAGAGTGTTGGTTTGGAAGACTGGGACAACTTTTGTCATCAGGCTAATTTTAGGTAGCTAATGGAGCTCCCTTGGTAGAGAGGACTGACGTCCCATGATGAGCTTGTAAAAGCTCACACTTAGGCTTTAATGGATATGTTTAAAAAAAAAACAACCCAAAAACACAACACTTTAAGTTGCAGTCTCCCAAGGGCGGTATCAGTGTGGACCAAATACAACTAAAAACTTATGAAATTTACCTTCTTTTCTTAATATATTGAGGCTTTATATTTTGGATATCACTACTGTTAAAAGAAAATACCTTTGAATGGAAAGAAACACTGTACAGTACTTTCCAGAACTTGAGGATATGGTCTGCGTGAGTCTGGCTTAAATCAAAAGACTACCTGAAATGCATTCTTCTTTGGGAAAACCAGTATATAGGAGTCAGTATTAGTACAGTGTCTGGTACCTGGTAACCAATTAATAAATATTTATTTTTGGCTTGATTGATTTGATCCTCTTGAGACAATTTTTCATGAATATAAATTTCATAGCTCATAGGGACCACAGTTCCAGACCTCGAAGGGATTTCAGGGGCCACCTTGTCCAATTCCAAGTGAGGCTCAGTGAGGTTGTGACTTGCCCAAGGTCACATAGGTAGTTCAGTTCAATCCTGACTGCCCTGGGTAGTTTTTTCATTTGATAACTCATAGACAACCCTTCTCAGGGTTAGGATTTGTGATGATCCATATTTGGAAACTTCTGATCTGAAGATGGATCCTTATGAGTGGGATAGATATGATGTCAGTCAGTCGGAAAATATTTAATAGGTGCCTAATGTGTTAAGCGCTGAGATCTCTAATCAGTCTTTGATATGTATGATCTCAAGGACAAGAATAAAGATTTCTTCAGCTATTTCAGGATCTATATGTTGAATAAAATGCTTGGAAAGAATCTAGCGGAAAATGTAAGGAAATGATACTCTCTTGTGGTACACAGTGTAAAAGGCATACCCTTTGTGCTCTCTCTCTTTTTCATTCTGTCTCTCTCTCTCTCTTTCTCTCTCTCTCCATTTCTCCATCCCTCCCTCCCTCTCTCTCTCTCTGTCTCATCTCAGGTTTGGTGCTATGAAATGGAAAACATGCCCACCTTCATTTCTTTCTTCCCAGGGAAACTCATCCAACAAAGCTAACTAGCCCTTTGGCAGGACTTTGAGTCTTGAAGTAAATGAAACCCTTTCTTCAGTGTACATCTCCATGGTTCTTGTGCAAAGTTCTTTTACCTGTTTTAACTGCACAGTCAACAAGGCAACAAGCATTCATTAAGCTCTTACTTTGTGCCAGTCACTGTGCTTAGTACCAGGGAAATAAATAGAAGCAGAACGAGCTTTGATTCTAAGAGAAGATAATACATAAAATGAAGCTAAAAGTTGGGGTTTGGGGTGGGAGTAGAGGAGGGGAAGGTGTGCAAGGGGAGAAAGTCTGGAGAGTCAGGAATGGACCACAGAGAATGAAAATGTGACTGGCCTGGGCAGTTTTTAAAAATGAATTCTGGTAGGAACTATGAGGCCAAAGTGTACTTTGGGTGAGGAGGCTGCAGAATGAACTTCTAGGCCAGGGTGAAGAGGCTGCTTGTTGAATGGTGGAAAAATTCAGGAAAGTAAGGCGTGGATCATGGAGACTAATGAAGCCCTTTTTTGGTTTTTTTTCGTTTGTTTTTAACAAGAAAAAGCTGTGGGATCAGAGATCCATTTGGGGATAATTTTTCCCTTTATTTTTTACTTGCAAGTTTTGGTTGTGTCTGTACTAAGCTCTTCACTTTGCCCTCCAAGTATACTTTCATCTATCACCTTTGTGAAGATGCCAGTAGGAGCAAATATATACACTTTTCACACTAGCTCATTCAAAAAGAAAAAAAATGTTATGCTTTATTCTCTCATGTTCTCACTTCACATAAGGTTTTCCTATTCAGTATTCTTAGGTTTCATCTGTTTCATCAAAGTAAGATCGAAGACTATTTTATTCTGGTTATATTCTATACTAATAGTTAGTAGATGGGGCGACGAGGTGGTGCAGTGAGTCTGGACGACTTGAATTCAAATCTGGCCTCAGACACTTAGCACTTAACTAGCTGTGTGACCTTGGGCAAGTCACTTAACCCTAATTGTCCTGCCTTCCTCCCTCCAAAAAGCAATAAATAAATAAAGGAATATTGTTTAAAAAGTAGTAGACTAAGACAGACTAAATTATTTCCACTTTCATATCTTGAGTGCAGAAAATTCCTAAATCTTTCCTGTGTTCCTCTTAAGGGCAGTAACACAGTTTCAAATTGACAACATTTCCAAGGCCAAACAGGATGCTGATTCATTTATGCTGTGTTTTTTCTTTTGGAAAAAGAAATGTTTCAGGACAGGAAGGGCATTAGAGCTATTTGCAAGAAGTCAATAAGATCTGTATGTTGGCTGAATGGTTGTCTAATGTGCATGACTCATCTATTGATCATTTTGGGACTGAACAAAAAATTCTATTGCTTAGACTCAGTGTGTTGTCTTTGTGGTGAGTCTGTTGACTTGGCCCTTTCTTGAACATGTCTGGGAGTGATTTTAGTACTAGATATAACCAAAGACTTTTTAAGCAAATGATGGTAGAAACTGATTATTTTAGCATCTCCAGTTTTTTGCCCAATCTGAAAAATTTGAGATGGGTTTGAAGTCTGCCCTGTGGATTCAATTGTACTATCTCAAGGTCTGGCTCTTTGTAATTTGTTCTTAACTTGAAACATTGTAGGTTAACGTTTAGGGAAATGGAATAAATTGATTGATATAGAAAGAGATTGGAAGACAATGTCTTTTTTAAAATATATTTTTATTTTGTTAAATATTTCTCAATTGCATGTGAATTTTTTTAACATTCATTTTTAAACTTTTGACTTCCAAATTCTCTCCTTGCCTTGAGAAAGCAAATTGAGAGGGCAGTTTGATATTGATTTTACATGTGAAATCATGTATTATCAAAACATTTCCATATAAGCTATGTTACAAAAGAAAACAGACCCAAAAAAGAGAAAAATAAAGAAGTTAAGAAATTCAGTCTGCATTCAGAGTTCATCATTTCTCTCTCTGATGGTGGGCAGCATTTTCCATTATGTGTCCTTTGGAATTGTCTTGGTTCAAGACAATGATCCAAGACAAGTCTTTCACGGTTGATCATCCTTACAATATTGTTTTTGCTATGTACAATTTTCTCCTGATTCTGCTCATTTCACTTGACATGAGTTCATATAAGCATTCCCAGGTTTTTCTGAAACCATCCTGACAAGAATGTGTTTTTTTTTTTAAATAAGTTTTTACTAATGATCTCTTCATTTTAATTTTAGGATGCTGGAATATGGTATTTATTCCACAAGGAAGCCACAGGGGAATCCAGTGAATCACATGGATTAACCAAAGCAGAACTTACACCCCTGGGTATTTTTTATAACAACAGGGTTCATTCAAATTTTAAGGTCAGTTCCTATTCTTTCTCGCACCAATGGGTAAATTTTTTTTTTTTTCTGGGAGAAAAGATGTAAGCACAAGTGAGGAATGGAAGTCAAAACCAATTATAAAGGAAATTAATTTTGAGCTTTTTAACTAATTATGCTAACAGATATATGAAGGATGGTTTTATTTGTATATTGTATATACTTTCTTTGGGGAAAGAAGCTCACTGATAGGTTTTAAGTAGCTTTAGAATTTTCATACTATATAAGTTCTGAGGTTCGTTATGGTTTCTCAATGCAGTAACACTAACATGAGGGCATTTCTTTATTCCAATTGGCAGCAGAAATATCTGAACTGAGTAATTTTGTAGAAATGTGTTTTGCATATGTCTGGTCTCACATATGGACTTTATCCATATTCATTGAGACATATTTAACTACACTAAACCACCCACACCTTTACCTCCCAGGTTATATATACAACTTTATTTGGAATACACTTTATTTCACTTAAAACTTTTAGATATATTTCTAATCCTGTTCAAATTAGACATAAGTTGCAGGAGGAAGAAATCTTTTCCTCCCATCCGTGATACCATAGTGATTAGTACTATGCCCTTATGATCAATAACATTTAACTGAGTAAATGAATGAGTGAAATGTTTCTTCCTTAAATGGATTTGACTTAACTTTAACAAAAAAAAGGTCAAGTAAAACCTTTTATGACATTGGAATCTTTGGTTGTTGGGAAGATGGACAAATGGTTTCCTCATAATGTAAATCTGACATAAATAGTAACTTATCTGGTTTTTAATAATACTGCTTTTTGTGTTACATGAAGTTCAGAATCTTTGCCCGTAAATGTCTTTTGCATCAGTTTTAAATGAATATGGTGCTATTCAGATGTTCCCCTAAAAACTATTGTGTCATACTTTAAAGAGCTTTAAAAAGTAATACTATTTCACTTATTTATTCACTTTTTAATTTAAATAGTAATTTATTTACAAAAGAAAGAGGGAAACAAACATTTTAATTGGCTACTGTGTGCTAGGCACTCTGCTAAGCACTTTTAACAAACATTCTCATTCAGTACTCACAACTTTGTGAGTGCTGTTATTATTCACATTTTACAGTTGAGGAAACTGAGGCAGACCGAAGTTAAGTGACTTTCTCAGGGTCACAGAGCTAGTAAATATCTGAGGTAGAATTTGAACTTAGGTCTTCTGGACTCCAGGCCTACTTCAGTGTCTACTGCGCCTCCTAGCTGCCTCTAAAAAGTAATAAGAACTCACATTGACATATAGTACTTTGTGGTTTACAAAGCATTTTCCTTGCAACAGTCCCTTGAGGAAATATAGTATTATTAACCAAGATCACAAAGTTAGGAAATGTCAGACTCAGGACCCTAACTGACATCTGTAAGCCTGAGATTCTTTTCATTCCACCATGCTGTACAACAAATTATCTTCATTCCCAGAAACAACCTGGTATTTGTGGAATGAAGAGACATTTCAAAGTAATAATATTTGAAAGCATTTTTTCAAAGTGAAAATTTCCACAAATGTTTAATATGGTAGTTCAGGAGATATTTGGCAAACGAAATGTTGTCAATGTGAGTTTGCACTTTTGCTTCTTGAGAGACAGAATATAATCTCACTCAGGGGGCTCAGTTTCCTCTTCTCTATGGTAGATTCGAGTTGATGATTTCTGAGGTTCCTTTTAGCTCTAGATCCTGTGACCCAGGGTCAGAATATTGGGATTTGAGTTTGTTTCTCTGATGTTTGCTAGCTCTATACCTGGAGGTTAATTATTACTCCTCTGAGCCTCAAATAAGCTTATAACTCTCATGTGGGTGGTTACAAGTATGATCCTCACCTGACAGGGGAGTTGCAAAATGTAAAGTGCTGTTTTTATTTTTAGTATTCTAAATGTACAAATGTATATATTTATTTTTTTCAATTTTGGACAACAATTTTAAAATGAAAATTGTGTGATTAATTTGTTTTCACCTTAATTAAGAAATTTATATAATGACCATTCCTAAACACAATTCTACTATCAAAATTAAGTGCATATACAAATAACAGAGTAGCCACTCATGGATATTTTGTACAACATCTGCATTATGTTCATTTTATTTATATAAATATCTCTATTATACATATGGGACACTTGTGATTTGAGCAGATGGCTTTCAGGATTTTCAGTCATATGCTACAGTATTTCCTTTCCACATCTGAAAGATGAGCGGTGCCATCTTGTCCATCAAGTACCTGGTGACTGAAGGAACTTTGACCCCATCATTTCTAAGGGAAAGGAAATGTTTTCCTCAATCTTTATGTGTCTCAGCATCAGATGTTGTCAGATGTCTGAGAGATTTTCCCAGGTTTTAGTCCTTTATATGTCCCTGGGAAGGGTTTATACTGAAATAAGATAGAATGAGCTGCTAAATGTTTGAAATAGCTTAAAAAAGAAAAGGGGTCCTTTTGCAACATATTTAGAATTTCTTTTTAGTTTCAAGTTTATTTGCAAAAGAAAATCAACTAAAGGGGATTTCTTGTCTCATGCACATGTGGTCATGGTTTTAAGCACATGCTCCTTAATTATGTTTTCCAGGCAGGTTTGTTTATCGACAAAGGCGTAAAAACATCCAATGCTAGTGCTTCTGATCCAAGAGAGTATCTCTGTTTGGATAACAGTGCAAGGTACACACCTTTACTTCTACAATTCTACTCACTGTATGCTAAGCCAATGGAAACTCTCTAAGTCAGATCATTGATAAGAATTCAATTCCACAGATATTTGTTATATACCTGCTGTGTGCCTGGCACTGTGCTGGGGGAAAAAGATAAAGGTGAAAACAGTTCTACCTTCCAAGTGCTTATGTTTTACTGATGGGGTGGGGTGACGGGGAGAAAACATGTATACAGACAAGTAAATACAGAATTACACAATGATTTCTGGAGTGAGGCTACTAATGGGGGGGAACTCAAGAGATGATCATAGTCATAATTATAATAATAACAGGTCACATTTGTGGGGTGGGTTATCCCCAATTTATTCTTGGAAGAAAGAGTTTTATAGAAAGTAAGTGACTTGCTCAGGGTCACACAACAAAAGTGTTATAGCTGCGTTTGAACTTGGATCTCTTCTGATTGCATTGTGCTACACTGACACTAGAAATAAAAATTAAAATGAAATATTTAAAAAGTCTGGAAAAGTCCTTTTCGTGAGTGTTGAGGAAACCTGTTTTTACTGTTTTGGCATCTATGCAGTAACATAAGCTTCTTCAAATACCACTGAAGTAGCTGGTGCCTTTTCTGTTTACATTGTTCTTTGCCCATTCTTGTAGGTGCCATCTTTAGTCAGTCAATCAGAAAACATTTATTAATCACCTACTATATGCCAGCCATTGTGCTAAGTTCTGGGGATACAAAAGGAGACTAAAGACAGTCCCTGCCGTGAAAGGAGTTTTCAGCCTAATGAGGGGAGGCAACATGCAAACAAATATATCCAAAGCAAGCTATATACAGGATAAATATTAAATGATTAAAAGGAGAAAAGCACTAGAGTTAAGAAGTATTGGGGAAGGTTTCCTGTAGACATGGAATTTTAGTTGGGACGTAAAGGAAGCCCGGGAGGTCAGTAGTAAGAGCGAGGGAGGGAGAGCAGTCCAGGCATGGAGGACAGCCAGAGAGAATGCCCGGAGCTTCTTCCTTTCAGATCCTTCCTGCTTTCCCAGTAAATTAAAGATGTGGCTCATCACCTTCCTTTCCACCCTATGGCTGCCATAATCCTCAGGGACTTTGGTAGCTGATATGTTTGACGAGCTAACAACCTGATTACTTAATTCCCTAGCTCCCCCAGATCCAGTCATTTTTTCTGCCACTCTACTTCTGTCATACTCTTGCAATTTTGCTGCCTCCAAGAAGTACAATTTTAAAATTCCATTTTAATTCTACAAACTTTTATCTTTCTACTTCTCCCATTCTCATTCACAATAAATATATCTTCCTTCCTTATATCCACTAGTCTTTTGAGACCATCCCTATTCTACTCAATTTCTTCTGTTTTGTCGTTACCTGCCTTGATACTGAACCTTGACCCTGGTCTGTCTCTGTAATGTTTGACTAACTATTACCCTAGAATTACTTGCTTGGCTGATCTCACATTCCTAACTTGCTAATCTTCATCTTCCCACCCTTCTGCTGCCATTCCAATTTTGCTTATGCTCCAGGGCATTGCTAGAAAAAAAAGTCATGAAATAAGCTGATTTTAGCGATTGAATTTATCATTCATAATCTCAACTAGGTCTTTGATTGATGTAGCTTGACATACTTTTTATTTTACTCTTATTAATTCCCTGTCTCTTCTCCCACAGTAATAAATACAACCCTTCCTCCCCCATCTCTTGCTACCTGTCATACCCCTATACTGTCAACACAAGATTTAGTCACTTAATTAAAAAGCTTGAGGCCATCTGCTGTGGGCTCCTTCCTTCCTTCCTTCATTCATTCATCCCACACTGTTCCACTCCTCTCAGCTTCTTAGAATTATCACCAAATTATTCTCTCTTGCTTCCTTCTGGCCACAGAAAAAAAGGCATCTATTCCTTAGTGAGATGAATTTCTTTACCTGTGCCCTTGATTGCATTGCTTACCTTCCTCCCTTCTGTCTCTGTCTCTTTCTCATGCGTCTTTAAAAGCTTCCTTTCTACTGGCTTCTTTTCTTCTACCTATAAATATGTCTATGTCTTCCTTAGTCCTAAACAAGTCATCTTTAAAAAAAAGATACTCCAGTGTCTTGTTTCTTTTCTTGTTTTATTATCCTCTCCCTATCCTCTTTTCCCTCCTCTCTCCCCTTACCATTGCAGAATAAAGACAACATCCTTGCAACAAATCTGTGGAGTTAAATATAAAACAATTTCGCAGACCGACTGTCTGATAACGTGACTCTTAGTCTGCCTTGTGAGTACATCACCTTTCTGTCAGTTAGAGAGTAGTATGCTTTTTCATCAGTCCTTTGCATTGATCAGATTTGAGTATTTCAAAGTTGTTTTTCTTCATAATGTTATTGTTGATTTCTTCTCCTGGTTCTGCTCACTTCCTTAACCAGTCTTTAAAGTACGGCGGAAGTGGTACCTTTTCTATGAAGCCTTTCCTGAACCTCCTCATTGTGGGCCTCTTTTAGGACTTTGGTTTATACCTTTGTCACATATATACGCATTGCAGTAATCTGGTTGTGTGTGATGACTCTTTAATAGATTGTACTTTCCGTGAGAATATATCTTAGCTAACCTTTTTTCCCTTTCCCTAGTATGTAGCAGAATACTTTTTTACCATCTCACTTCATGATTTTGCCTTTTTTCTGTGAATCTTGTAATTTTTGAGCACTATAGCATTTTCCTACAGTAGGTTTAGTTGGATGTTTGTCCAAGCTAATGTGAAGTGATGAGTTCTACAATGTGGTGATCATCTGAGCTCCTGTTTTCTCTTCAGCATTCTTGACTGCAAGGCATAAGCAGAACCAACGTTGTTTTCCTTTTCAGCCAAAGTGGTAAACCACAATGTATATATTATGCCTGATACGTGGTGCAACATTTCAGGCTTAACTACATAATTTGAGCCAAAATAAACATAGCTCCAAAAATGGAAATGAAAAATTTGAAAATAATGTCAGGAAAACAAAGGGGCAAGATGGGTCAACTCAGAAAATTGTACAAAAAGAGAATTGTATAGTTAGTAAAAAGTCCTGTATCTTGATTAATTTTATTCCATCTCTGATGTACCATAGATTAATTACTAACGTGACTTGTCTAACAGCCAGGATTAAGAGATATTATGGGTTACGTTGATAGGCCTTATAAAATATAAGGCTAGGCCTAGTCTTTAGCAAGTAATTGAAGTAAGAAATATCCCTGTAGATCACAAAGTCTGACTTTAGAGTGAAGTGAGGTTCATTAGTGAGGCGTGGAATTAAGAAAAAGCTGTGGAAAATATGATTGGGTAAAATTAGTCAACAGGATTCTACAAAGGTCAGATCTATTCTGAAATACTTTAAAGTGATTCAGACAGCATTTGAAAAGTTAAGAGTATTATTTAAAAGAAATAAATTTGAGACCATACAATTGATCAAGGTATTAAAAAAAGAGAGAATGATAGCTCACTAGGTTTAGCAATCTCTCTTGAGATTGTAGTATCTTTATTCTACTCATTTGATTACTTATCAGAGATCTTGTATTTAGTACATTGCTAAGGAATATGCTAAATATAGTGTCAACATATGTTTGTCATATATGTTGTAGCCAAAGGTATTGAGAAACTATGAAATCCATATATAGAATTGACAGATCAGTAACCGAAAGGGCAGATATAGTAAAGATCCTATAAAAATTGTCATCAGATGTGATGAATCAACTATCTGCATTCACTAGAGTAAGATATGCTTTATTTAGTTTAGTGTTTGTAATGTTATGGCTAATCATGAAATCTCTTTGGTCCTAGTAACCCTTGTACATATGCATATATATGTATATATTAATAATTCACTGGAAAAGAAATGGGAATTTCATTTGGAAGTAATTATTGAGATTACTGTTTTGTAGATGAAAAGTGACAGCACATTTTGACAACTTTGTTAGCCATTTAATTTTACACACAAAAATGCCCGTGGTGTATATACATGCATTCGGGTAATTCAGATATAGGAACCCATGATCAAATTGCCAACTAAATGAGTAATAAGCCAATTCATGAATGAAACATTAGGTTGATGGCTTCCATAAGATGTATAGGACATTAAAGCTTTGAAAACAGCATTAAGACTTTTTTGGGATATCTCTACCTTGTGTATGTGTGTATAATATATATGTATGTATGTATATATGTATTTATGTATGCACATATACGCATATATGCAGATAAGTGATACAGAGGATAGAGCACTGGCCCTGAGTTCAAATCTAGCCTCAGACACTTGACATTTACTAGCTGTGCAACCCTGGGCAAGTCACTTAACACTGATTGCCTCACCATTAAAAAAATTGTGTGTGTGTGTGTGTGTGTGTGTGTGTGTGTGTGTGTGTGTGTGTGTAGGTATGTGTGTATATGTGGTGTGTACGTGTATATACTAGACCTTCAGAAAGACAAACTCACTCACCAGCTAATCAGATGAATTTTATGCCAGCAAGATGTCAAACTCCAGAATTTGAGAGAAAGGAGAATGAGCATAAAGCTAGTTGTCTGGTGAAAAATTGGAAATTTGGGCTAAACTTAAAAGATACTGAGAGATACCAAGATACAAAAGGTAACAGGAGAGTCAAAAAAGAGAATAGATATGATTAAAAGGAAAATAAATCAAGAGAGCATCTATTCTAAAGCATAAACAGAAGACTGTGAGTTTAATGAGCCATCATGGCACAGGCAGCAACAGATTGCCTACAGTTAGCTCTAGAAATGGCTAGAGAGGCATTGATGTTGCAACGTGTGGCATTGAGAACAGTTTTTTTTCCTCATCTTATTTTGGCTTTCATTGAGAACATTGTGCAGTTTCCTTTATAAGAATACTCCATCTGCCTGATATTATGTAAGAACTAGGAAACTACTCAGCTGTGATCCTATCCCATGGAGGGCTGATTGGTAGCTTAAGAGTCAGAGGAATTGTCTCTGCTGGGTAGGGTTCTTGGAGTAATTTGGAGACAAGGAAAGGCAAGTAGATTTGGATTAAAACACACATATAATATTGAATTGAAGGATAGATTTATTGCATTTGTGTCTTATGTCAGCATAAGGCTTGAATAGAATGCATATGGGAGTGAGAATGGCCTCTGTTCAGTATACACTTAAATCTCCACTTAAGGAATGTTTATTACTGTATCTTTGCTATTTGACAAGGCAAATCTAACAACTGGAATATCTTTTTTTCTTTTGGGGGTAGGGTCTTTGTAAAAAAATGTTTGATACCTTTAAAATACATCAGTCATTTCTGGATATAGGTCCCTAACCTCCCTGGACTGAAACCTTAGCCTCACCCCCTTGGCACTTTGTAATCAGTCAGTCTACGCACATTCATTAAGTACTTATTCTGGATCTTGTCACCATTCTAAGTTCTGGGAATACAAAGAGAGGCAAAAAACAGGTTTTACCGGGCACATATGAAGGCTTTAGCAGCTGGGGGCATCCTGGAGAAGAAGGTGGAATTTGAACTGAGTTTTGAAATAAACCAGCAAAAGTAAGAGGCAGAGTTGAGGGGCTGGGGCAGGCAGAGCACACCAGGCTTGGGGACTGTAACAAAGAAAAATAATAAGGCAAAAACGAGCACATCTGACAATGTGTTTGACATTCTCTTATTGTGGCCCCCTTCCCCAGTGGAAGGAAATAAGTTTCATCATTGGTTCTCTGGGACCAGTATCAGTGATTAGTTATTCGGACTTTTTTTTAAGAGGCCGGAAGGCAGGGCAATCGGCCCAGAGTCAGACGGCTAGTAAATGTTAAATGTCTGACGCCGGAGTTGAACTCAGGTCCTCCTGACTCCAAGGCCAGTGCTCTATTCACTGCACCACTTAGCTGGCCTCCCCTTTTTTTTAAAGAGCAGCTGTGAAGGCACAGTGAACAAAACACTGGGCCTGGAGTCAGGAAGACCCGAGTTCAAGTAAGTAGACACTTATTAACTGTGTGACTTTGGACACTCATTTAAATTGTTTGCCTTAGTTTCCCTAATTGGGAAATGGAGATAGTAACTGTAGCTACTTCCCAGGCTTATTGTGAGTATCAAATGAGATGATACTTGTAAAGTGTTTGATATAGTAGGCACTGATACATAGTAGGCACTATGTGAATGTTTATTCCCTACCTCTTAGTGTTTTCTGTTATTATAGTCTTTATGAAGATTGTTATGCTGGTTCTGCTCATTCTTACTGTGAATCTGTTTTTATGGATCTTCCCATGTTTCTCTGAATTTCTCATTCACCGTTTCTTATTGTATAAAAACATTCCATTACATACACGATAGTTTGTTCAGCTGTTTTTCTATCTATCAGCAGTCGTGTGGTTGTTAGTTTCTTTTTTCTTTAATAAAAAACCACAAAATTACTGCTACACATATTTTGGTATATATTGAAATTTTTGCTTTGATTTTAACTCCTGGGGAGTAATATGCCCAATTGAGGGATCAGTGTGGATATATTGATCTTTATAAAAAGCATCCATGACACATATGAATAGAAAAGGGAGAAGGCTAGTCATATAGAAAGAATGAGAATTGGCATATGAACCACCTGAATGAGCCTTTCACTGGTATCCCATCTGAGAGGAAGGCTTCTGGAGAGCAATTCTCAACCTGTGGGTCGCAACCCCTTTGGGGGTCGAATGACACTTTCACAGGGGTCGCCTAAGACCATCGGAAAACACATTATTTCCGATAGTCTTAGAAACTGAGACACTGCTCCTCTATCCATCTCCAGGCGGGTCCGCCCACATGCAGATACGCCCACATTACAAGTATTAGGCATTGGGAAGGTTGAGAACCACTGTTTCTAGAGGCGTGGATAAATGTATCATGGAGGATTTATAGCAGGGCATGGATAAGAAGCCCAGACTGAAAGTACATAGTTGTTTGTGAAAATCATTGTCAGAGGAAAGGCCCACACTGATAAATCATGTATCAATGGGAAACAATAATCTTGTATTTCTTTGAATTTTTGAAATATTAGTATAATGTTAATATGGACAGAGATTGAAACGAACATTAATTTTAAATCAAATTAAAGGTTTTCTTTTTTTTTTAAGCTCATTAAGTTATCCAGGTAAAAATAAATATGTTACCTAATCCATATCTATATTTACAGTATTTATACTTTCCTTATCTCAAGGTTTCGACCTCATCAAGATGCAGACCTAGAAAAACCTCGTGTAGCTGCCCTCATTGACAGACTCATCACTTTTAAAAACAATGATCACGGAGCATGGGTCCGAGGAGGAGATATCATCGTTCAGAATTCAGCGTATGTGACCTAACCAAGATCGTTTAATTGACGGTTGAAAACTTTTCTTTTTTCCATGATGTTAAATGTGGGAGAAGATGGTATTGTATCCTATAATTATCCTGCTCATCTTAACATAAGGGAGGAATCACATGTAGGGTATCCCTCGCCAAATATAACAAGACTAGTCTCATTTTGCTTCTTTCTTGATTTTAGCCTTTATCTTTTGCCTTCTGGAATATTGTTTGTCAAACTCTCTTTTCTTTTCCATGCAGCTGCCAAATTCTTTGATGATCCCGATTGTGACTCCTTTTTCTTTTTTTTTTTGGCTGTTTGCAGTATTTTGTCTTTGACCAAAATTTCTGGAATTTAGTTGAAGTCCTTAGGGGAAAATTTATATCCCACAGCTGTTTCCGGGGCTTTCCCCTCTCCTGGCCCCAGGGCTGTGGTGCTGATTTCCTTCCTTACCGCTAGAGTCTTTTACTTACTTGGTCTCTTTCAAATGGTTTCTTCTCCTTCTTCCATCATCTTACTTCTTTACTTGAAAAGAAAACAGTCATGTAGAATAACAATTCTAGAGTTACACAGAAACTAGGAATTTAATTCTATGTGAATAAGAAGGGTAATAGCCTAAAATCAAATAAAAATGAGGGAAAACGTAGGTTTGCTTAGAGGTTACCAAAGGTTCCCCCACCCCAAAACTATTTCATTGCCATTCAAAACAGAACTTTTCCACCACTATCTTAATAGTTTCGTTGACTTACGTTTTTTTTTTTTAAACACAGCTTGTAGCTATAATATATATTTTCACTCCCAATATGTATATAATTTGAAGAGAAGGGTGCTCTATTTTGGGCATAGATTTAGTGCTCAAGGATTGTCAAATTCTATTACTGGAGATGACATTATTGTCATCTGTAGTTTTTGGCAGTTTAAATTCTTTTTTGACCTTGCCATCCAAGAAGATGGATGGGTGGATTAAGTAAAGAACTGATTGGAGGATTAATGTGGAAAGGGTTTTGATGATAATGAGGTGATGTTAGTAATGTAAAATTATTTGATTTAAGTTGTCTCTTTGAACTCTGTTCATATGTTGGGGAGAGTAAAAATTTTTGGTCCTACTGAGATTTCCCAGCATTTAAATAATGAGGCAGTTACTTTCTTTTACATGATTAATTGAATTACATTTCATTTTTCTTGCAGATTTGCAGATAATGGAATAGGTTTAACCTTTGCCAGGTTAGTAATTGCTTATAGCATTTTTCATTGATTTATTTTCTCTCTTTCCTATCTTCCTTGCCCTGCCCTTCCACGTTTAAGTTTGCCACTATGCTTACACTTGACTTTGATTCTGTAAACAGAGACAAAATAATACAGGAAAGCTGGGAAAGGTCCTTTCTGGAAATGTTTATGCAGTTCAATAAATATTTATTAAGCATTGTGTTATAGAAATTGGGGAGTACAAAAATGAAGGGAGCACTCTTTCTGCCTGCAGGAAGCTTATATACCTTAACCTCAAGTAGGAGATAACATGTCCATGAATAAATATAATTAGAAAAATGAATGTCAGTGGTTCATAGGAGAGGGAGGTACAGAGAGTTTAAGGAGAGAGATTTCTTTAGGACTGATACCATCAGAAGGCAAAAATTCACTTACATTGAGTAAGGGGTTCTTGGGTAACGAGGTGGCGCAGTACCTAGAGTTCTGGGCCTGGAGTCAGGAAGACTCATCTCCCTGAGTTAAAATCTGGCTTCAGACAGTTCCCTGGGTAAGTCGCTTCATCCTGTTTGCCTCAGTTTCCTCATCTGTGAAATGAGCTGGAGAAGGAAATGGCAAAGCACTCTATTGTCTTTGCCAAGAAAATGCCAAATGGGGTTGCAAAGAATCAGATACAACTGAAACAAGTTACCATCTTAACAACAACAATGACAGCAAGAACAAGGAGTTCTTATTACCAATGAAACTTTAATGTTACTGGATTCTTATAAGTAAATGGAGATATCTTCATTTCTTACTCAGTAGAAATTCTCAAGATTTAAATCTGAGATTAAAAAAGGTGAGGAAAGATCTCTGAGAGATAAAAAAGAGGAAGGATATGACAATTTGGAGGAGAATATTATTTGTTTTGTCCAGAAGCTACTTTCCTTTAGACATGATTCTTACTATAGAAACAAGAGGCAGCTAGGTGCCACAGGTGATTGAGGGCTGGATTTGGACCCAAGTTCAAATCCTGTCTCAGACACTTTCAGTCTTTGTGACAAAGTCACTTAACTTCTCAACCTCAGTTTTCCCCATCTGTAACATGGGGATAATAATTGTACTGACCTCACAGGTTTGTTGTGGGGGTAAAATGAGATAATATTTTGCAAAGTGCTTTGCAAACCTTAAAGTTCAGTATAAATGCTAGTTATTAATAATTTTTGGGGGGAGGTTATGTCCCCAGTTCTTAGCATAGTGTTTGACACATAGTAGATTCTTAACAAATATTTGTTGACTTAATATTACATTCAACAAAAGCCCATGTTCTTCCTCCCCCTTTTTATTAAATGTGATATATTTTGTCCTAGGAGTATCAGATTATTTCCACCCCCCCAAAAAAACCCCCAGTACTTCAGCAGTATATGTTTAATTCTAAGATTTTCACTTTCATGACTTGAAGGTGTATTGTTCTGATTTTCTTTTAAAAAACAAGAAAATTCGTGATTTGAATCACAATACATTAAAAGAAATGTCAAGGTTACTTTTATAAAACAAATTTGAACCTACCTTTTTGTTTGGGTAATTTTAGATCATAAACTGTGATTTATAGTCATTCTCATTTTATAGTGATGGAAGCTTCCCCAATGATGAAGGTTCCAGCCAAGAAGTATCAGAATCTCTGTTTGTTGGGGAAAGCCAGAACTATGGCTTTCAGGGTGGTCAGAACAAGTATGCTGGCATTGGAGGGATATCTAAGAGACTTCGGACTTTGCCTAGAAACAGGTAAGACTGCTTCCCAGACTTGGAGAGATTGTGTATTGCAGTGGCTAGAATACTTGGTTGAATCAGGAAAATCCTGGATTGTAATGTTGCCTCCTATACTCCCTAGCAGGGTGACTATGGGTAAATCACTTGACTTCAATTCTTTAGCTATAAAATGAGTATAATGATATCTGTAGTGTCTGCTTTACAGAGCTGTTTTTAAAAAAATGTATATATTTTTAGTTGTTATGGACTTGACAGATACCAGCAGCAACAGCAACAAAACGGCTTAATGGGTAGAGTGGACTTGGGGGTCCGGAAGGCCTGAGTTCAAATTTGACCTCAGCTACTTACTGTGTGGTCCTAGGCAAGTCGCTGAGTCTGTCTCTCAGCCTCAGTTTCCTTATCTATAAAATGGAATTAACAAGAACACTTAACTTTCCAGGTCTGTTGTAAGGATCAAATAAGATAATATTTGTAGTTTTGCAAACCTTAAAATGCCAGCTACCATAACCATGAATAAAAATGAACACTTGGCCAAAATAAAGAAGAAAAGAAATATGTATATTCTTTGGCAAAAGTTTATTATGTAGATGTTGGGGTTCTTTTTTCAAAGTGTATGTTAAATTTAACTCAATAGTTAGGCATTGTTCTTATCTATGTCCCTTCTAAATTTCCTTCTGTTCTCTTCTATTTTTAAAAATTTTCTTTTTTTCCTTTTCCTTTTTATTTTTATCATTATCACGTCCTTCTCTGTTCCTCACTATAATTCCTTTTCACACCTCTAAAAAAAAGCCCTTTTTACAGAGCTGTTGTGAGGATCCAATGTAAAGTAATTTATAAATTTTTAAAGAATAACTTAAATATTAGTTATTTTCATTTATAGCATTTTATTAGTTATACTATTAGATCATAAATCTCTTTGTTTTGTTTGGGTTTCTGAATCAGTTCATAGAGACCCAAAGTCATACAGAACTGAAGTTTTTGAAATAAGAAAGAAAATTTCTATATGAATCCTGAAACTTCGTTTCTTATTGTGGATTTGTTTTTCTTTATCTTCCTTCTCTGTACTTGTTATTAAGAGGAAAAAAAAATAACCAGAGTAGTGAAGTTGGTAACTCTTGAGGACTTCATAGACTTCACAAAATATCTGAAAGTAGAAAAAAGTTTCTTGAAAATTTCTCTATCCTTGTGAGACCACTGTGAACTCAGGAGTGTGTGTGTGTGTGTGTGTGTGTGTGTGTGTGTGTGTGTGTGTGTGTGTGTGTGTGTGTGTGTGTAGCTGGTGTTAAGTCAATTTTGAAGAAGAGAACAAATTAATGGAGAAGTTGGCCTTAAAAACTACCAAAGTGGCATAACCGCTGAATC
This sequence comes from Pseudochirops corinnae, assembly GCA_028646515.1. Classification (NCBI taxonomy): domain Eukaryota; kingdom Metazoa; phylum Chordata; class Mammalia; order Diprotodontia; family Pseudocheiridae; genus Pseudochirops; species Pseudochirops corinnae. Next base: position 144,779,854 of record CM053590.1, on the reverse strand, counting down.
TGAGACCCAGTTTTGATGATAGATTATATTTTGGCTCTTTCTCCTCCCCACCCCCTCATAATCAGAGAATCAACTTGGTACAACTTAGTGTTTAGGACATTTCTTCAATCCACTCCTCAGTCATGGAGGCAAGCTAGAGTTATTCCCATTTCACACAGGGAAAAATCAGAGTGAACAAGTTAACTAACCTTCCCAAAAACTTCATAGTAGAAGATTCTCTGTTTTAATGATCACTAAGGTATGTTGTCACCGTAGTTTGGCTCAGAAAGGATGTGGTGTGAAGAAAGACGTTTTGTGACCTTTCCAGTCATTTCATGCTTTCATTTCCTCCAAGTATTCTACAGTCCTGTGACACTGGTTTACCTGATTTACCTTGAGCAAGGCATTCTATTTCCTAGCCTTGGGCATTTTTCCTAGTTGTCCCTCAAGCCTAAAATGCTAGCCTTCCTTGTTTCTTCTCCTTCTTCCTCTTCTCTTTCTTCTTCTCCTTCTCCTTCTCCTTCTTCTTCTTCTTTTTTGGAGGTAGAAAGCCAAGGCAATTGGGGTTAAGTGACTTGCCCAAGGTCACAGAGTGTCAAATGTCTGAGGCTGGATTTGAACCCAGGTCCTCCTGACTCCAAGACCATTTCTCTATTCACTGCACTACCTAACTGCCCCTAAAGTCCTACCTTCTTAAAGGAGCCTTTCCTCCTTGATCTTAGTGTCTCCCCTCAGAGATTTTCTCGGATATTTCTTTTCTTTATCTTGTTTGTACGTAGTGTCTCTCCTATTAGACTGTGAGCTCCTTGAAAACAGGAACTATTTTTTGTTTTTGGCCCTATTTTTTGGAGTATCCCTGGCATATAACACAGAGCCTAACACACAGTTGGGACTTAATACATGTTTATTGACTTGATTTGGTTTATGTACCTTGGTCTCCCTGGATGATCAAGCCAACCTGATTCCAGTGAATTATTGCTTACTCTGGGCTCCTTTCCCTCAGGAATTATCATCCTGAAATATGTTAGGCTCTCATGTGTGCCAGGGACTGTGCAGACAATATGTTGGTCACAGCTTGAATCCCATGAGGAGGACTTTTTTGATGCATAGGTTGCATTCTTAAATATAATAGGTTATTTTCTGCCAGCAAGGAAAAGAATCTTTGCTAGTCAGTGCTGTCACATCAGAAATTAGTTGCTATAGAAATTCTAGGGAAAAGGATTAAGAATAATAGAATAATTTGAGTGTCGCTAATTCAATTAGGCATTTGTTAAGTGCTTATCAATATAAAAGGCACTGTTCTAGGCCCTATGAATACAAAGACAAATGAAATAGATAGTTTTCGCTCTCAAAGAGTATAAATTGTATGATTTTTTTTTTTTTATGGCTAAAATAGAAGTGCTGCTACTTGGTATTTTATGGAACCTTCAAATGACAACCCAGAGGCTTAGAGTACAGAAGGACTATGTTTCTCAGTATGGGTATTTCCCTGGATTTATTTACTCTTCTAAACTTGAACATTTATACTCCTGCTGACACTTGAATTATAGAATCATAGGATTTCAGAGGTGGAAAGGTCCTTAGAGACTGTTGCTTTTTACCCACTTAATTTAACACGTGAAGGGACGAGGGCACCAAGAGATGAAGGGACTTGTTTATGGTCACACCAGAGTAGGACCAGTTCTAGATCCCAGGTCTCCTGATTCTCATTCTCGTTCTTTTTAATATGACAGCTCCTTTACTGCTGACCTTTTCTTTGCCTCATTAGCAGCTCAAAGAGAGGTCCTTTCTCCTGTAGATTGAAGAATGTAAGCCCTTTGAGGACAGGGACTTTTACTTCTATCTTTATATCTCTATCAGTGCTATGCACATAGTAGGCATTTAATACATGTTATTGATTGATATTTTTTTTCCTATTTGGAATATTTTTGTGTATATATTTATTAGCCATCCAATCAATCAGCAAACATTTATTAAGTACCTTCTGTGTACCAGACACTATGCTAAGCACTGACGATACAAAAAGAAGCAGAAGGTAGTTTCTGTCCTCAAGGAGCTTACAGTCTAATGGTATAAAATATAGTTAATGCTTAGCAAAATGTAGCTAGTAATAGTGCTTATTCAAAAAGAAAAAATGTTGATTTTTTTAACTGAATTTGGCTTTTTACTTCATTATTTTCTAGACCTAGTCTTTCCTTCATCTCTTCCAAATTAAACACATGGGAAGAAATTACATAATGTTTAATAAGTGCACCCATTTTCACCTGTGATTTAATTTGTGTTTCAACAGGACATTTCCAATTAGAGGTTTTCAGATTTATGATGGACCTATTCATCTTAGCAAAAGCACATTCAAGAACTATATGCCAACAGCAGATAGATACAGCAGTGCCATTGGGTTCCTAATGAAGAATGTCTGGCAACTTACACCCAAGAATAACATCTCTCTGGTGAAGTTTGGTGCTCATGTAAGTATATCTTCCTAGCCCCTCTTTAGTGACAGTGGAGGAAGCAAAAAAGAGAGGGGAGAAAACCAAATTGAGTTTGTGCTTGGTGGGATTGTAAAGAAAGATGTAGAATAAACTAGATTTCACGTACTTTTGTCCATATGAGCTCCAGATGATAATAGAAGAAATTGTCTCTGACTACTTCTTGACATTAAGCTGACATTCTAGGACAGGAAAGTAGCTTAAAACATGGTGGTCTGGGTATTTTGACATGATACAGAGGCAGCTAGGCAGTATAGTGGATAAAGTGCTGGGCCTGGAGTCAGGAAGACTCATCTTCCTGAATTCAAATCTGGCCTCAAACATTCGTGAGCTGGGTAAATCCCATAATCCCGTCTGTCTCAGTTTCCTCATCTGTAAAATGAACCGGAGAAGAAAATGGCAAACCACTCCATTATCTTTGCCAAGTAAACCCCAAATGGAGTCGTGAAGAGTCAAATGCAGGTGAAATGATTGAACAACAGCAAGGAGACTTTGAACGAAGCAGATGGTGGGGGCATCCATCCCAAAGCAGAGTCCCTGGCTCTCCTGACAGAAACACATGCATACTTTATTTTCTCTGGGGGCCAGCATTGTTAAAGAGAGGGTGAGCAGGTAGGTCAGTGAAGGTCATGAAGGTCAAGAACTGCTGACTCTGCAGAAGGGAACAACTGTGTCATATCCCAGAGTGTTGACTACCAGGTGCTAGCCAACCCGACTTTTATTGTGGCCATTTATCTCCCGCAGAGTAGTTAAGGACTAGACTAATCGTCAGGCTGTGATTGTGGACCTGGACTGTCTTTACCCTCCAATATCAATAGAAAGACCTCTGTGTGACCCCATGTTCGCCACTCTGCTACCAAAGGTCTTATGGCCGATATATACTAGTCCACTAAGCTTGAAGATTTTAGTCTCTAGTGGGAACTGGGTAATATGCTATTGGCAATTATTCAATAAGTACTAGGGATACTTAGTAGTATATCTCTTACTTAGAGAAAAGTGAAATAACCCCTGCCCAGAAATTTATAATTTAGTGTGGGCCAGCATGTACATCTATGTTCAGTTGTTTCAGCGGTATCTGACTTTTTCTGACCGCCCATTTGAGGTTTTCTGGGAAAAGATACTCGAGTGATTTGCTATTTCCTTCATCAGCTCATTTTACAGATTGAGGAACTGAGGCAAAGTTAGGTGACATGTCCAGGGTCACACAGCTGGTAAACATCTGAGGCCAGGTTTGAAGTCAGGAAGATGAGTCTTCCTGACTTCAGGCCCAGCGCTCTATCTTGCCCAGTGCCAAGTATATATATATAGGTACCTACAAAGTCAACACAAGCTAACATTGGGAGAAGATATGAGTATGTTTGTGTGTGTGTGTGTGTGTGTGTGTGTGTGTGTGTGTGTGAGAGAGAGAGAGAGAGAGAGAGAGAGAGAGAGTATAAATACATACATATATACACATACTTTGCTGAAAAGGTATGAGTTTTTAAGGAGGACGAAACCTCCTTAAAATAGCCACAACAAAGGCAATAGGGAGCCACTGGAGATAGTTGAGTAGAAGAGTCATGCCATCAGACCTATACTTTAAGAAAATAACTGGCAACTGTGTAGAGAGTATATTAGGGTAGAAATGAATGAGGCAGAGAGACAAATTATAAAACCATGTCAACAGCTGAGGCAAGAGAGGATGAGTGCCAGAGCTAGGGTGGTGGTTGTGTAGGTGGAAAAAAGGGCTCTAGATGGAACAATTGTTATGACCCAGCATAAGATTAACTCTGTGTTATGCATTTGTAAAAGAGACACAATCCCCAGAGGAGTAAAGGATCACAAGAAATGCTTTACTGGGGACAGCTAGGTGACACAGTGAATGGAGCACTGGCCCTGGAGTCAGGAGGACCTGAGTTCAAATCCACCCTCAGACACTTAACACAAAAACTAGCCATATGACCTTGGGCAAGTCACTTAACCCTAATCGCCCTGCCTTCCCCTCTGCAAAAAAGCAAAAAAAAAAAAAAAAAAAAAAAAAAGGAAATGCTTTAGTGGTCTGTCCAGCCTTGTATTTTATCTGACAGTGACACCAAGAGACTTTGTAGCAGGGTCTGTCAGGAACCCTCGATTGCCACAGAAGTTTAGAGGGAGGCCTAAAATATACCCGGTTTTTCTCAAGCTTAGCACTTGAAGGCACAAGGTTAGACACTGCAAAGCTCAGAGCTGGAAACCTATAGCTGTTCACAAACAACAGTCTAGTATGACCCCAAGTCACAATATGAGCTAAAGGTAGAGCTATTTTAAAAAATAAATTACATGTAAAGTATAAATATCTTTTCTAGGTGTGTCTGTGTGGCTTGGATGACAGTATTAATTTATAGGAAATGAGGAAATGTTGATGGCATAGTTCCCCTAAGTCTGACCAGAAGCTTCATAACATCAGCTGCCGTCTACTCTGAAGTGTGTGTTCTATGCCGAATCAAGGCTATAAAATGTATCCCTTCTTTCTTGAGAGAAGATGAGGGCTTTGGGTGTGGAATGTTGCACACATTGTCAATTCATATTGATGTATTGGTTTGGCTGAATTTTTAAAAAAATTTTTGGCACGAATGAAGGCTCATGGTAAGAGTGGACAATTAAAGATATATTTGGATATTAATGTGATGTAAAACTAGGCATCAATAAAGCTTTTTAAAATGAGACAATAAAAACTAGCCACACTTGGAGCTTAATCTTAGCTGTGTCAAAGAATGAACTGGGACAGATGATGTGACAGAAAATGCCAACTACTATTTATAGTTGCTTTAAAGGCAATTTGAATGAAAACTGGAAGCAGAATTTAGAACACTTTTAAATTCTATTTCCTCCTTTTTTCTCCCTGAATAAAATAGCTGAGATGTTTAGTACCAAAGAAAATTATTCATGTCATTTAGTTAGAAATGTCAGAGCTGGAATTTGAATACAGGTCTTCTGTCTTCCAAGTCCAGTGTTTTTTCTTTTCTAAATATATCAGCTTTATCCAGTGCTCTTTCTAGTTTAGATACCAATTTTTTTTAGTCAAACTGAATTGGAGATTAACATTTGACTCCTCAACTTAGTGATAACTTTGGGGATAAAAGACAGTGAGGTCATTTACAAACTCTGAAATTCCTCTAATTCGGCATTCTAGCTTTTAAGGTTGTTGTTTGTCTTTCCTTTTCAAAGAGGACCAGTGGTGTTGTGTCTTGATTGGAATGTGAATTGAGTTTAAGTGAGGTAGGGATGCACAAAGTTGTCAGTCTCACTGTCCCTTCCTGAGTCCAGTGGCAGGACAAAAGTCTAGACGACTTATGATGGTCCTGCGTGCACTGGATGACACTGGGGTCTTTGATGTCTGAACAAGCTCTAAACACTCCATAGTACCTCCTTCTTCAAATGCCTGCATGGCCATTGGACAAATTTTTCTCATTCATCCATTCCACTGAAGGGGAATCTTCACATGCTTGGGGTAGATATCCCCCTAATTCATTCATGGGTTTGAGGCCTGTTGGTTACCTCAACCTGGTTTAGCCCATATGCCAAGATGCTTTAGCAAGCACACTACAGCTTCTTGGAGCCACAGGTGAGAGCTGAGAGCCCTCTAGACACCAAAGGTGAATGAGCAGACCTGAAAAGGGCTTGTCAAGCCTTCACGCCAGAAGTGCTAGTCCCCTTGACACCCCACCAGCCCTAGCAGATTTGAACTTTGCAAAGATTCGTGGTAACTAGTTTAGGCATTAAAACAATTGTACCCAGCATGCAGCTGGAGGACCTCAAGTGTTGTTGCAAAACCTTTGCAGTTTTCATTTTCTTTTTTTTTTTTTTTTTCTTTAATCAGGTTGCTTTGAATGTCTTTTTTGGTAAACCTGGTCCCTGGTTTGAAGAGTGTGACCTGGATGGTGATAAGAATTCCATATTCCATGATGTTGATGGCTCTGTAACAAGATACAAGGACACTTACGTGGGTAGAATGGATAATTACTTGATCAGACATCCTGACTGTGTTAATATGATTAAGTGGAATGGAATTATCTGCAGTGGGACCTATGCCCAGGTGGGTTCAGCATATGCATGCTCGGAAGAGTTCAAGAGGTGACTAATGGTCCCTCACTTGCTTTTTATATTCATTGCTTCCATGAAATGACTGTGTTTTGCAGATTTTAGTGTTAGAAAAAAAATTCCTAGAAAATATAAGGAAGATAAAATATATCTTCTTTCTTTTGCATCCTCAAATCCATTGAAATAAGACATATTCTTTCTGCTTTTAAACTTTGTTTTATTTTATTGAAAGTTATGAACTGTTAATAGAAGGACTAGAATTTAAGAATACCTCAAAGGAAGAAGCTGTATGAGTTGATGTACTGTTTTTTTTTTTTAATCTGTAAGGCAGAAAAAAGAGAGATAGTAGGATACACATTTTTATTGCAAGGTAAAATTATAGCATCTGTTTGTAAATTTGTATTTAGAGTATATTTCCACAAATAAGAGAAGTTGTTATTTGTTGTTGTTCATTTCAGCCGTGTCTATTTGAGACCCCTTTGGGGATTTTCTTTGCAAAGATATTGGAGTGGTTTGCCAAATGAGTTTTTGGATCATTTGATCTGTTTGATTTTGCTAGTGTTAGAAATTGAAAGGAAACTTTAAGATGGTCTGGTTTCAATCCCTTCATTTTAGATTTAGTAAACTGAAACCTAAGGGGGCAGTGATTTGACCAAGGTAACATAGTGAATGAAGGGAAAAACTGAGTCCAATGAGTTGATTCCTGTTACACCATTTGCAAAGTAAAAGATGAGAAAGAGTGGAATAGCATTATTCTTTAGTGCTAATGTGGATAGCTCTATTTGATCAGGAAAGCCTTCTTAGAAGAGGCAGCTTCTGAGATTTTGAGTAAGCGACTTGTATTTTGAAAATGATCAGGTTTAGTGGGTGGAAGGAAAGAAAGTATAGAGTTAGAAATAATAATAATAGTTGTAAATCACATATAATACTTAAAAGTTTGCAAAGCACTTTTCTCATGACAGTCCCATGAGACAGAATTCAAACCCATATCTCTTAACTCCAAGTCTAGCAGTCTTTTCACAGCAGAAAGAGATGAGACAAATGAGTCAAAGAAGATGACCAATTGGTTAAGAGAGGCAGAATCTGGAAAAGATGAAGCAAGTGAAATCTGTTTAAAAATCATAACATATAAACCCATTGTTTCTATGAATTAGATTTAATGAAGCAATGATTGGGGAGAAGGATTTGGGACAGGATATCAATTAACAGGGAAATGATTTAACTGTGTCGTTGAACTGATTAAAGACTGTAGAGGTAAATAAAACAAATTCAGTAGTTTAGGCGCCAGATGATTTGTGTTTTCAGGTGAAAAGGAGGTTAAGCACTATATTTTACAGAATGAAAAGGTAGGATTTGTTAATGAGCTGGATGGAAGACAAAATGATATTAAAATGAATGGTTCACTAGTTAGAAAAAAAAATTCATAAGATCATAGAGTTTAAAGCTGGGAGAGATCTTAGAGATCATTTAGGCCAATCCCATCATTTTATGGATGAATAAACCGAGACCCAGGTCAGACAAGTCAAGAAGCATTTATTAAGCGCTTATTATATGCTAGGCACATGCTAAGCACTGGATCATAAATAAAAACATAGACAGTCCCCGCCCTGAAGGAGTGTACACTGGGCAGGGCGAAACACAAAAAAGAGAACAAAATGCTGGGGTTTTAGTCTACTGAGGTTCAGAGAATAGTAAGTTCAGGCAACATAACTGTCATGGGGTGTATCTAAGCTCTGGAAAGCTAGAAAATCAAGGTTACTTTGTCCATTGTGCTTCCCTTTCTGTTTTTTTGAGGGAGGAAGGCATGGCAATTGGGGTTAAGTGATTTGCCCAAGGTCACACAGTAAATGTGTCAGGTGTCTGAGGTCAGATTTGAACTCAGGTCCTCTTGACTCCAGGGCCAGTGCTCCATTCATAGTGCCACCTAGCTGCCCCTTTTTTGGTTTTGTTTTTTGTCTTTTTTTGTGTCTGTGTGCTTCTATTTCTATGATGTGGATTGCCCACTTGTAGAGATCTCCTTAGTTCTATTATGTGTATATGTGTATGTATATATGTATGTATATATATATATATATATATACACACACACACACACACACACACACACACATATGTATACATCTACACACATATGTACATATATTGTCTTGGAAGAAAAATTCTTTCTGGCAACATCGTTTCTCATTGTTCAGACTTAACGTTTGTGTGTTACCATAGGGCACCATCATCATCAAGATCATAATGATAAATAAATAACATATATATGGTTCTTATTGTGTGCAAAGCATTGTTTAAAATCATGATATCATTTTATCTGAATTAGAATCTTGCCATTTTCAAATGTTTATAGCTTTGTGACCTTGGACCAGTCCCTTAACCTCTCTTTTTTCTTCATCTGTAAAATGGAGATAATAATAGCACCTACCTCCCAGGATTGTTGTGAGGATAAAATGCAATAATAATAATTGTAAAAGCACTTAGCACAGTGCCTGGCATGTAGGCAGAGCTATATAAATGTCAGTTATTATTATTATTATTATCCTAAGCTCTATTATTCTTATAATATTCAAGTGTCAGATATTTTATAAACCATAAAGCGTTGTATAAATGCCAGTGGTGGTGGTTCTCATTTAGTGATTCTGTACTTGGAACCCTGTATGCAGGCAAAGTAAAGCCCTTTAAAGGAGCAAAGACCCAGAGACATTCTGGTTTGATTTTGATGGGTTCTTGTTTTCTTCATTGTGGTATTTCTAGAAAAATTTAAAACTTAACCACTGACTCTGAAGAGAGGATTGGAGGGAGAGGGTAGACTTAGCCACAGGATAATAAAATGGAAAAGAATGTAATGACTTAAGAATATTTTCTCTTCTCCGTTTTCATTTTCAAATAGAATGGATGAGAGCAGCCAAGTTGATCCATTAATTGGAGGTGATCTAATTTCAAGAGTTAAAAAAAAATCCAACCCTTTTTGAGGATCTTGGCATTTCAAATCTATAGCGAAATGTTTTGTTTCTTTTGTTTTGTTTTTACCAGGACCATCTGCACATGTGATACGTATGAGTTTGTTTTTTGAGAAAGCTAAATGTGTATGGTTGAAAGTTATATATTCTTTTTTTTTTTTTTAATTACTTGTTTATTTACTTTTAATTTACAAGATTCGGTTCCACATTCACTTGAGTTTCAGATTTTCTCCCCTCCCTTCTCTTCCCCGCCCCCCCATGGTGGCGTGCAATCATGTATAGGATCTGCAAATACTTTCACATTGTACA
>CM053590.1:144742892-144769558 GCA_028646515.1 Pseudochirops corinnae | reverse complement strand
GTCAGACACTGGAAGCCGTCTGCTGATCTGTTTTTCTGTTTGTTTGTAACTTCTGTTTGTATTCTCTGACGTTCAGGGTGCTGACTTTTCCCCCTGAACTAGGTAAATGATATGTTTGATTAAAGTAAGATTGTTAACCCATTTTGAGTTGCTTTCCTTTAGCAAAGCAGATCTAAGAACCTGTGCTAGTAGCCGCCCTAGGCATTCTAGGGCGCTTGTTGTTACACCCCCTTAACCTTTTTTTTGGCAGTCTGGTAAAACCCATAAGCCCCTTCTCAGAATTCCGTTATTAAAGGTGTAAAAAAAAAAAATACATAAGATTACAAAGGAAGCCAAGTATATTGAAATATAATTATCTTTTTTAAAAAATAATTCACAGACTCCAGAATAATAACTCCTGAAAAGTCTAAAAGGCAATTTGGCCTAATTTTTCCTCCAACACACTTTGTATGTACCGGGGTAAGGTAGTAGGTGTTAGTTAGCATATGGCTACTGAGTGAAAACAAAATGTAGCCACTTTTAAACTTTAAAATAGAACAACTTTAAAGATGGGAGTAAAATTAGGTTATAGAGGGCCTCAAATGCTAGTCTAAGGAGATTGAACCTTACTTGGTTATCATAGGGAACTACTGAAGAATTTTGAGCAAAGGAATGACGTGAGTAGCATTATGGGTAAGATTAGTGTCTCAGATACTTCCTTTGCCTGATGAGGTTACAAAAATAAAATGAAAATTGGCATTTCCTTGCCCTGCCTCTCTCTACCCCTACATTCTCATTTAGTTTTAAATTTCAGACATGAAGTTGCCATAAAGACCAAAGAAGACTAATTATTTGGCTTATTAAATAGATTAAATAAAAAGCAAAAGGTTAAGTTGACAACAGGAGCCATTTTTGAACTATTTTAGTAGAATAGGATGTAACAAACCTGATGATAAAGTTATTATTGGGATTAGTTAGCCTGAGATACTAACTTGCCTCACCCCTGGAGGGTAACTCTACTTCTTTACCCCCTTTCCAAGGAGACACAGTTGCCTGAGCCCTTGGACAGCTCCACTCTTAGGTCAACACAGTAATTGGTGATAAGTCCCTGCTTCGAACCTCCATAGCATGAGAAGGCTCAGGATCAAGGCTCATACTACTGGCTCATCCTTGCCACCAGATCCCCTGGAGATGATATTAATCTACTTGAACTCATTCCTCAATGATTAGCATACTAAACGTCCTCTAAAATTGTAATTCTCTCTCTCTCTCTCTCTCTCTCTGTCTCTCTCCTCTGTGTGTGTGTGTGTGTGTCTCTCTCTCTCTCTCTCTCTCTCTCTCTTTCTGTATATGTATATAATATATATTATATAATCTATGTGTGTATACCCATACACATAATCTTTTGTATATGGTTATTTGCATTTTCTCTCCACCTTTGGATTGTAGGCTCCCTTAAGGCAGGGATTGCTTCTGCTTTTCCCTGTATCCTTAGTTTTTTGCACAGTGCTTGGCATTTGGCATGCATTTAATATATGGTCACTGATTTGATGTGGCAAAGTGCTTAATAAATAAATAAAATGGTCAACAGAGTTCCTACTCAATTAATTACCCTAATGCTACATAAATGGGAGAAAAATCAGTACTTTCAGATTTGACCAGGACCTTTAAAATCATCTCATCCAGGGATTTTTAACCTGGGGTCCATGGACCCTCAAGAGGTCTACGAATAAATTTCAGGAGCTCTACTAACTTGAATGGGGGGGGGGGAACCTTTTATGTACTAACCTCTAACTAAGATTTATCATTTCCTTCAATTGTAGATTTAAAAAAACAAAACATTATTTTGAAAAGGGGTTCATTGGCTTTCATTAGCCTGCCAGAGCAGTCCATGACACACAGAGGGTAAAAATTTCTGATCCAATCCACACCCAGAGAAAAGAACTATAGAGTCTGAATGCAAATTGAAGCAAACTACTTGCTCTCTCTCTTGTGTTTCATTTTGTTCCATCTGTCTCATTGTTCACTCCATTGGTTATAACCTTTCTTTACAACGTGGCTAGTATTTAATGTGAAAGTATATGTAGAACCTATATTGGATTGCATGCTGCCGTGGCGAGGGAAAGGGGGAGGAGAGGGAGGCTGAGAAATTTTGGAACTCAAGGGATTGTGGAACCGAATGTCATAAATTAAAAGTAAATAAATACATTTTTAAAAATTTCTGATCCAAAAAAATCCCAGTCCAACATCCTCATTTCATAGAGGAGGAAACTGAATTTCAGAGAGGGAAGCAATTTGACAAAATTCATCCATACAATTAGAGTCAGAGAGGTACTTAGGTGGCACAGTGGATAGGGTGCTGGGCCTAAAGTTAAGAAGACCTGAGTTCAAATCCAACCTCAGATACCTACTAGCTCTACAAGCCTGGGAAAGTCACTTAATTTCTCTCTGCTTCAGTTTCCTCAATTATAAACGTGGGATAATAGTACTTACCTCCCTAGGTTGTTGTGAGGATTAAATGAGACATTTGTAAATGGCTTAGCACAGTCCCTGACAAACTTGCTTAATAACTGCTCATTCAACCCAACCACATGACAAATGAGAATTTTTCAGAGTTGAAAACTAGAGGCAAAATATATCAAGGACACTGATAGGACAAAGATTTTTTTTTTTAATTCTCGTCACACCTTAAATAATTTTTGTTGCTGTTGTTGTTACATCTCTTTCTTCAGACCCAACATCCAAGGAATCTACTAATAAGTTTGGATTCTTTGGGAGACTTGACTAGCCTTGACTATGACCTGTCTCTTGTAGAGCCACCATGAATTACAATTTATGTTTGCATCATAAAACTGTAGCAAGGGAAAGTTAAAATTACCAAATAAATGCCTTCCTTTCAACTGTTGAAATAAACCTAATGTGATGTAATTGAAAGATTTCAAATGAAAAGGACTCTCCAGGACACACAGGAGACGACTTTTAGAAAGATGTCATGGCAACAGCTGCATTGGTCTGAAGGTGTTAGACCTAGAACCACGGGATCATAGCTCTAGGGCTGGGCCACAAAAGCATCGGGTATTTAGTATCTAAATCCAGTCCTTCTTGATGCTTCTTGATTTGAATCTGGTACTCTGTCCACTTTCCCATGCTGCCTCCCAGGGGAAGCATATTAGCCTATTACCTGAAGGGAAATACATTCATTCGCTGCCGAGCATGGAGATACCCTGTAGCTTTTTTAAAAAGAAAATGGTAACTTGAGGCTAAGCCAATGCTCTTATTGCTGTGTTGTGGTTCAGTTGTTTTTCCGTCGTGCACAGCTCTTCGTGACCCCATTCGGGATTTTCTTGGAAAAGACATTTGAGTGGTTTACCATTTCTTTCTCCAGTTCATTTGATAAATGAGGTAATTAAGGCAAACAGGATTAAGTGACTTGTTCAGGATCATACAACTAGGAAGAGTCTGAGGTTCAGTTTGAAATAAGGAAGATGAGCCTTCCTGACTCCAGGCCCAGCACTCTCTCCACTGTGCCACCTAGCTTCTCTTAATGCTTCATGGTCATGAACAAATCACTTCATCCCTTCTCAGCCTGTTTCTTCATCTGTAAAATGAGGTTAGTAATCCTTGCCCACTGCCCAGGATTGGTGGGGGAAAAAAAAAAAAAGGTTAAGAGGGTGGAATAATATTTGAAACTCAAATTTCTTTTTTTTGCTTTTTTTGGAGGAGGGAGGACAGGGCAATTGGGGTTAAGTGATTTGCCCAAGATCACAAGGCTAGTAAGTGTTAAATGTCTGAGGCTGGATTTGAACTCAGGTCCTCCTGACTCCAGGTACTCTATTCACTGTGCCACCCTACTTGCCCCTAAACTCCAATTTTGTAATGCTGTTTTAAATGGTCTTTATATGTGATTAGGAACAAATAAAATACTTAATTTTTTCTAAAAAAAGAAAGAAAGGCTTTGTAAACTGAAAGATGACTATGCCAACCATAAAACCTATAGTTTGTATTTAGCAAGGGTTAATAGAGATGTGACTTGAGGGAATGGAACACAGGAAGAATACATTTTGAGTGGGGGAAGGAGAGAAAGTAGAAAAGATGCAGTAGTTTGGGGACCTGCTTAGCCTGGAAAGGAGAGAGGGGACTATTAATAGAAATAAGGAAGGATAGAACAGAAAGGCTAAGGAACAGCTCAAGCCATTCTTCACACATGTCTCAACTTTGCCCATGACTAGACTTGCCTCTACTTAATTCTAATTCATATTCTAGCTACCTTTCTCTTTATCAGCACGTCCTAGAGAAAGTAGAAAGTACAAAGGGCCAGTGAAAGCAATTTGGGACTGACAAGCTAACTTAAAATGAGTTAGTCTGGGCCTCAGTTTCCTTATTTGGAAAAAAATGTGGTTGTTCAGAATGATCTAAGGTCCCATCTAGCCATACTACTCATTATGAGTTTAACTTCTTATTAATTGGTTGCCAAATAACCAAAGAGAATAAACAAAAATTGACTTTAATGAAAATTTGGGATTGTCCATGATGTTTACCTCAAGCCAGAACCAGCAAAGATCGCTGGGATTCTGCCATAAATGCCAACATCCTAGGTGGCAGTATTATTCCCTCATGTTTATGATAAGACAGAATGTTTTGTATGGTGAGGAAACTGAGGCACAGAGACCTATTCCAGCTCTAAATCTATGACTTTATAATCCTTTCAGCTGAGCTGATACAGATGAAAGTATTTTCTAATCTCTTAAGGAATCTTACTCTTAATACCCTTAAGTATCAGTCATTCAAGATTTGTTCTTCCTCCCCACCACTTGCTTCCTACCTACCCCTTCTCCCTAAATTGAACATATTCAGTTAATGGACTGATAAAGTGTTCATTTTTGATGAAGTCAACAGAAGAAGGGAGACCATAAATACTAGAGAGTCTAAACATCAGCTCTGTGATTGCTTGAGGTCCAAATTCCACACGGTAGACTCAGCCTTTCATCTCTTATTTCAACATCAAGGAAACTGTGTTTGATGTGTCATCTCTCAGCGGGTAGGAAAGCAATCTTTCAACAAAACCTTAACACAGAGGCTGAGGACACTTGAGATCTCCTTGCATTTCTCATCATCGTACCACATTTCTTTTTTTTTTTTTTTTTAGGGGGGTATGGAAGAGCAGAAATCAACCAAATACCTCATCTGGTTGAGAGCTACCATCTGCTTGAAATGCATGGATCAATTTACATGCCTAAACTTGTTTTAAAAAAATGCTAACAGGTGGTGGATAAGATTAACCATTGAAGGTTATCCAAATAAATCATTACTACACCCTATTTTGATTTATGATAAGCATTATAAAGCAATGTGAGATGCTCAAATAAAAGAGCATGCCTATTGTAACTTCATTTTAATCACAAAGAAATATTTGTTAGGGTACTGGACTAGAGTCTAGGACTAGGGCATTGTGGGTATTTTGTGGTTTAGGTCAGATGTGGTTTCCATTATTACCTAATAAAAATTCTCCTTTGTGGACAGTTGCCCCTCCTTCCTTCTTTCAGTAAAGTCTTTATGTTTGGTTTCTCAAAGAAGCACCCATGATACTCTGACTCCTGTCACTGATGATCTAATTTGTGGAATAGTGGCATCAAAAAACTGGGAAAAAAGAAAGCTAGTGGAGTGTCACTATGAGTGACTCCTTTTGTCAATCTGGATGAAAGCCTATTCCCAAAACAGAATTGTCAAACTACTTGGATCACAGTTTACCAACCTGTGTCCCTTTTCCAAGTTCCAATCCCCCATGATTCATAGCAAGTACTTACCTCATCCCCGTTCAAGGTAAACTTGATTCAAGAATTGGAAATCAAGGGGGATGCTCATCAATTGGGGCATGGCTAAACAAGTTGTGGTATATGAATGTAATGGAATACTATTGAGTTATAAGAAATGAGGAGCAGACGGACTTCATAATAACCTGAAGAGACTTATAGAAACTGATGCTTAGTGAGGAGATCAGAACCAAGAGAACTTTGTACACAATTACAGACAAATCCTATGAGTGATGACTAACTTTGATAGACTGGGCTCCTCTCAGCAATGCAACACTATAAGACAACTCCAAAAGACTCAGGATGGAAAGGGATATCCACATCCAGAGAAAGAACTACAGAGTCTGAACGCAGATTGAAGCAAGATCTACTTGCTCTCTCTCTTTTTTGTTTTGTTTTGTTCCTTCTTTCTCATTCATTCCATTGCTTATAATTCTTCTTTACAACCTAATGTTTAATGTGAAGGTATTTGTAGAACCTATATGGGATTGCATGCTGCCATGAGGGCCCGGGGGGGAGGGGGGTGGTGGGGGGGTGGGTGGAAGGGAGGACATGAGGGAGGAGGAGAAAATTTGGAACTCAAAAGATTGTGGAACTGGAATGTTGTAAATTAAAAGTAAATAAATTTTTTTAAAAAAAAAAGAATAAAACTGAGCACAGCGTTTTTACAATCTGAAAAGTTTTATTGGTAGCACTTTGAGGTAGCGTACTTTGTAAAATAATAGAAAGAGTCAGACTGCTCATCAGTTCCCCCTTTACTGAAAGGCACTGTCATGCCCACCCCTGCATATGGTTGAAGAAAGTGAAGTTGTATGTATTAATGTTCAACCCCTTCCCCTACTCCTATCTCTCCTAGCAATCCCAACCCACCCCTACCCTCACTTGTTTTATTTAAAAAACCTGATTAATTCAGTGACAAAGGACCCAGCTACCCACCTATTGATCCTTTTTTTCCTATTGGATTAGCAGTGTAATACAGTGGAAAGAACATTAGATTGGAGGCAGAGGACCTGGGTTTGAATCCTGGCCCTTACACGTGTGATCTTTGTGACCATGGGCAAGTCACTCTATCCCTCAGTTTCCTTATCCATGAAATGAAGGGTTTGGATTAGATGGCCTCTAAAGTTCCTTCCAGTTCTAAATCTAGTATCCTATAATCTGTTGCCTAAAGGGTCTGGCCACTCCCCTTGCTGCATGGAACCCTCCTTAGTATTCAGGAGAATGCCATGCACAAAATTGGAGAGTGAAAAAGGGGACAATTACCACTTTGTTCTACTTAATCTCAGAACTGTCATAAATCAGGATAACTACTCTTTCTAGACTATAAAAAGGTCTAGTTCTACATTTCTTCCATGAGATCTGGGGTTTCAGAACAGATCCAGAAGCTCATTCCCTTACCCTTGGGAATAACCATGTCAGGAGGTAGCTATCTTCCTAGGACCCTCAGGCAGATCTGTGAGCAGAAAGGTTTAAGCATCACTAGAGCCCAAGCAGGGCCCAAGATTCTAAAAAGTCACAGGTCAGAAAGAGAGCCTGATTATTAAATATGAGTAACAAATGTAAATGTCCAACTTAGCACTGCACATAAGACACAAATATATAGCTAGAGCAGGCTAAGTATTAAAGCTGCAAAATGGTCCCAATCAACTTCAAACTTTAATACTGGAATTGAAAAAATCGCCTGATGTTCATAGGTTAAGAAATTCTTACCTCAAAAATAGCCCTTTCTTCCCAATTCATTTCCCCATTTGAAAACTGAACACACATACACACGCACGCACGCACACACGCACACACACGCACACACACACACCACAAAACTCAGCGTAAAAGTGAGCAAAGTGACCATGTCCTGACAAGGACAGAAGCCACACCTGAGCTGCCACTTAGAATCTAACAACAAGAATATAAAGTCAGTCAGTAACACATAAAATCCTCAAAGTCTGCCTGAGGACAGGCACAAAAGAATCATCTCCATGTGCCACCTGGTGAGTTCAAATGGCTACAAGACACACAACTGAATGTCAGACTTCAAGTAATCCAAGGTACAACAAGACTTGCCCCCAAATAGTCTCAGGCACATTCTTGTGAACACCCCAGGTTTCTCCACAATACAAAAAGTAGAAAACTGTTTACAGTAAATACAAACTAGGATGGGGGTGGGGGAAGGGAAGGGTATCAAGGGAAAGGGAGAAGAGACACTCTGAATAAACTGGCTTTACAAATAGGAATAAATTCTTTAACATTTTGTACAACGAGAAGGTGCACAGACTGGCGTTGAAGCTGTCAATTCAGGCTTCTTTCTGTCGCAAACAGCAAAATGGTTTCCTCAGGTTTTAACAGTGTCATTTAAAATGTTATAAATTAAATAAGTTAGTTCACATTTTCCCCTAGCACTTAAGTTACGTTTTAGTCTCTAATGTGCTCTTGAAGCTCTCTTGAAAAGTTCTAAGTCTCTTCTTCGGATACCGTTGATTTTGTTGCAGCCATACTCTTCCAGTTGTAAAGGTATGTATTTTTCAAGCAGCCCTAGGCCCTGTCCAGCAGGACTGGTAAACAGCTTAGTCCACGCTGGTTTAAAGTTTCCGCTGAATCCCAGGAATACTACACTCCCTGCAACATAAGAGCCCAATTATTAGCTACAAAGTTCCACATAAGGCCAGAGGGTGGTCAAACCAGAGATAGCCATAAAAACCACATTCCCTTATGTCAGCAAACTAAATCCTACCACCCACATCTTGTTCCAAGCAACAAAACACGTTCCCATACATTTCTTTTAAAAAGCCCTTTCACTTTTAAATTTGCAGTTCATCAGCATGGTGGCCTTCATCCAGATAATACTTCCCTATTTCCTCGGACTTCCCTGTTCAAAACACTCCTGTCTGGCTATTGGTCTTCTATATATTTTGTCTTCCTCTATTAGAATGTAAGTTCATTGAGGACAGGGACTTTCTTACTTGCTTTTATCTACATCAGCCTTGCTAACACAATACACGGCATATGGTAAGTACATAATAAATGCTTTTGGAAGGTATAATGTCTCATTAAGAACCTTTTCATGTGCTTGCTTTGGTAGCACGTATACTAAAATCGGAAGGATACAGAGAAGATTAGCATAGCCCTTGTGCAAGGATGACACGCAAATTTGTGTAAGAGGAGAATGGGATGGAGGGGGAGCTTATAGAAAGGAGGGCAGATTGGGGGAGGGGAAAGAAACAAGACACTTTCAAGGAGGGACAGGGTAAAAGGAGAGAGGGAATAAAATAAATGTGGGGAAATAGGATGGAGGGAAATACAGTTAGCAATCATAACCGTGAAAAAATTTTGAAGCTAGTTTCTCTGAAAAAGGCCTCATCTCTCAAATATATGAAGAAATGTGTCAAATTTATAAAAATAAGGACAATTAACCCAAATGAAAAATGATCAAAAAATATAAACAAGCAGTTTTCAGATAAAGTGAAAAAAATGCTCTAAATCACTATTAATTGGAAAAATTAAAATTTAAACAGTTCTGAGGTACCACCTCACACCTATTAGATTGGCTAATATGGCAGAGCAGAAAAACAACTAATGTTGGAGGAGATGTGGGAAAATTGAAATACTAACGCACTACTGGTGGAGCTGTGAACTGAGTCAACTATTATGTAGAGGAACTTGGAACTACATTCAAAAAGGCCTAAAAAAACTATGGATACCTTTTGACCCCAGCAATACCTGTACTAGGTCTATATCCCAAATGAGACAAAAAAACAAAAAGGAAAATGATCTAAATGTACAAAAATATTTATAGCATCTCTTTTCTGGTGGCAAAGGACTGGGGGGATGCCCATCAATTGGGGAATGGCTGAATAAGCTGTTGTATATGATTGTGATGGAATACTAATTGTGCTGTTAGAAATAATGAGCTAAATACTCTGTGAAACCCTAGAAAGATTTACATGAATAAAGTGAAATGAGTAGAACCGGGAGAAAATTATGCACAGTAATAGCAGTACTATAAAATGATCAGCTGTGAATGACTCGGCAATACAATAATCCAAGACAACTCTGAAGGATTTATAATGAAAAATGTTATCCATCCCTAGAAAAAGAATTGATGGAGTCTGAATACAGAGTCAAAGTGTACTTTTTTTTAACTTTATTTTTTGGGGGGTTTTTATTTTGCTCTATGTTTTCTTTCATAATATGACTAATATGGAAATATTTTGTATGACTACACATTTATAACCTATATCAAATTGCTTACCTTCTTGATGAGAAGTGTGGAGAGAGAGAGAAAGATAATTTGGAACTCAACTTTTAAAATGAGTATTGAAAATTGTTTTTCACATACGATTGGGGAAAAATAAAGTACTAAACAAAAAAAAAGACCCTTTTCACAAGGAATAGTTAATGATGGAAAAGGCAGAAAATGAGAGGGTGTACCTTTTAATATTTATTTCTTTCATTCATTAACAAATTAAAGTCCCCAGTGAACATATAAAATGTATACAGGATTAGCAACTCAAGGGTATTCCATAAAAATGTAAATACTAACCTTTGTTATGAAGATGAGCTGGTTTGTGTAATCCCAGAGGTATCAATGCTTCAGAAATATTCAGATTTTTAATTTCTCCTCTTGTGCTCAGCAGAACAACTGACCTATATTTTTTAAAAATTTAGAATAGTTTATATTCATTCAGTGAAATGCATCTGTTATATACACACAAATTTCCTTTCACACCCCTCATCTCTTCCAGCCTCATACCCCTTACCTACTCATAGACTATCCCCAGCAAAGACAAAGTCTAAACTTGGATAAGCCATAGGTGTTTTAGGTAAACTGAGCTAGTGAAGGATTCAGGTTGTAACTTTTTTAATAGGGAACACAGATCCAGTGTGTGATGGAAGCAGCCAGAACTCCCTTCCAAAAGCCAAGGAATCTCAGCAGCAGGATGCCTCAAAAACACTGAGTCTCAAGAAATGCTAAAGCTTTAACTACCTCTGAATAGATGAGAGCTGCCCAGCCTAGTCCTGTGTAATGCCTTCCAAACATCTGCCCAAGAATTCAGTGACTCTAAAAGGGTGGTCATAATCAGAGATTCATAGACCCTCTTTAGATACAGTTCAGGCTTTCTGTGAACTTGAATGGGATTATATATTTACACATATACATTTTTTTCATTAACCTCTAATTGAAGTTTAGAATTATCTTCAATTAGGAATTTTTCTGAAAAAAAGCATTATTTTGATAATGAGCCCATTGGCCTCATCAGATTGTGAAAGACTGTGCCCGTGGCACAAAAAGAGTTAAGAACTGCTACTCTAGAAATTAATCCTAGTTACCTCAGGAGAGTATTCATTTGCACAGCTAAATCTTACATCTAAATAATCTCTCTGTAGAGTGATTTGTGAGTTTAAAAGAACTATCTTGAATGTCTGTGGCAAAATCCATATCATAGGCTGAACTCTTGGGTGTTTTAGAATTGTTGACAATAAAACTTTAGAGAACAAGGCTCAGGAAAGGATTCCTCCATAAGTGTAGCAATCTAAGACAGGAGAAGGGAGGAAGTAGAAAAGATATTTTATGGGTCAGGGTAGTGGAGAGAGAAAGAAGGATGAGGATAGGGAGAAGAAGGGAAGGAAAGGAAAGAGGGAGGGGGAGAGAGAGAAAGAGAGAGAGAGAGACAGAGAAATCTGCTGAATAACGAAAATCAGAATATGAAGATTTGTTTCTGATGTCTATACAAAACAATGGCAAGATATACTGAAGATAATTCAAAAATGAAAAAGTCTTACAAAATAAAATGTGCATTTTGGGAACTTTTCTCAACAAAAGCACATGTACCACACGTGAATCAGTAACGGTTAATATGATAATAATCTTTATCACTGTAATTGGATTAAAGAGGACCTTGAGAGTCCAAATTCCTGAGAATCAAAAAAAAAAAAAAAGATTTAGACCATTCCCAAAAGACTCTCCTATGTGAGGATGACCAAAACAACAACAAAAATCTGACTTGTCCATCTTATTCAAAGTGATGGCCAGATGAGTGTTTCTATCAAAAAGATAATTGTTGATAATGAGCCCATTGGCCTCACCAGACTGTGAAAGGGGCCCATGGCACAAAAAGGGTTAGGAACTCCTACTCTAGAAGTTAATCCTAGTAGTAGTTGTTTTCAAAGCTCTGCTCAATTCTGCCTCACTAGATTATGTCCTTAGACCCTCACTTTAGCTCTATACTCAGGGTCTATAGCTTCAAAAAGTAATCACGTTGTAAGGACTTGTTATGTTAATAACTGGTGCAAACAGCCCCCACTTATGCCTAAATCTCTGTAATGGAGAGTGTTAACAACAGTAAGTTTTCAGTATGTCTTTTCTTCCCCTAAGAGATTCTATAACAATAGATCAACAGCCAGAATTCAAACCCTCACCACAGTCTCTTTTGTTTTTTGATTTTGCTTTTTGGAGGGGCAGTTGGGGTTAAGTGACTTGCCCAAGGTCACATGGCTAGTAAGTTTAAAGTGTCTGAGGCCGGATTTGAACTCAGGTCCTCCTCCACTCCAGGGCCAGAGCTCTATTCACTGCCCCTCCTAGCTGCCCCCCCACAATCTCTTTTGACAAAGCCTATGGAGAGTGGGATAAGAATAGTAATAACTAGCCTTTATGTCATGCTTTATGGCTAGCAAAACATCCACATGGATATGCCACCGCATTTGCTCCTCTGCAGATCTGCTGAACCAAAAACAATTCAGGACCACTCCTCCAAGAAAAACAGGGACAGAAACTGTTCCACAGGGGACAGAAAAAGTGTGTGAATGGGGGGAGAACACAGCACTAAAAAAGGCATGGACTATGTTAAAGTGTCAGAGTAGGGAGACAATTTAAAGCTCACAGAATTATTAATCATATGTGATCTTATCAGAGTACTTCCCAGTCTTAAAATAGCCTATTTTTATACTATGGAAATACAGACAGGTAGCCTCCTATAGTAGACAGAACACTGAATTTGGAGACTGAGGAAAGCTAGGTTTGACTCTAGCTGTGACACTCGTTAGCTGTTTGACCCTGGACAAGCTACTGTTTCTAAGACTCAGTTTTCTCACCTGTAAAATAAGATAATACTTGATGTGGGGAAAGCACTTTATAAACCTTAAGGTGCACTATTATTATTATTAATTATTACAGAAAAGTTCACATACCTCTCAGGAATTGATGTCTTTAAATATTCTTTCAAACGTTCAACTTCAGTAAAAGAAAATAATTTATTTTCGGTCACTCGGCAAGGAACGTTACAGGCATCCACAACAAGGAGATACAGACCCACACCTGTGATCGGATAGTTGGTGCCACTGACCTGATCATTACAAAGACATTACCCACTATTAATGTCCTTTTTGTGGTTTCTCAACTATTATTACTTTTTTCCTATTCCCTTTTGATTTTTTAAAATTCTTTTTTAATTAACAAGCATTTATTTTCTTTACCTTCTACACACCCTTTATTTAAAAGAAAAAAAACCCTTTAAACAAATATTCCTAACCATGTAAAAACAAATTCCCACATGGGCCATTTCTCATTGTGCATCTTGAAACTATGCTCTTTTAGGACACAGGTAGCAAGTTTCATCATCAGTCCTCTAGAATCATGGTTGCTCACTGTATTGATCAGCATTCTTAAGTTTTTCAAAGTTGTTAGTCTTTTTCTTTGTTTTTGTTTTTTGGTAAACAGTATTTTATTTTTTTCCAATTATATGCAGAGATAGTTTTCAAAATTCATTTTTATAAGAATTTGAGTTTCAATTTTTTTCTCCCTCCCATGTCCTCCCCAAGATGGAAAGCAGTCAAAGTTATACATGTGCAATCATGTAGAATATTTCCACATTAATCATGTTGTAAAAAAAGAAACACAACAAAAGGGAAAAGACACACACACACACACACACACACAAACACACAAAGTGGAAATAGTATGCTTTGATCTACATTCAGACTCCGTAGTTTTTCTCTGGATGTGGACAGCATTTTTCATGAGTGTTTTGAAATTGTCTTGGATCACTGTATTGCTGAGAAGAACTAAATCATTCATAGTTGATCATTATGCAATGTTGCTGTTACTATGCACAATGTCCTCCTGGTTCTGTTCACGTAATTCAAAATAAGTTCACGTAAGTCTTTCCATGTTTTTCTGAAATCCACGTGCTCACCATTTCTTCTAGCGTAACAGTATTTCATTACATTTATATACCACAACTTGTTCAGTCATTCCCCTATTGATGAACATCCCCTCAGTTTCCAATTGCCACCACAAAAAAACAGCTGCTATCAATATTTTAGTATAGGTGAGATCTTTTCCCTTTTTTTATAATGTTTTTGGGATACAAATCGAGTAGTGCTATTGGTGGATCAAAAGGTATGCAAATTAGGGCAGTTAGGTGGGGCAGTGAATAGAGCATGGGCCCTGGAGTCAGGAGGATCTGAGTTCAAATCCAGCCTCAGACACTTGACACACTTACTAGCCATGTGACTTTGGGCAAGTCGCTTAACCCCAATTGCCCTCCAAAAAGCAAAAAAAAAAAAAAAAAAAAAAAAAAAGGTATGCAGTTTAATTGCCCTTTGAGCATGGTTGTGAATTGCTCTCCAGAATGGTTAGATCACTTCACAACTCCACTAACAATGCATTAGTGTCCCAATTTTCCCACATCTTCTCCACCATTTATCATTTTCCTTATTGGTTATATTAGCCAAGCTGATATGTGTGAGGTGTTACCTCAGAGTTGTTTTAATCTGCATTTCTCTAATCAATAGTGATTTAGGGCATTTTTTCATATGACTATAGATAGCTTGAATGTTTTCATCTTAAAAACTACCTATTTATATCTTTTGACCATTTATCAATTGAGGAATTACTTACATTCTTATAAATTTAACTCAGTTTGCTATATATTTGAGAAATGAGGCCTTTATCAGAATCACTGACTATAAAAATTGTTTCCCATCTTCCTGCTTACCTTCAAATCTTGGTTGGATTGGTTTGGTTTGTATAAAAACTTTTACATTCAATGTAATAAAAATTACCCATTTTGCATTTCATAATGTTCTGCTTGGTCATAAATTCTTCCCTTTTCTATAGATCTGATAAGTAAACTATTCCTTGCTCTCCTACTTTGCTTATGGTATCACTCTTTCTATCTAAATCACGTATTCATTTTGACCTTGGTCTTTGCCTGGTATTGGTCATACTATCTTCCAGTTTTCCCAACAGTTTTTGTCAAATGGTGAGCCCTTATCCCAGAAGTTGGAGTCTTTCAGTTTATCAAACTGTAGATTACTATAATCATTTCCACTACTGTGTCTTGTGTACCTAATCTATTTCACTGATCCATCACTCTATTTCTTAGCCAGTATCAAACAGCTTTGATGAATGCTGCTTTATAATATAGTTTTATATCTGGCACAACTAGGCCACCTTCCTTTGCATTTTTAAAAATTAATTCCCTTGATATTCTTGACTTTTTGTTCTTCCAGATGAATTTTGTTATTATTTTTTCTAGCTCTATGAAATAATTTTTGGTAGTTTGATTGATATGGTACTAAATACGTTAAATTAGATATACTATATTTCCAGCTGTTTAGATCTGACTTTATTTGATGAAATTATTGATGATTTCTATGATTTGTTTGACCCACTCATTCTTTAGGATTAGATTATTTAGTTTCCAAATGATTTTTAGTCTCTCTTTCCATGATCCTTTATTACATGTAATTTTTATTGCAGCATGAGTAAAAACTGATGCATTTAATATTTCTGCCTTTCTGCATTTGCTTGTGAGGTTTTTATGCCCTAATACATTGTCAATTTTTGTGTAGATGCCATGTACTGCTAAGAAAAAGATATAAACCTTTCTATCCTCATTCAGTTTTCTTCAGAGGGCTAGAATATTTAATTTTTCTAAAATTCTATTCACCTCCTTAACTTCTTTCTTGTTTATTTTGTGGTTAAATTTATCTAGTTCTGAGAGGGGGAGGTTGAGATCCCCTACTAGTACAGTTTTTCTGTCTATTTCTTCCTGTAACTCATTTAACTTCTCCCCTAAGAATCTGAATGCTATAGCATTCAGTGCATATATATTTAGTGTTGGTATTACTTCATTGTCTGTGGTACTTTTGAGCAAGATGTAGTTTCCTTCCCTGCCTCTTTTAATTAGATCTATTTTTGCTTATATATTGTCACATCCCCTCCCTTCTTTCTCTATATTGTAATAGGTCTTTCATGCCTCTTCATGTGATATAATTCACCCATTCTGCCTCCCCCTTTCTTCTCCCAGTACAATCCTTTTTTTCCCCTCCCCTTGATTTTTTTTAATCATCACAACAAAGTCAACTTATATCTATACCCTTTAAGTATACTCCTTCTAACAGTCCTAATAGAGATACCATTCTCAAGAGTTACAAGTATCATCTTCCCGTGTAGGAATGTAAATAGTTTAACCTTATTGAATAACAAGGTGGCTTTTTTTTCTTTCCTGTTTATTAGCTTTTTGTGTTTCTCTTAAGTTGTGTATTTGAAGATAAAGTTTTCTGTTCAGTTCTGATCTTTCATCAGGAAAATTTTAACGTCTTCTATTTCATTGAATATCCATCTTTTCCCCTGAAAGGCTATGCTCAGTTTTGCTAGGTAGTTAATTCTCGATTGTAATCCAAGTTCTCTTGCCTTCCAGAATATCATATTCTAAGCCCTCTGATCCTTTAACATAGGAGCCGCTAGCTCCTGTGTAATCCTGACTGTGGCTCTTTGATTTTTGAATTGTTTATTTCTGGCTGCTTGCAGTATTTTCTCCTTGACCTAACAATTCTGGAATTTGGCCACAATACTCCTTAGAGTTAGTATTTTGAGATCTCTTTCAAGAAGTGATTGGTGTATTTTTTCCAATGACTATTTCAACCTCTAATTCTAGGATAGGGCAGTTTTCCTTAACAATTTCTTGAAAGATGCTGTCCAGGCTCTTTTTTTAAATAATGGCTTTCAGGCAGTGCAGTCATTCTTAAATTATCTCTCTCCTGGTTCTATTTTCCAGATCAGCTGTTTTTCCAATGAGATATTTTCTATTTTCTTCTATTTTTTCATTCTTTTGATTTTGTTTGACTGATTCTTGATGTCTCATAGACATTAGTTTCCACTTTCCCAATTCTAATTTTTAAGGAGTTATTTTCTTCAGTTGCCTTTTATAACTCCTTTTTCCAATTGGTCACTTCTGTTTTTTTAGTAGTTGTTTTCTTCAGTCAATTAAAAAAAATTATTTACTTTTTTAGTTTACAATATTCAGTTCCACAGGTGTTTGAGTTCCAAATTTTGTCCCTCTCCCTCTCCTTTCCCTTTCCCCTCCCCATGTAGGCACACAATCTGATATAGGTTCTACATACACCTTCACATTAAACATTAGTCAAGTTGTAAAGAAGAATTGTAATCAATGGAATGAACAATGAGGAAGAAGAAATAAAACAAAACAAAATGAAAAAGAGAGAGCAAGTAGTTTGCATCAATCTTCAGTCAATTTTTGTGCTTCCTTTTCCAAGTTGACTCTTTTTTCATAGTTCTCTTGAATAACTCTCATTTCTTTTCCCAAATTTTCTTCTATCTCTTTTACTATATTTTTAAAATATTTTTTGAGCTCTTCCAAGAGAATTTTTTGGACTTGAGACTAATTCATAGCCCCTTTGAGGCTTCACATGTAGGCATTTTGACATTGCTGTTCTTTTCTGAGTTTGTGTTTTGATCTTCCCTGTTGCCAGAGTAACTTTTTATGGTCAGGGCTCTTTTTTGGTTTTTGCTCACTTTAAAAAGTTGAGCTCTGCTCCTGAGGCTCAGAGAGCACTGTCTCAAGCTTCTTGCCCTGGAGACCAGGGGCCTGGTCACTGGCTTCCTGAACTGGGATCTCTGGGGCTGTTAGCTTGCTCACTGTGTTAGCGTGGCCCAACCTAGTTGGATCTGTGCCCTGGGTTTCAGGCTAGCAGTCTGCCTGCTGCACTGAGGCTAAAGGACTCACAGCTGGCCTGCTGTGCCACTGACCTGCTAAACCAGAACCATAAAGCCTCAGTTGCTGATCTGTTCTGCGGATAAAAGCTTCCTGCTGGCTTGCCCAGGCACTGCCTACCTTGGATTGTGTTCCCCTTTTACCCAAGTGAGACAGACCTTTATTGAAGTTCTGGAAAATTATTTCATTCCATCTTTTTGTGGATTCTGTCACCCCAGAATTCTTTTAGAGGCTTTATTTAACATTGTTTCCAAGGAAAACTGGGGAGAGCTCATTCAATTTCCTGACTTCTCTTTGCCATCTTGGCCAGTTGTTAGTCTTTTTAACAATTGTTACCATAAAAATTGTTCTCCTAGTTATGTTTACTTCACTCTTCAACAATTCATACAAGTCTTCCTAGGTTTCTCTGAAATCCTGCCTTTTAACAAGTCTTTCAGAGCAATAATATTCTACACCTTCATATACCATATTTGTTCAGCCAGGCCACAGTAGGTGGACACCCCCTTAGGATCCAGTTATTTAATGCCACAAAAAGAACTGCTATAAATATGTGTGTGTGTGTGTGTGTGTGTGTGTGTGTGTATTTACTTAAGAGTACTTTTCCTCTTTCTTTGATCTCTTTGAGGTGCAGACAGTCATTCTTTCTGTCGAATACTAGATTCCCTAGGATTCAAATTGTACATGATTTGTTTTCTGAATTCCAAAAGGACTAATCTCTGAGAGTTTACAACAAAGTGCCTGCTTTGGGAATGTTTTTCATTTTACTTTTGCAACCCCAAGGCCTAGCACTATGATTAGTAGGAAGACTCATTTTCCTGAGTTCAGATCTGGCCTCAGACACTTAGTAGCTCTGTGACCCTGTGCAAGTCACTTAATTCTCAGTTTCTCCATCTGTAAAATGAGCTGGAGAAGGAAATGGAAAACCGTTCCGGTATCTTTGCCAAGAAAACCCCAAATGTAGTCACAAGGCATTGGACATGACTGAAAAGACTGAATAACAACAAAGCACTTAACAGATACTTGTTGGGTTGGATTGCACTGGAGTCTCTCAAAAACCTGTCTAGATTGTTCTTCATTGACTAGAGAAGGGGTTGATTCTGAGTAAAAGCATGATAGAACCACTATCACCACTCATTACAACTATTCCTGCTGTTGTGTCTGTAGTATGCAATTCTTAAGCAAGCTTTGTTTTTAAAAGGGTAAATCTCTATGCACAATTCAATCACTCCTCACCCTGGTGGGCAGCTTCTATCCCTCAGCTGAAGCAATTTAATTGTTATTTTACAAGTTCAGGAGAAAGTGTTACACTACAAATCTAGCTCTGCAGAACACCAACCTCAAGTTATGAACTTAACCCTTGAATGCTTATGAGGCCAGCCCAGTCTCATCCCACTAGAAAGGATATCAAGTACTTAATAGTTTCCTATTTGTTTTTGCTTAAAGCTAATATAGGGATGCAACATAATAATGTGGAAAGAGCATTGGACTGTGAATCAAGAGACCACCTGGGTTTAAGTCCTAACTCTGCCACTAATTCTCTGTGTGACCTCGAACAAATCCTTTCCCTTTTCCTGTTCTTCAGTTTCCTTTCTGTGAGATCAAAAGATTGGACAAGATGTAGATTGCTAGGAATCACTCCTAATTCTAACACATCGTGGTGCCATGTAGCAAATCACCTGCCCCTCTTCTCAATAAAGAAAAAAAATAACACTCCCTAAGTCCTGGTGCTAATATTGTTCATCTCTCTCCAAAAGTGTGCATAGGGCGAGGAACTATTTCAATTAATTTAACCCAAATCAGTTATATTTCTGTTAAAATCTGTAAAAAGATGAACCGGACTACTAAGACAAATAATATAGGTATGGAAAAGATGAATGCTCTTACTTCAACATCAGGTTTTTGTTCGTTGTGAAAGTCATTTTTAAAAGTCTCTTTTCAATTACAATTTATGTAACAGGTATAAGAACATTCAAATTAATAATGATAATAATAGCTAGCATTTATATTTTATGGCAATTAAGGTTTGCAAAGCTCTCTACAAACACCTCATTTTATGCTCACAACAACCCTGAGAGGTAGATGCTATCATTAGCTCTACTTTATGGATGGGGAAACTGAGACAGACAGATGTTAGGTATCTTGCCCAGGATCGCAGAGCTAGTAAGTGTCTGAGACAAGATGTGAACTCATGTCTTCCCGGGCCCAGAGTTTTATCCACTTTGCCACTAAGCTAGATGTTATAGCTATATTCAAGTTTTTCTCATTCAGGCAGCAGTTTTAGAACTCACTACACGATTTCATGACAAAGAGGTGAACCACCAGTTACACACAGAAGTGTTGTTAATATTTTTATTAGGAAGGAATGCAAATGAAACACCCAAATTTTGAAACCAGGACATTTAAGTTGGTGACTTGGAATCTTGGTGATATACTTTAAATATAATTTTAAAAATAGGTGATTGAAAAAGGGCCAAATGCCGATTATTTTTTTTAAATGATCTTGCTAAAAAAAAAAAAAGTCTAGCACAGTGGTTCTCAACCTTCCTAAAGCCACGACCCTTTAATATAGTTCTTCATGTTGTGG
Source organism: Pseudochirops corinnae (assembly GCA_028646515.1). Taxonomy (NCBI): domain Eukaryota; kingdom Metazoa; phylum Chordata; class Mammalia; order Diprotodontia; family Pseudocheiridae; genus Pseudochirops; species Pseudochirops corinnae. Next base: position 144,749,171 of record CM053590.1, on the reverse strand, counting down.
TGACCCCCAACCGTAAAATTATTTTTGTTACTACTTCATAACTGTAATTCTGCTACTGTTATGAATCGTAATGTAAATATCTGATATGCAGGATGTATTTAAATTGAACATAACCCACAGGTTGAGAACCACTGGTCTAGAACACAGTATACATAATATCTACAAACAAAATACATACAAATATAAGGTATTGTTGCTATTAAGGGCTACAAAGATACTTGTATGTATATAAGAACGGTCATTAGCCACACCTCTAGGCAATGCACAGTTCACAGATAATGTCATTGAACAACACAGGAACAAGTTCTTAATTGTCTTTAAGAAGGCAGCTCACTCTGCTCTAGGCAATCATTTCTGGAGAGGCTAGATTAAATTTTGCGTGAGGTTATGGTTAAGTCATCTGATATTAGCACGGCAGCTAATTTTCGTGAAAAGGTTTCATAATTTGACAATATCTATATTAACTCATATCTGAGAAGTCCACATACAAAATACCTGCAGAATCAATTGCAATGATCAGACACAGCTTAGGGCTTACTAAATTCAATCCTGAGTGCATCACTGGGGCTCACAGCTCTAAGTCTCTGTGCTGCTGTCAATTTAGGCAACTGCCAGGTAAGGAAACTCCCTTTAACAGTGCAGGTCAGTATGTTCTTTGCAACTTATAATCTTAGAGAAATATCTAGAGCATTGAGATGGTCAATTGAATCACTTGCCTAAGGCCATGTAACCAATAATATGTATCAAAGGTGGGACTTGACTCAGTTCTTCCTGGCTTTGAGAATAGCTTTTTAACCACTGAGGAGTTAAACTGAAAGCTTCTAATGTTGCCATTGGTAAAAATGGAGGAGATGCTAGTTTAATATATGGAAGGATCATCACGGTTCAGGAGAAAGTAAACTGATTGGAGTCAGAGGACCTAGGTTAAATAATGCCTAATGTTATAGTAATGCAAAATACTAATTTTCATGATGAGTTTACTTCCCATACTTTCCAGTATAAAAATGCAAAGGTTGAGGGATTACCTGCATGTGGGTTTTCTAAGATATAATATTCTTTTTTATCTGGGGTAGATTTCCCCCCACACTCAGCTGATACTGAAATCACCTATGCTCACTCTCAGTCAATATGTGCTTCAGGAATGTAAATTCATCTTAACCTTAGTTCAAACTAAAGGTAAATAGGAAGATAAATGTGCTCTGACTGCTGGAGAAAAACAAAACAAAGCCAGTATAAATGAAAGCCAACTAATTTGGTGGCTCTCTCTGTGAATGCTTTCCCTCCCAGTGGCACAGATCACCAAGAATTAATTGTACAAATAAACAACAATTCCCAGAAACAACTTATGTTGATGGGCCAAAGATCTGGCTTCAGATCCTGCTCCTGACACTTTGTAGCTATTTGACTTTAGGCAAACCACTTAGCTTTTCCAAGTCTCAGTTTCCTCATCTGTAAAACGGAGATAATATTTAGAATACTTACTTTACAGGGCTGTGATGATACTTCAATGAGATAATGTTGAAAAAAATGTTCTGCAAGCTTAAAATCTATATGAATGTCTTTAATGATTATTTTCAAATAAACAAGAGAAGTTCACTAATAAGCATTTACTCACAGAGATGAAGGATTTATTTCCATGTTGAATGTCTGTTTTACTAGGTGACTGGAACTGTATAGGCAGGTAGAACTTGTGAGGATCGCTGGTAAACACCATCTGGGTAATGAAATAAGTCAACACACATCATCTGATTTTGGCTACAAAATTTACGTCCCCCAAATACAGTAAATTTGCTTTGACTGGGGCTCCTAGGTCAGAGATGTTTCATGTTTTCAGGGAGTACTGAAAACAGTTCTCAGTTATTTTTCAAGGATCGTCAATCCCTGCTTTTGGTGAAGTGTTAAAACAAAGCCACTAAGTGACATGCTTTCATCTTTTCACTCCTCAAGTCAAAAAATTTCTGTGATTTCTTGTTTTCTGTTGCCTCAAATGCAAACTGTTATGAGTGGCTTTCAAAGACCTCTAGAACAGTGGTGTCAAATTCATATTCAGGCGACTACATATTGACATATAAAAACACAAATAAATATTATGTTGTATTGTGTCTTTATTTATTTTGTTAAAGATTTCCCAATGACATTTTAATCTGGTCTGACTACACTCAGGAGTGGCCAGAAGCTTGACATCTCTGCTCTAGAATATGACCATGATCTTATTTCTCATATATAACACTATAACATCAACACTCCCTCCAGGCATGTCTCTTAAATCTATTATGCTCCTTCCTGCCTCTGGCCCTATACCCATGGTGCTCCCATGAACCGGAATGCGGCCTTCTCTTGCCTCCATCTATCCAAGCCCTATAAACCTTCAAAACCTATATCAAGTTCCATATTCTCCCAAAAGTAGCTCTACTCCTATTGGAGCTAAAAAGAGTGCAATCGATCATTCCATTTAACAATTTAATTAGCTGTTTGGTTTGCTTTCTAATTATTTCATGTACACTAGCTTTATCTCCCAATTGAAATGTAAGCCACCTTGACAAAAGGGACCATGTTTCTTACTCTGGAAAATCCCAGTGCTAAACATATAAACAAGTACTCGTTGATTGATTAGTGATTAAAGGGATACAAATTCAGTAGTTAGACTTGTCTATACTTTCTTTCTGGCAACTAAGTGGAGGAATGGATACAGCACAGGGCTTGGAATCAAGAATACTCATCTTCCTGAGTTCAAATCTGGTCTCAGACATTTACTAGCTGTGTGACCCTGGGCAAGTCACTTTGTCCTGTTTGCCATAGTTTCCTCATCTATAAAAGGAGTTTGAGAAGGAAATGGCAAACCAGTCCAGGATCTTTGCCAAGAAAACCCCAAATGGGGTCAGAGAGAGTCAGACATGATTGAAAAATGCCTGAACAACAAATACTTTTTCTTTAATGAACTCCGATGGCACCAGAACACTGGGGCTCTGGGTAATTATGTTAAGAAATAGGATGATACAAGAGAAGTAACACTGACCTCAGAGTGGGAGGACATGAGTTTGAATCATAGGCCTGATACTTATAGTGTGGGGCCTCTGGCAAGTCCCTTACCCCCTAGGACCTCAATTTCCTAAGCTGTAAAATGAGAGGGTTGGACTAAATGACTACTGAGGTTCCTTTGAGTTCTCAATCTATGATACTATGATATCAGACCTCACTCTAATTAATACTTCTATTATAAAATAATTCAACTACTAAATGCTTCATGTGACATTGTATTAGCCACTGTCATCCTGGGAACTTTAGTTTTCTCCAAAAAAATAAAAATATCCTCTAATGTTCTTCAAGGGCCTTATAAAGCTCCTAAGTCCTTTGGGTCAGAGGAATTCTATGGACAGAGCCAACTGAGGAATTAAAGTAGAGATGTATTACTTGAAGAAGTTATTATCACTAAAACTAGAACCCAGGCTGATCAAAGAAAAAGAATTATACAAAACTTGAGACCAAAAGGTGGCTGATGAATGGATGGAAAGTTTTAAAGAGAGGGTGGTGCTTTTCTAGAAGAGCGCTTATGGTATGTTATGGGAAAGCCTAATGTAATCATTTCTGCCTGTTCTAGTTTACTCTTATAAATGTATCTGGGAACAGAAAAAACAAAACAAAACAAAAGAGCAGATGTGGCAAGGGAAGGGGTTTTATTTTTCTCAGACTCCCCAAGTGTTGATAAGAAAGGAAAAGAAAGATTAAAGTATATTTTCCCACCGTAGTATGCAATGTATTTTGTCTCAATGTCAGCTTTAAAAATAAAAAAACAACTCACCTATCCCATATTTCTCTTTTTCAGCCTCAATTATGTTTTGACAGATGAAAGTGATCTCAGAAAGCTGATCACTAATCTTTCCTCTAAATGTATTTTGTTTTTGTGGTTTACCCAAAATCTTGCCACATAATTTTTTTAAAATTCTCTTATGAAAGCCTGTTACCTCTTTTTAAAGAGAAATCAGCATCAAAGAGCAGGAAGCGTGTGTGTGTTATTGCACATTATAGTAGGAAGTTACTGTGCTATGCATGTATTTTCATCTGTGTTGGGTCTGTTTTCATTTTGAACCTTTTCTTGTGCATGTAACTTTTAGGTCAAATTTTGACTGTTGTCTCTCTGTCCAGGAAGACCTGGGTTCAAGCCCAGCCTCTAATATCTATTGGTTGTGTGACCCTAGGTAAGGCAATTAACTTCTCAGTACTTTAGGCAACAGTCTAAGAATACAAGTTTCAGAAATGGTGGTGATCTGCATTGGTAGAGGGAATTTCCTCATCCAGGAATTCCCTAAACCAATGAATCACAAATGGTTCCAAGTCCTTTTTCTCACAGCAATGGCATTTTCTAAAAAGAGTTCATACATAATGAGAAAAAAAAGGAAACAATATTTTGTACATCACTGATTATTAATAGAATTTTATTAAATATAAAGAAAGAAAGAAAGATGGTAGGCATGGTGGCACACGCCTGCAGGCCCTACTAACAGGGAGTTCTGACATGCAGAAGGGTTAACACCAATCAGGTCCCTACGCTGAATTTGGCATCAGTATTGCAAGCCTCCAGGAAGGGATGACTACCAGACTGCCTAAGCAACTAGCTTAGGTTGGAAAAACAGAGCACATTAAAGCTTCCCTGTTGATCAGTATTGAGATCAAGTTCAGGAATGGCTGAAGTACTTCAAGTCTGGGTAAGATAGGGAGACACCGTTTCAGAAAAAAATTATATGTGCACATATGTAATATATATGAACTCTATTAAAGTACATTCTCTACACATTGCAAAGTCATATGCCTTGCAAATTCATGCAAGAGACATAGGGAGAGACAAAATTTCTCATTTTTTTTGTCTAGTCCAAAATCTATAAATATCAAAAACTTCACCACTGGGTTAAATAAAAGAGTTAGTATTTATATTATACTTTAAGGTTTGCAAAGCACTTTACGACAGATGAGGAAACTGAGGCAGAGGTTAAATGACTTGCCCAGGGTCACACAGCTAGCATGTGTCTGAAACCAGATTTTGAACACAAGTCTTTCTAATTCTAGGTCCACCATTCTATCCATTATGCCATCTAACTAGCTAAAAATTATGGGATGCCACTAAGAATTTTAACTTGCCAACTTATCCTTCAAAGTAGCTGTGATCTCATTTGTTTGGAACTCATCAATAGGCTGAAAGGCTTTCCTCAGGTTCTTTTTAATTTTTTTTTTGTAACCCAGTATAGTATTTAATCTGTCCTCCCTCCCTTTCTTCCTTCCTTTTCTCCTTTCTTCCAACATCCCTTCCTTCCTTCTCTCCTTCCCTCTAATCATTGGCAAGGGAGCATTTGATTTGCTCTATTTCCAATTTGCCCCTCCTTGAAGTCTGCTCCTAGAGGCTCACCATTTTGGCGCTGGACTTAGTGTAGATACCCAAGCCCATCAAAGCCCAGAATTCCCTAGTTCAAGAAATCTACCAGTCTCAGCATCACCAGTAGCAGGGACTATAAATAAGTACCATCATGCCAAGCCCATTTCCTCCTTAACACAAAGAAATTATATGTTTTCTCCCCTAGCCCATAACGCCGCTACTCTCCTACCTGATGTGTCCCACATCCTTGGCAGGGTCCAGTTAACATTGCTGGCATCTTCCTGGTGACCGATGGTTTCTTGGAGTACTTTGGGTAAGCTTTAGCCATGCAATTACTGGTCTCTTTAGAGCTAGTTGTTGCTTGTATCTTGATCCGTTCACATCCCTCAGATGAACAGTAACCGTGACCTTCCCTGTTGTTTTTAGCTTTGAGGTACAGAAACAGCAATCTACATAAAATGGAAACACATCCACTGAGCAAGGATTAACACCAGATAATGACATACTCGAATCATTCTTTAATTATATCCTTTTGGTCAAAATGGACCCCCCAAGATAACATTATTGCTATGGGGTGACTTTACGTTTAAAAGCTGTTACAAAATATGGTAGAGTTGCTTATGTAATGTGCTTACAATCAAGGAAAGGGGCAAACGAAATAATCATTTAGCGTAGAAGTGTCAAACTTATTGGCCTGAAGGCTACAGGCTGCCCCCCAAATTCCCCAGTTTGCTTGGTCAAGCTGGAACCAGGTTAAAATGTAATTGGGACTCAACAATGCACAGCTAAAGACAACTCTACAAGCCTCAAGATGGAAGGAGATACCTAAACTCAGAGAAAGATATAGAAAGACTATAGTTTAAATGGAGACTGAAGCAAAACTCGTTATTGTTCTCTTTCATGTCTGGTTTTGC
>CM053590.1:144722881-144742392 GCA_028646515.1 Pseudochirops corinnae | reverse complement strand
TTGAGATACACAGGCACTGTGGTTAGGAGATCCATCCTGCCCTATCGAAAAGTCAGAGGGGTGAGTGGGGAAGACATAGGAGAGAATAGACTGGTGGAGGGGGGATACACTGGGATAGCTGTTTTGGGGTGGTGGGTAGGGGAAAGATGGGGAGAAAATATGTAACTCAAAATCTTGTGAAAATGAATGATGCAAACTAAAATAAAATTAAAAAAAAATGACAAGAGAAGCAGTCTTGCCTATCTCTTTTAGACCCTTAGCTGCTTTAGACACTAGTTTTTCCTTTTATATTACAAACATGAGTCCATGTGAGCCCAGAATCTCTTGTTACCTGCCTCCCATCCCAACCAAGTTGCACAAAGGAATTCTTGATAGCTTTTGTAGGAAACTAGAATTTCTGGAGGGCAGAGGTGAGGGAGTGAATTCCAGATAGGGGGCATTAGCTGTACTCTTAGGTGACTCAGCCTGTTTTCATTTTTACCATTCTTTCATTTCCCAGGATAAAACTTCCCAGAGTTTCAATGATTAGAAATGTTCTTATGCATAAGTTTTTAGAAACCTTTGGTCTGGGACAAGTTTAAACCTATTGCTTTACATGGAGAACATTGAGACCCAGCAAGACTGACTTTCCTAAAGGTCACATAGCTAAAATAGTGGCCAGGCTAAGATAGAATCCACGTTTCCTGGATACCAATCAGTGTTCCTGCTAATAAATCTAACTGCCGTCCCCTGGTTTAAAGGCTGGCCATCCTTGCCATGTGGATTCCATGGTTACTAAGCCACAGCTTTGTCCACTAGCCTCTTCCCCCCGGCCCCCCTGCCGTCTCGCCTTCTGTCCCTCTTCTCATCCTTCCCCCATTCCCCTCCTCTACAGTCCCTCACCCCGCCCCATCCCTTCCACTATCTCCATCAACTGTACATTTCTCTCAGTACTTCATTTTATTCTGCAAATAGTGATACCAAATGCCTGAACTTTCCACTTGAACAAAGCATGAGGAGATTTTAGGGTAGAAGGTGTGTGCTTTTTTGTGTGCATGCATACCACCACATGGGCCACCTCTGGCTAGAAGATAGACCTGCTAGCAGGACTAGAATCAACATCTGGGTTTGAGCTAAGGGCGCTGAGCCAAGTCAAAAGAGAGCACTAGGGCTTTGGATTCATTTAGTCCTGAGGCACAAATTAATTGAGAAAGAGCAACCATTTCTTACTATACTCCTTGAATGGGAACTTGGGGGCCCCAGTTTCTCTTGTGCAATCTGCTGCTGAACATTTTCTGCCATTTCATTTATTCCGACTTGGGGAGAGACAATTGTTCAAAAGGGAGATCTCCAGAGAGCTTGGCTGCATTGACAAATTTTCCTAGGAAAATTTCCATAGGCATTCTAAGATCAGGCACAAACAGCTCAGAGGAATGTTCTTTGTACTGAATAAAGAATCTAGCTGGGCCAGCAGCCCAGGCCAAACCCAAGGAATTCCAAAGAACACAGCAGTTTTGTGAATTGCCAGTCACTTGTCTGCCCACAATGCTAATTGTTTCATGTCAGCAACTTGGTGTATGTTGTGCAGAAGGAGGTGGGCTTGAGACTTCAATAGCTTACTTGTTAAACCCAGCTGCCTCCCAGTGCATGTTCAACAGAGGTCACAGTTAGAAAGGGTGGCAGCTGGGGAGACAACTAAAGTAAACATTGCCTCCACCTCTCTTTGTATCGTAAATCACTTCCTCTTCCCTAGAAGCACTTTGCTGTCAGATGCCAGATCTATCTGTGTGATCTTCCGTGGGGTTTTATTTTCATGGGAAGGGACCCCCTGTCCTCATGGTTAGCAGACATCAAAATGCCACATTTCAAGCAAATGGCAAAGGAATGGGCATGGAAGTTGAGGTTTAGTGAGCCCAGGGAATGGGGAGACCTTAAGGGGAAAAAAAAACAACCTCAAAATGTGAAAGACTTTTTTTTTTTAGAAAAGTTCACAGGATAAAAGCCAGCTAGATCTAAACACCACATCTAGATGTGAATTTAAAAATAAGACATTGTATAAACCACAGACAGTCTGTCCATTTCTCATGCCAATGACTAGATTTTGAGTTCTGTGGTGCTGAGGTTGGGGCTCTGCCCACCCAAAAACTGTTGGTGCTTCATGATGTGTTGTGGTAGAACTGTCTCAAAGAATTCAGAGGGAGACCACCTCTAATCCAAGTATAGGCATTTATTGAGACTGACACCTCTCATGAGGCAGGTTAAGTTCCAAGAGAAACCAGCAACTTTGGAGAAAACAAAATGGATTTTTATAGGGTAAAGATGCAATTATATAATCAATATACATAGAATATAGGAATATGATTAGTATTACAAAGGCAGGATTTGTTAAGGGATTAAGTAATGGAGGGAGGGGTCCCATCTATGGTTGGGCGGTTAAACATTCTGGTCATTCTGCCCTCCAGTTGGCTAGCTATTGTGGTCCTGTCTGGTCAAGACAGATAGTTAGGTATTGTGGTCCTGTCTTGGGCTAGATAGATGATGTGATTGTGCTTGAGTACAAGAACACACCTGTTTCTGTGGGAATGGGTCTGGGGGCAGTGACTACATAGAGGCAGTGGCTGGGATCCCATCATGGGATCGTGGACACACCTGCTGTTTCTGTGGGAACTAAGAGTTCAGAGACACACCTGTTTTTCCAGTGAGCAGTGAGGCATATATGAAGAAGTTAGGACATTGGGGGTGGGGGGTGAGGTGGGTGCTAGATAGGTACAGTGGGCCTGCTGTTCAGTGGGGCCAGGCCTATAATCAATTTAGAACACTGGGGCTGGGGTCAGCTTTATTAGGATTCCATCAGTGGGAGGAATGGCTGTATTCTTACTTTGACACCACCACCAAGGGCTGGTTGGTGGTAGGCTGGGAACTAGTTGGGTTTTCTGACTTTATAGCTGAATTTTGCTTTTCTCTATTTTTGCTCCTGTTTATAGCTTTCTTGTTTCATAGCTTCCAGGTGAATGTAAGGGCAAAGGTTACTCACAGACAACCAGGTGGTAGAAGGAACTGAGAATTCTTAGGTGTCTTATCGAATGAGATAATATTTGTAAAAAGTGCTTATCACAGTGACTGGCACATGGTAGTTCCTATATAAATGCTTATTCCCTTCCCCCTTCCCTCCTTTATGAGTCTTAGCTCTGAGAAAATGATGTCACCAAAAGATAGTGTCATCATGATTCAATTTCAATTCAATTCCATAAATATTTATTAAGGGCCTACTGTGTGCCAGGCATTGTGCTAAATGCTGGAGAGACAAATAAGAAAAAGAAAGACGGTTTGCCCTCAAAGAACTTACAATCTAATGGAGAAAGACTGCACACATAAGGAAGCTGGAAAGGGGGGCACCAGTGGGTATGATGTTCTATGGAGTCAGAAACAAGCAGGGCTGCTGATGGAAAATGAACAGTTGCCTGGAAAGTTCTGAAAGCTCCAAGTCCTTTGTAGAGGAAGACTTTGGGAAGAATCTTTTGCTTTGTCCTCTAATTCTTGAATCAGAAGACAGAGGCAACTGATGGAGTTGAGAAGTGGTTGTGTCAAAAATGGAGTCAGTCTTCACCGCAATGAGATTTCAATTCTAATGAGATCAAGAATCTGTCTCTTTTTCTATATGAGGAAATAGAAGCACAGGAGACATTTAATTCAAGTAAACATTTTCCTATCAGCTTTATATCCAAGGTGCAATGCTAGGGGCTTGGCTTATACAGATAAAAAGTAAACATTTCTTGCACTCCAGGAGCTTATGGTGGATAGGGGTAGAGGAAATAGGTTGGCAGTCCCCAAGGAAGCCTGAAGAGAGACTGGGGGCTGAGTTCAAGTCTCCTCCTGGTCTATCATCTATCAGGAACAAAGCTCAGTAGTGTATGAATGACTAAGCAGAATCTGAGATCTTGTCTCCTCAACTTTATTTAACCAGTCCTAACCTCTCTGCTCACTTCCAGTCTACAAGTGTCTTTTAGATATCTAGTACTAGAAGTTTGGTAGACATCTTAAACTCAACATATCTAAGACTGAACTCACTATCTTTTCCCCTAAAGGCTCTTCCCCTTCCAAATTTCCCTATTAATGTTGGGGGCACCATACCGCCCTCCCAGTTCCTCAGGCTCACAACCTCATGGTCATCCTCAACTACTTAGTCACTCTAGCTCCTGTATCCAATCTGTTGTCAAGGGTTGTTGATTTTTCTATTCTACCACTTCTTACTTATGCCTCATTCTTTCCTTTGCCATTGCCACCACCCCAGTGGCACCCTGTACCCTGGTGCAGGCCCTCATCACCTCACACCTGGACTATTGCAACAGCCTGCTGCTTGCTCTGCCTGCTACAAGTTTCTTCCTACTCCAGTCTATTCTCCACTCAGCTGTCAAAGTGAATTCGACCAATTTGACAAAACATAAATCTGCCTATGTCACCTCTTACTCATTAAATTGCAGTGGTTCCCTATCATCTTCAGGATAACAGATAAAATCCTCTGTTTGGCATTCAAAACCTTTCATAATCTGCCCTCTTCCTTACCTTTCCAGTCTTCTAATGCCTTAGACCAGGGGTAAGGACCTGTGGCTTTAAGGCCACATGTGGCCCTCTAGGTTCTTGGGTATGACCTTTCTACTGAGTCCAAGTTTTACAGAATAAATCTTTTTATTAATTTATTATTATTATTTATTATGTTTTACAAAAGGATTTGTTCTATAGAACTTGAACTCATTCAAAAGGCTGTACCCAAAGACCTAGAAGGCCACATGTAGCCTCAAGGCTGCAGGTTCCCCACTCCTGCCTTAGACCCTACCACTTACTCAGCAGTGATTCTGGCCTCCTAGTTGTCACTCAAACAAGAAACTCCATATCTTAGCTCTGAACATTTTCTCTGGTTACCTTCCATGCCTGGGATGCTCTCCCAACTCATCTCCACCTTCTGGCTTCTCTGGATTCCTTCAAGTCCCAGTTAAAATTCCACCTTCTACAGGAAGACTTGCTTAATCCTTCTTAATTTTACTGCCTTTGCTTTGTTAATTATTTCTAGTTTTTCCTTTATACATCTTCTACATAATTATTTACATGTTATCTAATCAATTGGATTGCAAACATCTTGAGGGCAGGGTATGTTTTGTACTTTTCTTTGTAGCCTCATTGCTTAACACAGAGCTTGGAACTTAGTAGATGTTTAATAAATGTATATTCACTGGCTGGAAGCAGGAATCATATTTTTCATCCCTTTGTAGACATCCCCATCCACATATGATACTCACTAAATGGCTGCTGAATTAATGTCATTTTTTACATGTGAGGAAAGATATTACAGTAAAATGGGATCTCTGCTAATGAACAGGGAGGTTGGAAATAGAATATATATACACATATGTACATAATACACAGGTACATATATAATGTGCATGTGTATATATAATGTGTGTTTATAGTTTTATGTGTATATAATTTGAAGTGCAGTAATACTAATATATACATGTGGGTGTTGTACATATGTAAAAGTTCATATACATTTATATATGGATATGTTATATGCATATATATGTATGCATGCATTCTGTGGTTTTCTGTGCCATCCACAGATTGATACAGGTTACTGTTTCCCATCCTCACCTCAGAGGTCCCAACTGTCCCAGGAGCACAAAGGCAGGACCTGCCACCCTCCTTTCAATTCTACAGAGACTGACCCAGAAGAAGACATGGAGACTCACAACAAGAAATTCTAGCTGCTTCAGCCATAGAATTCTTCAGAGTTCCAACAAACATTCTTGTTCTAAAGTCAACTGGCATACCTACTTTTCAATAAAAGGAAAAGTACAAAAATCGTTGAATTTGGAATTGCTATTGTAAATGTAGGACAAATTATTGGAGGACAACCCAGAGACCTTGCTTCTTCTCTTTCTCCATCTTGCTATGTGACCATTGGTAACTCCTGCGAAGAAAAAGCAGGGTAGCTGATATGATTTAGATCACTAAGCTTTTCTTTTCTTTTCTTTTTTTTTAAAGTAAAAGTCTTGATAAGAGAATTATTAGAAAAAGAATTTGATGCTATATTAAATGAGGCCTTGGATTTCCAGGCAATTTAATTTCTTAGGATTGTCATTGCCCTGATTATTACAGATATCAGAAAATTAACTATAATAATGCTTTATATAGCACAATTTTATAAAGAGTATCCTCATTTAAAGCCTCAATGCATCAAATGAAACTGGTCTTTAACAAGCTATCTTGTAGAAATGTAGTACTTTTGTTGAAGGATCTTTGAACACAGTAGATTCTGGTAGAAACAAAGGTAAAACTGGAAAAAAAAATTATGTCTATGAAGAAACATATTTATTTAAAAGAACCAGACTCTTTTTCTTCTAAAACCATAAAATAAGCAAGCAAAAACCCCATACTTGTTTTATTTCAGAAGGAGTGCAAATCTGGCTTACTTAAAGAAATCAGGTCATTTATTATTCACTCAAGGGAAGGAGCTCTGAATGAATAAATTAGGAACAGGTGGAGGTAGGAATTCTAGAAGAATTCCTTTCAAAGCTAGCTCTGCTAGGGGGCCGGAGCGGGCTGAAGTAGGAACTTATAGAAGCTGCAATGAAAAACCTACAAACAATTAGAGTTATTGCCAAAGTGGAATGGACTGCTTTGGTAGGTAGTGGATTCATCCCCACTGTATGTTGTATAGGAGAATTTCTTATTCGCTTATGTTTAAACTAATTGGCTTCTGAGGTATCTTCTAACTTTGAGAACCTACATCTTAGGGAGGAACATGATCAATGTCCTCAAGTATTTTATGAGCTGTCATATGTAAGAGAAGTTAGATTTATTCTGTTTGGCTCTAGAAAGCAGAACTAGGAGTGTGTAACACAGAGGCAGAGTTTGGTTTGATAGAAAGAGAAACTTTCTAACAGTTGCTGGAGTTTTCCAAAGTGCAATTGCTTCCCTCTGTAGGTGGTGAGTTCATTGTTGTGCCAATAAAGCCTATCAGACCACTTGTCAAGGGTCTTTGTTCAAAGGGATTACTCCATCCAAATGAGAGATGATGAGTGTCTGAACGAGAGTGGTGCCTATGTTTGGTGAGAAGGTTGCAAGAGATGTTATAGATAAAATTTGACTATTTTTTGACTATATTTTGACTATATATATTTGACTCAGTGGCTATTTAGGCCACATAAATCAAATCAAAGGTGTTGGACTAGATGACTTCTGAGGTCTCTTCTAACTCTGAGATTCCATTCCATGATTTAAATAAACTTTAAGTACCTGCATCTGGGACACATCCTCAGCATCACACATTCAATCATCAATCAACCAGTATGCATTTATTAAGCACCAACTAAGTACTGGGAACTGTAGATACAAGGACAAAATGAAATTTAGTCCTTGTCTTCAACTACATGTCCAGGGCAGAAAGCATGTCCATATACAGGTCTATACAAAATATGTGATAGTTTTTAGGGAAAGGCAATAGTAACTGAAGGACCAGAAAAGGCACCATCTAGATGGTGACACATGAGCAGAGCTTTGGAGGAGACTAAGATACTGAGTGGCAGAGGTGAGGAGGGAGTGAATTCCAGGCGTGGAGAATGGCTATTAAAAGAGCATTGGGATGGAAAATCTATTCTCTGTGTCCCTGAGCAAGCTGGTTCAAGCCTTTGGACCTCACTTTCCCCATCTGTAAAATGTAGGAGTTGTATTTGATGGACCCTATGACATCTTCTGGAGGTAGCTAGATAGAGCAGTGGATAGAGCACTGGGTCTGGAGTCAGGAAGACCTGAGTTCAAATCTGACCTTAGATCTTACTAGTTGTATGACCTTGGGTAAATCACTTAATCTCTGTTGCCTTTGTGATACATGACTCAGTGACAACAACAATGGTATATTCCAGGATTGGGGAAACTGTGGCCTCAAGGCCACATGTGGCCTTCTAGGTCTTCGGGTACAGCCTTTTGACCAAGTCTAAGTTTTACAGAACAAATCCTTTTATTAAAGGGATTTATTCTGTGAAGTTTGGATTCAGTCGAAGGGCCGCACTTGAGGACCTAGAGGGCCACATATGGACTTGAGGAAGCAGTTTCATCTACCCTGGATTGTTCTATCTCTGTACCAATGATTTTATGAACAACAAATAAGCCTCTAGTAAGTCTACCACGTGTCAGGCATTGTGTTAGGCACTGGAGATAAAAAGACACAAGTGAAACTCCTACCTTCATGGAGATTCAATTGGTGAGACAACATAGATATGTAGGGTGATTTTTTTGGAGGCAGAACATTATACAGCTTGGAGTGGGGAGAGATTAGGAATGGCTTCATGTAAAAGTTTTTTGAGTTGAACTTTGAAGGAAACCAGGGACTCTATGAGGAAAGGATTGTATTCAAAGAATGGGGTAAGGGAGAAGGGAGGTCACAGTGATGGAAAATCAAGTGCTAAATTATGAGAAACAGTAAGAAGGGTCGATTTGTCTGCACAATGTATAAAAAGACTGGAAAGGTAATGCGGGATCAGGTTAGGAAGGGTTTTAAATGCCAAGGGATTTAAAATTTGATGCTGGAAGGAATAGAGAGCCATTGGAGTTTATTGAGTAGAAGACTTAAATTATTAGATCTGTGCTTTAGGAAAGTCACTTTGATGGTATTGAATTATAGTAGGAATGGAATTGAGACAAAGAGACCAATTTGGAGGCTATTGAATCCATCCAAATGGGAGATGATGTGTGTCTGAACTAGGGTGGTGGTTATGTGGATGGTGAGAAGGTTGCAAGAGATGTCATAGACAAAATTTGACAACTAAGTGGCTATGTAGGTTGAATAAAAATGATTAGTTGAGAATGACATTGACACTACAAATCTTAATGGAAGGATGGTGGTACCTTAACCTAATAAGGAAGTCTGGAAGAGGGCTGGGTTTGACAAGAAAAGACATAGAGTTCTGTTTTATGCAGGATTAAGTCTGAGATATTTATTGGGGCATCCTGTTTAAAATATCTAATATGCATTTGAAGATGCGGTATTTGAGTTCAGGAGAGAAACTACAGCTGGATGTGTAGATCTGGGAATCATCTGCATAGAGAATATAACTAAATCCAGGGAAACTGGTGAAGGGGGGGGGGGAGAGAAAGAGTTGCCTGGGACAGAGCCTTGAGGTTTACCCACAGTTATGGGGTGGGATATGAATGATGATCCTGCAAAGATATAATTTTATAGCTAGGAAGAAAACCAAGAGAAAGCAATTTCATGAAAATACAGAGAGGAGAGTGTACCCAGAAAGAAAATGTGACAAACTGTTTCAAATACTGTACAAAAATCAAGAAGGATGAGAACTGAGAAAAGGCCCATCAGTTTTGGCAGTTAAAAGATGATTAGGAACTGTGGAAAAAGCAGTTTCAGTAGAAAAGTAAGAGGGTAGGAAGTAAAGGCAATGGGTATAGACTGCTTTTTCTTCTGGGAGTTTGATTGAGAAAGGGAGGGGGAGATACAGGATAATAGTGAGCTCAAAGATAATGGACTCCTTTTTTCAGCAAAATGTGAAGCGAGGTCTTCAGTGAAGAGAGTGGGGGCAGTAAAAGGTTTGTCCTGGTTGAGAGACAGTTTGGAAGAGCCACCTTGAGGAGTGAGAGAGAATCAACTGGGGAAGAGTAGAATAACTGTCTTGCTGCAGATCAGAGCATCAAACATTTATTAAAGTGCTTACTATGTGTCAGGTGGGCAGCTAGATGGTGAAGTGAATAGATTACTGGGCCTAAAGTCAGGAAGATTCATTTTCCTGAGTTCATATCTGGCTTCAGACACTTACTAGTTGTGTGACCCTTGGCAAGTCACTTAACCTTGTGAGAGGAGATGGCAAGGTTTAATGAAAGTTTTTTGAAGATGGAGAAAATTCCAACATTTTTGTAGGCAGTAGGGAAGGAACCATTAGCCAGACTAAGACAGATGATTAGAGAGAGAGGGGTGATGACAGTAGGGGAAATCTGCTGAAAAACACAGGAGGGGTAGGATCAAGGGTAGATGAAGAGAGGCTGACTTTGTTGGAGAGTAAAGCTATAACTGCAAGCACCCTAGCACACCCAGGATGGCTGCTAGCACAGGTTATTTGATCTGCTTTTCTAAAGAAAAGCATCTCAAAAAGGGTTAACAATCTTACTTTAATCCAGTGGTTCTCAACTTGTGGGTCGTGACCCCATTTGAGGGTCAAACAACTCTTTCATAGGGGTTGCCTAAGACCATCCAAAAACACATATTTCCGATGGTCTTAGGAACCAAGACACGGCTCCTCTATCCGTCTCCAGATGGGTCCTCCCACATGCAGATACACCCACATACAAGTATTAAAGGGTCATGGCATTAGGAAGGTTGAGAACCAATGCTTTACTCAATCATATATATCATTTACTTAGTTCAGGGGAAAAAGTCAGCACCCTGAATTTCAGAGAAAATATAAACAGAAATTATAAGCAGACAAAAAATACAGAGAAAAAACACAATTTAACAGACAAGGCTTCTAACTGCCTGACCATCACATACCTATATAGTTAGTTATCAGAGAGAGAATCACCAGCATCTGGGTTTTCAAAGCTGGGGGTCTCAATGGCTGTCCAGAGATTCTTCTGGCCAAATCACACAACTCTTCCCATAAATGAGCCCCAAAGCAAAACCTCCCCTCAGAGTGTATATAGCCTTCTCCAGGGTCAGAGAATGTCACAACCCTTGTGAACCCCTGCCTAATTACAGAATAACAATATGGGTGCTCCTGAAAAACAAGCCTCCCCAAGCAAGCTTCTCCTGTTGGGCTCTGCTCCACCCTTCAGCAAACTCCTCCTACCACAGGCTCCATGTGACCATGTTCAGTCTACTAGGAGGCAGAGTCTATTTTCAAATCAGGGAAGGTTCTCAGAGTCACTTAGGTTTATTAAGGGACAGGGAAGATCTTCAAATTCTTATTACTATTACAAAAGCCACCTTATCTTTGAAAATTGGAGTAAACGAGGTGAGAATTTGGACTTACGTCCACGAATGTGTAATGATGTGGAAAAAGGACCTCAGAGGCTTTTTCCAACTCTGAGATTCAATGAAAGTGACATCAACTAATTTGATCTCTCAACATTTATTCGAGGACCTCATGGTGAAGGTGAAGGCATGGTACCTTGGAATTGTTGAAATATTTCTGGGAGATTTGCCCTGTAACCTTAAACTAGTGATAGGGTTCTTGGTCTTTCTACTATACCATTACATTTCATTTTATAGAACACTGGATTGTGAGTTAGAGGACTTGAGTTCAAATCCTGGCTTTACTGTTTACTACCTTTGAGTTCTTAGGTAGTATAATTTAACCTTTCTGCATCTCAGATTTCTCATCTTTGTACTCTCTCCTGTGTTAGGAGTAGAACTTGTTATATATAAGCTGGGCTGATCCTTTAAGGGAGAATGAGAACATTTGTCTTCCTTCTTGACTAAGGTATAAAAGGCCCATCCTACTGCGAGCTGTCAGAAGAGGTTTTACCTGAATTCCTACTGCCCTGTGGGCAACGCCTTTCTGGCCTTGCCAGAAAGTGAGTTGTTATGGCCTTAGCATGGTTGGTTGCCATGGTATCTTTTTAACCTTAGAAATTGTATTCTTTATACTTTGTCACTAGTAAAGCCTTTTTCGAATTGCATCTTATGATTTACAAGTACCTTCTTGCATTTGTAACCTTGTTTCTCCCCAGTCGTGCTGGGAAGAAACAGCCCTGTGCTACACGATGAGTCTGGAAGGAGACATTAACTCCTGTCTGTCAGAGAGAATGTTGAGCCTGATGCTGTATAATTATGTAAGAGACTTCCATAACACTGAATCCAGTGCTTTTTGGGGAGACTCATTTGTTTCCAGAGAAACTCTTCAGGAGAGACAGATGAAGAAGGAATTTGGAAGCTGCAGACACGTAGGGGAAGCTGTCCCCTCAACACGTCCTGCTTTGCCAATTTGCTTCCCTTGAGTTTTCTTGGGGAAGATTAGGCCCCTCTCTCTTGGTTTGAGCTGAATTTTTAATCATATTCCCATTTGAAAATCTCATTCACCATTGTGTATGATTTGATATTTTCTATAGTTATACGAAATGATACCAATGAATGTATGAGCTATTGTTTAAACAACCATTAAAAACTAAAACATCAGTGAGTACATTGATTTTTTGGATCTCTGCTTCCTTCATCTAGCTACTGAAGGCAGCTACTGGACCTGCACTAATTTAATCAGGCAGCTCATGGTAGAAGGTGAAAGTAGTGTCTTGAAAGTGATGAGATAACTTTTTGATTTCTCTTTATTTTGTTTGGATGAATGAATTTGCTTCCTGTGAGCTATTTGTGGTGGTCTTTTGTGTAGATAGCATTTGGCGAGAAGGAACTAAGCTGATGATTGTACTCTAAGGGAGAGGCAGCTAGCTGGTGGTGCAGTATAGAGTGCTGGAATCAGAAGACCCGAGTTCAAATCCAGCCTTAGATACTTAGTAGCTGTGTGGCCTTGGGTAAGTCATTTGAGCTCTGATTGTCTGTTTCTTAGACTATAAAATGGATATAATAATAGCACCTGTTTCTCAGGGTTATTGTAAAGATCAAATGAAATAGTATTTGCAAAAGAGTTTAGCACAGAGATGATGTTTTTATATAAATGCTTATTCTCTTTTCTCTTCCCTCTCCCTCACCTGTAAGAATGATCCAGGAGATGGCTTTTCTTCTGAACCAGATTTGTACTCCTAGGAAAGTTTTGAAGTGTAGATATAATTCTAGTCCAATACCTCTTTCAGAGAAGAAAGAGTACCTAGCTTGAATGCTTTTTCCTTAGCTAAAATGCTGGCAATGAGATGCATCCCTTGACTCTCCTCTCTCCTGAGGTGGGGTGGGTTCTAGATCAAATTTCTCCATGCTACTCAACAGCTACCATCTATACATTTATACAATCCATTTGGACATATACAGAACTTAGGCCTGGCTCAGAATCTAATAAAATCATAGGTCTATGTTATAATGCCTCATTTTATAAGACATTGGATTCTGAATCAGAGGACTTGGGTTCAAATTCTGGCTCATGAGCTTACTACCCGTGGAACCTTGGGTAAGTCTTTTGGTGTTTCCATTTCTTCTTTTTGAAAACAAAGGGGGTTGAATTAGATGATCTCTGAAGTCCTTCCTATTCTGTGATTCTGGTTCTTATCTTGAAAGAACTTTTAGCCTTCCCCACCCCCCAAATCTCTGCTCATTCATCTTGGAAACCAAAACTTTAGGTTTCTTTAGTTTTCCCTTAACTAGGGAGGAAGTAACAAGGGAAGATGCTAACACTGCAAAATTACTAACGCCCAACAACGGAAACGGAGCTGGCTCTGATGACGTCTTAGAGTTGGGGGCTGCTAAGGCAAGGGTGAGTAAAACTTTTTTTCTCTCCAGTCCCAATATGTCATTCAGGAATGGACAATCATGCAGGAAACAGCTCAATTGCGAATGAGGACAGTAGAACATACGGTTCACTGGGAGACGCTGTCCCTGAAGCAAACACACATTGGGAACAATTCATCAGATCAATTTCCTTCCTTTGTTATGATATAGCATTTCACTGGGGTTCTGTGATAAATTATGATTCACTTTTTCTTTTCTTCATGCTTCCTCTTCTTCCAAAACATATGTTCGCAGTCTTATATATATATACAAAGCTGGTGATTACAAGTCATCTTTCATGACTTTGTGGGTGAATTTTAGGGGTTCATTCTGCTTGGAAGTTAAAGGCTGCCAGATAATCTGATACATTCTCAGGACAGCCTACTGATTTACCCCACGTTCCATATTTTCCCACAAGTTTCAAAAAGCCCAAATCAAAAATCATTTTTCTCTTGCCTAGACACATATATAAAAGTGTTTATTACCTAGAAATGATTTCCTGTTTCCATTCTTTATAAGACAATAATGATTTCATAGTACTAAAGTAGACATGTTCCTCTAAAAGCAATTTTTTCAAGGGAAAATTGAAGGAGAATGAATATCAAAATATCAAAAATTCATAATGCTTGAATGGGGTAGTTACTTTCTACCCCTAGGATACATTTGTCTTTGCAGAAAGTACTGGATGTGGGCAATCCAATTGGGTCAGCATTTCTTTTCAAGAGTGACTTTAGCAGAGAAAGACATCATCATACTATCATACAAATGTGTAGCTGGTTCCTCTCTTCTATTCCTATTTCAGGTAAAGCAAAGATTATAGGCTTCTCTATCTTATACCAGAGTCTATGAGCCAAGCCTGGTCATAGAGTGCCACCCAGCTGGTGGCTTTGTGAACACAAGAACACCCTCTCTGACTGCAGTTCCTGATAGTGGAGCATCGTAGTTGTATCCTGATGTTCAAGAGCCTCAGATGACAAGACAAGTTGGTCCTGAGCCAGTGACCAAAGCTTCACTTACTGAGCAGAGTAGGGAAAACTGACCCAAAGCAATGACGAATGGGTTGCACACAGCTTCAGGTCAGGTGTTTTCTGTGCCCTATGGTCTTTAAAAAAAAATTATAGCTGTGTTTTATTTTTACATAACATATGTTTGCAGATTTCCCCCACTTTATGAGACATCTCTTCTTAAATACAAAGTACAAGAGTTGAATGAGTTTTACAGTTAAACAAATCTTATGGTACAGTGACTTCACCTGAATTATATGTGCACACTCAACATTTCACATCTTCAGTTCTTCCCACATATCTCTCTTACTCTCTTTTAAAATTTTTAATAATCTTAAATTTTTGATAATTTAATTTTAAAAATTTTAATTTATTTTCTCTTCCTCTCATTTCCCATCCTATTGGGAAAAAGAAAAGAAAGACAAATTTTTTGTAATAAATATGCATATTCAAACAAATTCTCTCAAAGGCCACAGACAAAATCGATCTGTCTCATCCTGTATCCTAAATCCATCATCTCTCTGTAAGGGATTGCATGTTTCATCGTTGGTCCTCTGCAATCATGAACGGCTATTTTATTGATCATAGTTACAGATATTGTGGTCTTGCCAAGCATTCACATAATTATAATTATTATCATTATTAACATAGCCCTCTGGCAGCTAGGTGGCACAGTGGATAAAATGCCAGGCCCAGAGTTAAGAAGACTCCTCTTTGTAGGTTCAAATTTGGCCTCAGATACTTACTAGCTGTGTGACCCTGGGTAAGTCACTTAACCCCATTTGACTGAACTTCCTCATCTGCGAAATAAGTTGCAAAATGAAATGGCAAACTACTCTAGTATCTCTGCCAAGAAAACTCCACATTGGGTCACAAAGATTGACATGACTGAAAATGAAACAACCTACCATAACTACCACCATCATAACATGTAGCCCTGTCTAGTCTGCAAAGTGCTTTACAAATATTGTCTCATTTTATCTACAGAAAAACCTTACGTGGTAGAAGCTGTTATCATCCCCATTTTATAGAGGAGGAAACTAAGACACAAAGAGGTTAAATGATTTCCCAGAATCACAGGGTCTAAGGCCAGATTTGAATTCCACATCTTCCTGATCCTGTGACTAGCACTCGATCCACTGCATCAGCTACCTCTCATCCTCACCATCATCATCATCACCGTCATCGTCATCACCATCACATGGGAGGCCACATGACATAGTGGAAAGAGAACTGACCTCAGAGCCAGGCAGACCTGGATTCAAGTCCAGCCTATGCCATATGTATGGCAAGGTGATATGGGACGAGTCACTTAACTTCTTAATTCCTCAAGCCAACTCCCCAAGACTATAAGCTGCAGATAAGGTTTTGACTATAGGCTAAATACTCCCTCCAAGTTATTTCAATTCTGTTGCTACTGAGCCTAGACTGTGTTAATTGGTAATATACCTATATAACCTGAGTTAACAGAGGCATCCAACTATGTATGGGTGGAACCCATTTGTTGGTTTTTATAGTACCTGACATCAAGTGAAGTTGCAAAGTCCTGCTCTATTAGGTTCTGTTAATAGGTGAAGTCATTCTGCTAATGTCTTACCATTTAGATAACTTCAATAACCTTAGTCTCTTGGGTGGTCTCATACTCCCACAGTACCTAAAGGGTTAGCATAGCTTCAGGGTGGCTCAAAATCTGCCAGATTGGGTTCTTACCCAATGTCAGTGTATTGCCAGTGCCTGAGGCCCTGACATTAAGAAATATTTGTTATTGTGGTTCACCCTTTAGCCCACTCATGCCTCTGAATCAGAGAATACTGGTGGAGTCTAGCTTGGCCAGACTATGAAACTAAAGAATTATACAATTTTGGAGGTACAAAGGATCTTAGATCCTCATCTAATTCAGACATTTCATTTTAAAGGAGGAGAAGATAAGGCCTAGAAAGGTGACCTGATTTGCTTAAAGGTCACATAGTAAGAGCAAAGTATAGTATTTGTTAGTAAGTGCTTAATTATGGTAGGCTGAAGATACAAATAGAAGCAAACATGAAAAGCCCTGCCCTCAGGGAGCTTACATTCTACAAGGAGAAGACAAACTATAAAGGGGAGCTGGAAGAAGGGGGAGCAGCTGACTAGGACATGAAATAGTTGGGAGAATGAATTAAACATAGTGTGAAGTGACCGTGATTGGGCCTCCTTGGGAAATAGGACTAGAAATTGTGGTTCTTATTCAAGTATATATGTATGTGTATACATACATACATATATATATATATATATATACACATACATACATATATATGTATACATATAAACACACAATGCATATTTGTATTTTATGTATATGTGTATGTGTAGATAAACATATAGAATACAGACATATCTACATATTACAAACATACATTCTCTCTGTGTTTTCATTGTGGAACTGGTATTAGGTGGGAAAGAGGTGAAGTTTTAGATATAGAGCTTGGAATTTCCTTCTCCCCTGTCCCAAATAACAAAATGATCAAAAGTTAGATGGATTTTGAACAGATCTCCTAGATGAGTAGTATTTAGGGGAACAGATAGTTTTCCTTCTAGTTTGGAATCCCATCTCTCTCTGAGGAGAGCAGAGTGGTGGCCTGGCAGGAATGAAAGTCTCCCTTGGAGAATGGTTGAGGGAGAAAAGGTTAAACGTCTATTCTCCCTTATAGCCACTCAAGGATGGGCTCTTTGCCACATGTGGGGCCCACTGTCGCTCTCTTTTATTTATATACACACATATGTATATAGTATAACATTCTAAAGTTTATATTATATAACGTACAATGGTTATATAATATTAATATTATCTGATATGATTCTTACAATTGCCTTGTGAAATAGATAATACAAGTATTGCTAACCCATTTTATAGATGAGGAAGGGAGAGGGGCGGTGCTGCATTTAGTAAGTGCTTATTGGCATATTGTTGTTCAGTTGTTTTCAGTCATGTCTGACTCTCCATGACTCCATTTGGGATTTTCTTGTCAAAGATACTGGAGTGGTTTGCTGAGAATTCCCAGAAGGGGAAAATACTGATGCAATGCAGGTCAGAAGCGTCTCAGTAACTTAATCACAGAGAGCTCTCCAGAGATGGAGACACTGAGTAATTTGTCCTTGGTCATACTGCCAGTATGTGTCAGAAGCTGAACTTGAACCTAGGTCTTTCTGGCTTCGAGGCCATCTTTCTTTCCATTATCCCTCATTAAAAATCAATTTGAAAAGACCAGCAGCAAAAATATTATCCCATGCTTACTCATGTTCAGGAAAGTACCATGTCTCCATTAATTAGTTTTATGAACTACTTTTATTGGATTGATGGGAGGCTTGTTGACAGGTGGCAGGTAGATAATGAGTTGGGCTGGGAATTGAGCAAGAGGAAGAGATTGAGGAGGATTGAAATCGGAAAACTGCATGAGGTTTTCGATGAGCCAAAGTTGATTGCTGCCACAAATGCTCATTTATTTAGCACTCCAATTCTTCCAGTGATGCAGTGTGTCTGTGACTCATGGAATATCATGACCTTGGGAGAACCTAAATTGCAAAATGACCTAATGGGTGATGGAAAGATGCAATACAAAAATCTTACAAATGAAACTTGCATTTAAGAAATGTCATAAAGGATATTATTATGAATATATGTTCATTATTATGTTCAATGTTCATAATTATGAACATTATGACCAAAAATAGCCTTAATCAGGAGGATCTGGGTTCAAGCTTTATTGGCTGTGCAACCCAGGGCAAGTCACTTAACTTTTCAGTGCTCGAGGAAACTTTCTATGACTCTAAGTTGAAGACAATGGTGACTCTTTTTAATAGCAAGTTTCTCCATTTGGATTTTCCCAATTCTTGTGAAATTACAGGACTTCCCTTTGACCCAGAGACATCACAACCAGCCTTCTATCTCAAGATCAAAGAAAGAGGGAAAAGATCCACATATTAAAAAATGCTCATAGCAGTGATAGGGGGTGGAATTCACGCTGGACCGCTAAAAAGAAAAGACCATATCTTTGGGACCTGGACCCCAAAGCCCCTAACCCAGACCTCTGGCATTCACTTGAGGCACTTGGCCCACCCCTGTTAACGATCTTTTAACTGCCCTTTCACTGAGGCTCTCCAGTCATTTAACTCCAATTTAGCTTCTGCACCTGCCCCACCCCAGACTACTCGTCTCTCCTTAATCCCATCCAGACCTTCCCACAGTCTTTCTGTATAAAATACCAATCTTGCCCCCATTAAATTGCTCAGATTCTTAAAATCTGGTCTGCTTGTATTGGCATTACAAGGAGTGCAGACTCACTACGAATCTCACCCACCCCAACCACTGTTTTAATAAACTACTTGGACTGAAAGAAGGTTTGAATGGTTAAATTCTTTTTAGGCAAACTTGTGCCCTTTGCCCATGAATTTCAGGGTTCCCCAAACCTCCAGCATTTTTTTTGGTAGTGGCAAAGAACTGGAATCTAAGCGGGGTGTCCATCACTTGGGAACTGACGAAACAAATTATGGTATATGAATTAATACAAGGCTGTGGAAAAAATGACAAATGGACAATTTTAGGGTAATTGAGGAAGATTTTTATGAACTGACATAGAGGGAAGTAAGCTGAATCAGGAGATAATTTGTATAATTATAACAACACCAGAAAGAAAAACAACTTTGAAAGACTTGAGGACTCTGTTTAATGTAATGGTCACTCAAGAATCCAGAGAACTAGAGACGTCTTCAGAGGTGGTAGACTTGAGAGGAAAGAGAAAACAACTTTGGATATGGTCAATATGAGAATTTGTTTTATTTGACCATGGATATTTTTAATAAATACTTCGTTTTTCTTTTTTTCCATGGCAGGTGGGTTGGGAGGGAAGGGTAGTAGCAGGGGAAAAAAAAGTTAATAAAGGAGAGATGAAAAGAGGGTCCATCATAGAGGTATTGAACAGTCTAACAAGCAGTCTTCTGTTAGTTAAGCCCTTATTACTAGCCCCCTTAGTTTTACAAGCAGTCTTCTGTTTGATAAGCCCTTGTTACTGGCCCCCTTAGTTTCGCAATCTAGCATACCTTGCCGTTTATCTAAGTTT
>CM053590.1:144667408-144717145 GCA_028646515.1 Pseudochirops corinnae | reverse complement strand
GTTTTCCCTTACAGAGGTTCTTAATGTGAGGTATGTGAACTTTCTGCTAAAAATCAAAATTCATAACTATATTTCTTTTTTTTTTTGGGGGGGGGGGGGTGAGGTTTATAAAACTCAGAAATAAACATTCAAACTAACCAGACTGTACTAGAACCAAGTGAAGTTGTGATTTTTTACATTGTCCTCCTTGGCTGTGAATCAGAAGTAGTTAATATAATAATAATAATAAATAATAATAGTTCATAACTATATTTCAATAGAATTGGTTTCCTTTTACTCCTATGTTCTTCATTTTCTATATTTAATATCATTATTCTGGAAATTCCATACTTCACCACATTGCCAAAAAGAGGCTAAGACATACAAAAAGTTAAGAACCCCCAACCCATTACTGTGTAAACTCCCTGAAGGACCAGGCTTTCTTCCCTTTTGTATTTCTATCCTTAGTGATTACCATAGTTCCTGGAACATAGTTAAGGGCCTAATAAATTCATTCATTCTTTCATTTGTTCATTCAATCATTCATTTATTCACCCTACAATTATTCATACGGCCTGACGTCTGTCTCCTGACTTGTGATTCTTATTCCTCCAGATTGAAGTTCTCTTTCTGCCAGTTGCTTATGAAATTGTCTAGGGCAGTCTAGGAAATGCCAGCTGGAGGGAAACCTAAAACTCTCCTGGGAAAGACATAATGCTGCAAGGCCCCAGTGAAATGTCTTGCCTCCCTCTCTCATCTACATCTGTACCGATAAGAATAGGTTTTGCAAGAGCCAAGGGAATGATTCACCATCGACATGTTCAGTGGGAGAACTGGCCTTTTTGCTACCCTAGCTGAGTTCTGGAAAGCTCCATGGCTTAAAGCCAGCTGTGCCTATCAGTACTCAGATTGCATGCTCTTAAGGGATGGGGCTTTGTACTGTATAATATACAGGGCCAAGGGCTTTCTTGGTGCCTGACAAATGTTATTATGAATGCAACTGCAGTAGTAAATGGGATTTGAACACAATTACTGTACTGTTGCACACTCTCCCCTCTCCACCCCTGAATACATGCTCCTGGTTTTAATACACATTTGGTACAATCAGTTTGGGCAGTCAAGTGAGAAAACCCAGCTTTAACAGAGCCCAGTCTCTATTTACATAGTTCTGGGTATAAAGGGTTCACAAGTGGACACAATTATAGATACAGACTGTGGTTTAAGGGCTTAATATATATATATATATATATATATATATATATATATATATATATATATACACACACATATATATTCATATATGTATGTTTGGATATTTGTGGTTTAATATATATACACATATATATTCATATATGTATGTTTGGATTTTGTTAACCTAGCTTTTTAATTTCTGTTTACCAAGATGGCGCCCTGAACTAAGACCAAAGCACATAAAAGTCATCCTGTGGTAGATAACGTCTTTCTGTTTTGTCCTTGGCAGAA
The DNA here is from genome assembly GCA_028646515.1 of Pseudochirops corinnae. NCBI lineage: Eukaryota > Metazoa > Chordata > Mammalia > Diprotodontia > Pseudocheiridae > Pseudochirops > Pseudochirops corinnae. The sequence continues at coordinate 144,715,684 of CM053590.1, read as the reverse complement.
AAGAAAAAAACTTTCCATTTGGCATGTGACAGGGAATTTCAACATGATAAGAGAAAATGTTTTCCACAATTGTGGAGACAAACATTCCTTATAAACCACATGTGCGTGGAAAACCCCTTACGTATTGCAAGCTTTTGATGAGAAGAAGTAATGCATCATCAAACAGTATGTTTACAAATATGGAAATGTTAGTATGGTTCATTTTTTTCACCATTCTGAGCAAGAAAAGAGTCAAACAGTTTTGTCGAGCTTACATAACAGTGCTAAAGAGTAGTATTTTATCTGAGTTGGATGGGTCTGATAATTAAGTATGAATGTGGTACAACTTCTGTTTAGGAAGTATGCCTAATTATTATAATAACAGCTGACATTTATGTACATCTTTCAATTCAGTTCAACAAATATTAAGCACCTGCTATATGCAAGACATCATACTAAGTTCTGGGGATTAAAAAAATAATAATAATTTCTTCCCTCAAAGAGCTTACATTCTACTGGGGATAGAGTGGGATAGAGTATGTACACAGATAAACAGAAAGGAAGATACAAAATAATTTACAGAGGGAGAAAGAGCATTAACAATCGGGGTGAGGAGAGTGGGATGAAATCAAATATTGATTTAGAGTTTTATATTTGATTTCATTTTGTAATTGATTTTATTCTGTAATTGCATGAGCCATTTTAACTATTTTTGAGTTAAGTTCAAAAGTTCATGAGTCTAAAAGTTTAGTTTTCCCTCTGAGTTAGTTTGAAATTCAGTTGTCCCATAAGTCACCTTGATTCAAAGAAATATATTATCTCCATACATCTTACTGCCCATGCACAATTAAAGGAGACCCATTATCTCACTAACAAGTCCTTCAAGATGCAGATGGGCACCAGCAAGCCGTTATCTCTGCAACACTGGCTGTCCTTCAAGAAAGTCTGGTTATTATTGCTATGCCACTAATTAGCCATGCAGGTGGACACCACCAATGAGCTTTACCTAGCAACAAGATGAAAGCAAGGGTTATTGCTAGCCCTGCATTCCAGACTTCCATTCAATCATAGTGTTTTTCATTATCTATAATAATTTGGACCTTGTATCTAACTATATTTTTTTCCGTTTGTGTTGCTTCTCGTTCTTTGTTCTCTTGTACTTCCCAAAATTATACGAAAGCCAGTAAGCCCTACTTCATGGTCTTTCAACTGACTGAGGAATAAAGAGAATTATTTTTATTCATAATTGCTAGCCTTACCAATAAATTGAATGTGCTTGAAACTTTGTGCTTCAGTTTCCCTTAATTTCAATCTTGACAGGTATCAGAAAAAGCTTAATGCAGTAAAGCAGTAAAGCAGTAATGCAGTAAACTGAGTTGTGCTTTCAAGGTAGCTAGGGATTCTATGAGATATATTGGAATAAGCAGGGCATTCCAGACTTGAAGGCTCACCTGGGCAAAAGCAGAGAGGCAGGACCTAACTGGTCCATCTACCTCAAATGGAGAATGTGTGATGAGGAGTGGCATGAAACAAAACAGGTCATACAGCTCTTAATAGTTTAGTTTACACAGTGATTTACATAAGGCTGATTGGCTCACCACAGTGTTGAATCTGACCTCCTCCTGGCTTCTTTTTTGAGGAGAGTGCTAGCATCTGGGGATGCACACCAGGCAACATACAACATAAGGCAATGTGAGAAAGGTGGTACAATTATTATTATTCCCATTTTAAAAAGAAGAAGCTAAGGCTCAGCCAAAGACATTATGACTTGCTCAAGGTCACAGAGCTAATGAGGTAACATGTATTCCAATAGTACCCATTTGGGAGGAACAGGGAGGAGGCTCAGGGAAATAAATGCACCTGAAATATTTTTGTACAAGGGGAGTTTAGAATCATGAGCAAACAAGACATAATCGAGACTAAGAAGATGAGTTGTGAACTAATAAAGGCTGATGGTGGGAGCCAGTGTCTGAAATGAAAGTAGAGTAAAAATCAGTAATAATGTCAAGTCAATATGCACTTATTAAATACCTACTTTCTGCCAGGCACTGTGCTAAGCACTGGGGTTACAAAGAAGGACAAAAGATAGTTCCTGCCCTCAAGGAGCTTACAATCAAAAGGAGGCGACAACATGCAAACAACAACATACAAACAAGATAAATAAAGGATAAATTGGAGATAATCAATAAAAAGAAGATACTAGAATTAAGAGGGATCAGTCAAGGCTTCTTGCAGAAGGTGAGATTGTAACTGATACTTAAAAGAAGCCAGGAAATCAAGATGATCACAGAATCACAGGAATTCAAGAGTTAGAATTCAAAGACCATCTAGCACTACCACTTGACTCAGAATGTCCTTTCCAACATTGCTAGCAAGCAATGATCCAGTCTCTTTCTGAAGACGTTCCATGAGAGCCATAACCACCTTGGTGTCATATTCTACTTTCATATAACTCTAAGTATTAGGAAGTTTTTTTAAATATCCAATCTACATCTGTTCTAAAAGAGGGTTACCAAAGTGAAAAGGTCTAGAATATAAGTGCTAAGATTCAGTACCACTTCAATTAATAGTATATCAACCTACACAAAGAATTAACTCAATTTGATATTCTTATTTTGTCTGTGGACACATCCATACTTTTTTGCCTGACATTTGTGACTGGCTTTGCCCTGTAGTTTCTTATGAAGTCCCTTCAAGTGGAAAATTCCTGGTGCTGCTGCTCTAATCTTTCTCTATGGAAATAATCAAGTTTACATGCTACCAGACTGAAAGGGTCAAAGCAACAAACCTAAGTCTTCTGTCTTCAAACTGACTCCTCTTTCCCTTATGCAAGGTGGTATTCTCACTAGAGATTTAGCATTTCTCTTGAACTTATATTTTATGTGAAAACAAAAGAAGATGACAGAAGGGAAAAGAAGTACTTTTTCATGTGTCTTATCAAAGAAAATAAGTGACTTGAGAACAATTTCTTTTAACTGCAGCTATTTTTAAAAATATTAAATTAGAAGAACATGTTATCTTTTTATTTTTCCCAGATATGTACTATTACAATAAGGAAGTCAGATCTGGGGGCACAAAGGCAGCAGTTGTCACTAAGAGATTAAGGAAATAGCAATTCCTCTTCATGGAAAACAGATAAAAACAGAGGCTGGTATTTTATAAACTGGCTTTTTTTTTTTTTAGGACTCTACGAATGCTTTAATTCTTAAATTGTTTTAAATTATATTAAGTAATAAGTAGATTTTTATAAGTGTATGAAGATCTATAAAACAGTGAAAACTAAACATGGGGTTTGAAAACAAACTATCTAAAACTGGAGGCCAAGAAAAAAGTGAAGTCATCAGGGCTGACTGAAAAGTGGTAGAGAGGGTGATATTTCTAAGTTCCTGGTTAGTGTCCATCCCTCTGTATTTACATTTCAAAAAGTATCTCAGCTGCCCTCCCTGTGCTGTTCTGAGTCTGGTCAGTGGAGGTTGTTTGTTAGGGAGGAAAACGTCACTGTCAACCGCTACAGAGCTGGTCATCTGGTAGTTGCAGATGGTTTTTGCCAGAGAGAGAATTAGCAAGAATCCCCTAATTGTAACAGCAAGCAAAGTAGGATTTTTTGCTGTTTTTCTAGATTGAGTTTTAGCCAATCAATTGCCTTAGATAGTCTTTGATTGAATCAAGAGTCTTTGATTAGAAACAGTACATATTGTATTACTTGGAGGGAGAGGAAGGAGTAGAGAGAGAAGCAGAGCTGAGAGAAATGAGTGTGAACAGGCTAGGGGAACTTGCTTGTGGGGAGGCTTAACAGAGAGAATGTTTGTGATGTTGGCACCTTGTCTATTGATCTGTGCTAATTTCTCAGACGGAAACCCCGTCTGTTGGTCTTTATGAGTGAATTGAGATGATGATGCTGGTAATGTATAATATTGTTGTAGTCCTGTTAAGCTTTGTTTTCCTAGAAACAGAAGCTGTGGGTAGGAACCGCTGGAGCCTGCTGTTGGGCAGAAACTTGGAGTGGAGCAGTATTCTCGAGCTGAGATATAGAGCAGGAGCAGAGAGCTACCTACGTATGAATCCAGGTGAGAGTCAGGAGTGGTCAGCTCACAGAGGAAGATCCATGGGGTTTGAAAATCAGCCTCGAGTCAAGATGAGAGAGGACCTTACTTGGACACTGTGTATTGATTGAGGAGATTGTGACTTACTGTGACCTAGGGGTGGATGGTGCTTGTATTTTCTGTTACCCCTTAAGGATGTGTTGTGCTAGGGGAGACCCTAGCCTGGGATCCCCTAATTGTATAAACAAGTATTTTGGGGAATGCTACTGAATGCAATAATATATGCTGTATGGGGATTCTGAGGAATGCTGTAAGATATACTGATTGATAAGTTTGGTTTAAGACTATGTGGCCACCTTAGTAATAAGTTGTTATGTTGTTGTGCATGTTATGCTTTAGTTTATTGCTGAATGAAAAGAGAGTTCATCATAATATGCAATTAGAATCTTGAAATTATTCACAGCAGTAGTCCTCAGGTATGCTGCTGTGATTGGTGATACACTACCCTAAAATGGTGTGTGGATTATGGTTTCAGAACTGACTAAAATTTTTAAAAAGAAAGAGAACTGAGAGGCTCTTTTTGACAGTGGAGTAGGCTGTAGCATTTGTTATCCTGGAATGGCTTTCTGTGTTGGTGTTTCCTTGTGACATGAAAGACCCTAGGAAAATTGTGGGTGTTGGGATTTGCTGCAAGCTCGCCAGAATAATGGGTATAGGAAAATCAAGGGACTTGACGGTCACGAATATATGACCGAGGTCAGGAACAGTTGTATCTCCGACAAGATCATCTGGTCCTTTCTTTTCTTAGGTATGCCTGTATCAAAGGTAATAACTATCATCCATTTTTTTGCATCTTAAACAATTATAACATTTTATGTAATATATTTATATCATATTTATAAAATATTATTCAACTAAAAACATCAGAAAGTAATAAAGTTTTGAAGCATATTTATACTCTCTGTGCACAGGTTCCCAAAGTGGGTGATACTTCCCTCTGGGGGCACAAGAATGATCTAGGAGATTGTAGTGACCTTGGATGCAATTGCTGGGCATTAACTAAAAATGAGGGAACAATGGAAACATAAGAAAAGAAGATAAGAAAAATTTGAAAAACCATTTGTACATGTTTTATTTGCTGTGCAACAGAGTTGAAGTTGTAATGACTATGTTATTTTCCTAAATAAATACACAAAATACAAGTTATAACCAATCAGTGGTCAAGTCTGCCGACAGGTCTTAACAAACAAGTATTGGCAGGTGAGTGTTGTGCATTATCTGGAAGTCCAGCATTCATTGGCAGGTATATGTGCTTATAATGACTTGTTCACATGGTTACATGACACAATATTGTATCATCAAAATTTCAATGCAGGAAAACCCCCACAAATTTACAATAAATTATTACATTTAAGATGCATCATTTAAAAAAATGTTCTTTTCAATGATGCAGATTTAAAAGGAAGCAAACAAACAAAAAAAAAACCATTGAAGGGTTAAAGAAAGTAGATTTCCAGGAAGATGCTGAGTAATTATTTTTTAAGGGAGTAGCAGGCCAAAAAATTTTGGAAACCTCTGGTATTGCTATTCATGGCTGGAAGAACATAATACAGGAAAGGCTTTTTTTTTTTAGTTAAGATTTTCCCTTTTTAAAAAGCATTTTTGACAAATCTCACTTGACCTGTCATTTGATTTTTGTGTGTTATAGCAAAAGTTTGAAAAATGTGGAGATTCATCATATAACCTTAAAATTATCTAAGTAATTTTGGTTGATGAATCTAACTCAAAAACTTTAGATAGTTGTAATGTTAGTCTACCTGTCTACCTGAATGGAGTTCACCGAAGACTATTCCCATATCAAATGACCTTTGATTCAACCAGATAATGACATATTCAACACAATTCAACAGATTATTCTCTAAGCACCTGCAAAATGCAAGGAGCTGTGCTAGGCACTGAGGTTACTAGGATAAAAAAAGACATAACCTTTGCTCTCAAGGAATTTACAATCTAGTACTGGAACACCTAGATAACATTCTCTATAGCTGAGGGAAAAGTGTGCTATTCATCAGGTAATCAAATGCTGCTGGTCTTTTATTTTCCTTTGGCTTCCTCCCAAACTTGAGCATAAAATAAGCCTTAGGAAATAATAACCCGCTGTGAGACTCCTTGGTTACTTAACAAATGTATATTTTTTTTGTTTTGTTTCTAAGATGTTCATAGTTAAAGAAAACCAGCCCCTTTGAAATGCATGAGCCTGTTAGGAAAATACCATTCTGAATTTTGTAGGGATAGCATTACTTATTCTCTATCTAAAATAGAGACAAATTTTAATTTACATTTTTAAAAGTCTGTGATCTTTTTCCTTAATCACCACAGCTTGATGGCTATTTTGCTCCAAGAGAAGACATGACTTAGCACATAACAGCTACTATATCAGCCTTGAACACCCCACTTATAATTTATTCATAGAGACATCCTCCTTGTGCATCCCCTCCCCCATTGCCAATTAAGCCCTATAATTATTCTCCAGGTGATGCCTGAGGATAGCTGCATTTTGTGACATGTAGAATTTGTCTCTTGTCACCTTATTCAGAATCTGACATCACTGGGTGATATAATTTGATTAACCTACCTTATACTTCCTTTGTATTCTCTCCCACATGTATCAGATGAAAAATTTCACAAGGAGGAAAATCACTACTGATCTAAGTAAGCTGGAGTAAATCAAGGTTGTAGTTACCAAACTGAGAGGATCTGAATAGAAGTGGGTAACATGAAACTGAGGAGGGGGTCTAGTTTTCCTTCTTTGCATTAATATCCCTGTCAATCTTGCTGAGGCACTTATTGAACTCCTTCCAGCAAAGGAAAACAAAAGCCTTTTGTCTTGCTATCTATTTTAAAGCCAATGGCTTATTTTGCATAAATATAATGGCTCACGTTTATATAGAACTCTAAGGCTTACAAATACTCCTAACAAGCCTGGAAGATAAATAATGCAAATACTGTTGTCCCTGTTTTGCAGAGGAGAGAAATGACTTGCCCAAGGTCACATGATTCCCAAATATCATTAGAACCAGCATATTTACTCAGTTCTCATCACACAGTCCTGCCTCTTCATTCTGTTTATTGAATAATTTAGGGGGAAAAAAACAAAATAATGACACGCCAAGGGGAAGATTGTTTTAGGAATATTTTTGTGGCACTGAAAAATACAAGGTAATGCAGAAAAGTTTTATTTAATAGTGATGACAAGTAATTCAGTCCCCCAAAGCCACAAATTTTCTGTGAGCTTCTTAGTAAAAATATTGTTATTGAGGATATTTCCTCCATTGAAGCAGACCTGGTGGCAACCCATCCATCATTTGTTGTCATAGAAACTTGCCTGAATCTCTGAAAAATTAAGTGACTTGCCCATGACTACACAGTTAATTAGGGGTCAGAGGCAAGATTTGAACACAGGTCTTTCTGGCTACATGTCCCTCACTATCAATTTATACTGTGATTTCTCTCTTCTTGTAATTTTTGAAGAAACCCAAGAAATTTTCCCTTTCACTTAAATCTGTACATTAAAATTCATGGGAATGAAAATACACAAGGGAGGATGAAAGAGGTTCATACAATATTTTTCATTTGCTTTTCACAAAGAACATGAAAACTTTAAAGGCAAAGCAAATCCTTAATGGATGCATAGAGTTAGCAAAAGTGGTTGTTTTCTTCTCTCCTAAGATTACTGAGTGCCAAGGGATAGGAAGAAACTTGCCCTTAATCTGTCATTTTAAAATAAGATACAATTCCAAGTATATCACTAAAAATCACATGCCAAATGTCAAGAAACTCATAACCTTGGTTAGTCATAATACTTAATAATGAATAATCCTGTAAACCAACTTTTGAAAAAAAATCTATCTTCCTAAAAAAATACTTACCAGGTTTCCCCCTTCCGATATCCACGTTCTTATCTAGGATATATTTCATGACTTCATGCATTGTAACCTGCACAAATGCAGCCTTTGTCTCAGGTTTGTGTTTGTCATTATAATTGTCATTTACCTAGAACCTTATGCTTTTAGTTATAACCTAAACATTTTCTCTTCCTAACAGAACCATCACTTAACAGAATCTCTAGCAAATTCCATTGAATTGGAATAGGAGGGTTGGGAGTATGGTGTCTATAGGTCAACATGCATAACCCCACGAAGCTTATCCACCTTCCCCTGCACCCCCAACACTGTCTGTGTGTTGGGGCAAAGCCCTTCTCAACTCAAATTGTTGACCCCTGGCAACAACCTCACTAGCAGCAACCTCACAGTTTCCCAGTGTTTCTAAACATATGTTGGTTTTCTGATTTCTCTCTCCCAATTGGGCCTTGTACTAATGCCTCAATTGAACTTGTCTTAAAATTTTGATTTGAGATCCCTTTTTGCACATCTTGTCTTGGGCATTTTGCTGTGCTTGCCCCAGATGCCAGAATAGCTATGCAATTTGGCTGTGTGATTGGGCACAAGCTCTGGAGCTACTCTCAACCCCTCATTGCACTGACAGGTTGGGCCCCAAAGGTCAACTGGTACTTTCCTCCCTATAGTTTTCAGGAATCTTGACCAACTAGAAATGATGATGGCTTTTTAATAGACCACAAGCACCAATTGGTGTGCTTAACTCCAATGGTAACTAGTTGATATAAATTTTCCAGTCAGACTTTATTAGCCTTTAGAAATGGGTATTTATTAAAGGGGTATACTAAGAATAATTGATACAAATACCCCTCCAAAACTAGGTACACACTGACCTACAAGTACACAAGCCCAAGCTCAAGATTAGAGCAAATATGATTAAGAGGATGGTGTAACTCACAGCTTCCCGGGAATGCTTTTATTGAAATACATTTTCTCTCCTTTGCAGTACACCATGAAACTGCCCTTAGATGTGATGTAGATTTCTGCTGGGTTTCTTGAAGAGTCCTGAAGTGCCCTCAGTGAATGTAATTTCTCCTCATTTCCTGATGCAAATACTACTACCAATCAGTGTTATTCCAGGAATTCTACTAGGATGCTGATGAGAAACCCAAATCCTTTGACTCTTCTAAGTTTATAAATTCTGATCAAGAAGCAGAGGGAGGAGATAAAGGCTTTTTCTCCTCTTTCTCCTCCTCCTCATCCCCTACTTCCAAGCAATTCCTAGTTTGGGACTTGGTTAGAACTACTCTTTCCTCTATGATGCCAGACACTCAAATATCTGGTTCTCAAGCGGATTGCTATTTTATAGAAGATATATACAACATAAATGAATCTCCTGAGCCAATACTAATAACATTTCCTGTGCAGCATCGCATCATTTTATCCAAAGGCTTTCAAATTCACTTCATACCTAGTTTAATGTTCTTAGCTGATTGATTGATTGACTCAACAGAGAGGGTTATTACCTGGTTTAGGTTTCAGAGCTAGAGTATTTTGCTAATGACTTCAAGTGGGGTTGATGGATTGACTCAATTGGCCCAAATTCTTATAATAGTAATCTAGAATAGCTAAATAATAATGGTGCTGATATTTGGCTTGTTAATTCACTCATTCAATAAGCATTTATTAAGCTTATGCGCAGAACTATTTGGGTTTGATAAAAATTAATCATTTAGCATCCCCTTCATATTCACCCTACTTCAGCTTCTTATTTGATCTAGGATCAATGTTGCATAGTGCACAATTATTTGTTGATCCATCTTGACAGAATATATAAATTGTTAAATAATTAGTATCCATTTATATTTTCAGTGTTTCCCCCATTATATTATTTTTGTATCAATGCTTACTATGAATTATTCAGTTTAATTGAGAAGTTAAAGCAAAAATGTTTAGACTGTGATGATGACATAAACATCCATGATACTCCTATGAGTACCAACTTTCCAATTCAGGAGAAACAGAAATATGACAATAGCCATTTTCAATTTGTGTTAGTTTTAGTAATCTCAAGTCAAAGAATGTTTTCTATTACCACATTTTCAAAGTTAGTTCCACGGATGTGGGAAAATTACAAAGGCATTTACAAAGAAAATTTTAAAACCAAACTCCCTCTTGTTAGGGAAATAATTTCCTTGAAAATAATTTGGAACTGAGAATTAGAAAAAAAAGACATCTTAAGATCATTAAGTATCATGGATAGTAGACATTTAAATAACCATTTAAGATTTTTTTATAGCATGTTTCACCAGAGCCTTGTTTACAGCAGGAATTCTGAGAGTTCTTGAATTGAAAAAAAAAACCAACAACTTAAGTTTTATTAACATCTAACCTAAATTTAGCGATTTTTTTTCTTGCCACTGGACTTCATAAATGGAGGACAGAGTAAGGCTAACAACTTTGCAAAGCTCTATCTCACTTAAATCCAATTCACTCAAAGGTCAAGACATCACACTCATGATGTCATCAGTCCTCTTTGAGAACAATGGACAAACAACAAGAACGTTTCCTTCAATAGTTAAAAAACAATGATCCTGAGAAGCAGTCCATAGGCTTTACCAGACTGACTGCCAAAGGAGTCACTGACAAAAAGAATTAAGGAACTCCGACTTAAAGTGAAGGGTTCTACTCCTAGGAGGGGAAAAATTGAGAAATGCTTCCTGAGGTAAACGAATAATTTTTCCCTTTCAGTAGATTCTTCCATCTCTTATTTGAGGTGCTGATTAATCTTGTGGATTTTTAGAGACTGAGAATTTGCTAAGCTTGTTCTTGGAAAAAAAGAAAGTTAATCTTTGGAATTCTGATACCTGAGGTTGGTGGTTGGTGGGGAGGTGGAAAGGAGGAGATCCCAGGGAGAGAGTCCCCTACATCCTCTGCTGAGGAGGCCATTGCTGGGAGAAGGGATCAGAATGGGGGTTGGTTAGGCAGGAACTCACCTTTAGGGTGGGGAAGCCTCAGGAGACAATCTGGCCCATTGTGATCCATTGCACCATAGATGACACTGATGCAAGTTACTCATTATTGGTGAAGGCCCATAAGTGAAGAAGTGCAGTACAGCAGATAAAGCATTGGACTTGAAGTCAGAAAGACTTCGACTCAAGTTCCATCTCAGATACTCTCTATTTGTGCAAACCTGGACAAGTTACAACCTTTTAATTTCACTTTCATCATCTGTAAAATGGGGATAATAATACCATCTTCTTCAAAGGGTGATTATGAAGGCCAAAGGAGATAATGCATGGAAAATGTTTTGCAAAACATAAACGGATGTAAAAATATTAGCTCTTATTAATTCTCCTCAGAATTTATTAATCCTTGACTCAATTACTTGTTAGGTCCATCAACTGGGGCCCCTTGCTATGCCTCTGTCCCAAGGACTCTGCTTCCATTTCCTTCTTCCCCATCTCCTTGTTATGAGGACTTAGTGTTTTATGGAAAATTTAAAATTTTCATCCCCTACCATCAGGCCTACCACTTGGGTCCTGAGGTCTAATTGAAATGTGCTTAAAAAAATCAGATAGGCAAGTGTTTAGTGCACAATATACTTGGAAGGATATACTTTCCATATCTGATACCTGTTACACACAGAAAGTATCATTAAGACCATCAGATTAGTAGGTATTAATTGGAGTAAGCTACTGTCAGGTATAGCCTTCAAGCATAAGCATAAATGCAAAGAGTGTAAGAAAATGACCAAGGCAACTGTCCTGCTGTGTAAATAATATCTAGGAGGGGTTTGAGTGTCACTTTTCTGCTATGCAAAATACAATTATTTTTACAAAAAGACACTGCAGAAAGGACACATATGTTACTTTATATAAAGTGTTTTAATGGATATTATCAGTTTGGGTACTCTTTCCACAAAGATAGATTGCAATCCATTCATTTAAAAAAATCATTTGCAATATCTGCCTGTAGATTTCTCCATTGTGGCATAGTGGATAGAGAAATGGAGTCAGAAGTCTTAGATTAAAGTCTGGCCTTTGATTTATTCTGGCTGTATGACCATAGTCAAGTCATTTAACCTTTCACCACCTTAGCTCTTGAAGCCTGTTAGAGAAATTGCCAATCTATTTTTGTGGAAGGAGTTCCTACCCTAAGAGTTCCACCACACTGATTAAATCACTCCTCCATACCCCTCCATGGAACCTGGTTTAGTAGAGCACTTCTGTAACTTGCTACAGGGTAGGCTGAGGTTGATGAATCACTTGAATTCTGGAGTTCTGAGCTGAGATAAATCCAGCACCAATATGGTGAGCCCCTCAAAATGGGAAGTCATCAGGCTGCCTAAGGCAAGACTAGATAGGCCAGGTCAAAAACAGATCAGGTTAAAGTTCTCATGAAAAGCAGTAGGGGGAATGGCTGCGGGACTTCAAGTCTTAATAAGATAGAGAGACCCAGTCTAAAAAAAAAATCCTCCATTTGTAGCACCAACATGATATTCACAGCGCCTATGGCAGCTATGAATATGTCAATGTAACTCTGAATTGAAAAATATAATAGACTCTCTACATGGAATACCGAACCAAAACATTTATTCAAACATCAGAAAGCCAAATCCCAACACCAGAAAGCCTAATCCATCATAGCAACAAAGAAATCTATACACAATAACAATGCAGAGGGCACTGTTATCCCCAAGCCTTCCCTCTGCTAGGACCTTCCCACAAACAAACACAGCTCAGTTCTAACTACTCTGACCAACTTCTTCTGGGCTCTGCTCCACCCTTCCTGCTCTACCCACTCAGCAAGCTCCGCCCACACATACTCATGTGATTCAAGTAGGTCACATGGGCCTATTAATAGATGGGAAAGTTCTTCCTATTAAGCAAAAATGCATTTAACAATACACCATTGAAGATCTATCTACTTCCCAAGAGGTCTTTCTCTGTTTTTTTAGAATCACAAGATCATAGATTGACATCTGGAAGAGATCTTAGAGACCAAGGTATCCTACTTCCTCATTTTAAAGATGGAGAAAATAAGACTGATAGAGATTAAGGGATTTTCCTAGTATCACACAGCTAGGGAGTACCTAAGGCAAGATTTTAACTCAGATTTTCCTGACGGCAAGTTCAGGGCATATTTTGTGGATAACAAGGCTATATACATTTCTTATCCTTCCATCTTGCTATGTAAACTAGAATTTTCACACAGCAAAAGTGTTTAAAAGTAAAATATAATAGTGAAAGCATATCTATGGGTACCTTGTTCTCATATTTATAATCATCCATGGCTCCATGTATAGATCAAATCTTGCCTCACAAGTCATGGGAGCTGCAGCACAATAAAAAAAAGTCAGACTTTTCTCCTTGTTTTTTTTCTTTTTTTTCTAGCAACACCCTGACACTTGTAATGCCATGCATGAGCAGCTTTCCAGAAGAATGCTACTGTGAACAGCTTTTAAGATTCTGATTACACAGTATAGTGAATACTCTATTTATTCTATAACAAATCAAAGCAAAACATTCACAGTAAATCAAAGTAGAGCATTCACGAAGTTCCAACTTATCACAAAAAATCAAAATATAGCATTCACAACAACTTATCACAGAAAATGGCCACATAGCTTTTACCACAGTGGTCACAAAGTTTTCGACAAAGAACAATCATTTAGTAACTCAATCATTCAATCATCCTTAAGGAGGTTTGCCTCCTCAAGGAACACAAAGTACAATAGTCAAAGTTCTCCACTCATGGGGCATATTAAGTTAACTCAATCAGTCACTTATTCAGTCATCAATCACTAAGTACAATCATTTAGTCAATCAATCATTCAATCAACTCAATCATTCAATCATCCTTCATCATTCACTATTCAATCATTAGAAAATATACAGACCCTCTACCCCTAGATCACTAGTAAATTAACAATTTCTCAGTTAGTACACAGTTTCCAAGTAAAGTCTTCTTTCAGCTTGACTCAGGATGATTTCTCAGATTCCCTGGATCCCCTTCCATGGTCCCCAATCCTACCTGGATTCACCAAACTGTCACCTGGGTTCAAAGGCAGACAGCTCCCAGGTCCTTGTCCAGCTCTCTGTGCAGTTCCTACTCCACACTGGAGCCCACAGTGTCCAGTCCATCTCAAATCCTTCACAGTCTCTGCTCCTGGGAAGACAAGGCTTAACAAAGCCACCAACAGATTCATACAAAGTACCAGCATCACAGTCATGCTTCCTCAGTCTTCAGCAGCTCTGGCTAACTCTTGGAAATCCTCAGCAGCTCTTTAGTAGCTCCGAGTGGCTCTCAGACTCATCAGAAGTTTCAGCTGGTTCCCAGAATCAAAATCAAAATCATCCTGGGGGGGGGGGGGAATATCAATTCCCTGTTAGTCATTTCTGTTCTGTCATTTCTAATGTAAAAATTATTCTTCTTTGTGGAGAAACAGAAACAAAATGAGTAACTTAGCTTTCTTTTTATTATCAATTATCATTGTCCCATACACTCTAATCAAAGCTCCTGTCCCTTCTTTGATCCTCCTCTCTGTCTCTCTGTATATGTATATAATATATATATGTATGTATATTTATATGTGTATATATGTATGTGTGTGTATATCTATCTATCTATCCATCTATCTATCTATCTATGAAAACTTTTCATCATCCTTAGCTTCCCAGGCCTTCTGTGAGGTTCCTGGGACATAATGAAAAGTTATAAAAATACAGTACAAACTGAATTAAATCCCAGAAAGTTGACTCCACCAAGTCTGAACAAGAAAAGGCCCTAGAGTAGGGGTGGGGTTGAAGGAGGAGGGGGAAGAAAAAGAAAACCAAAACAGACCCCCTTCCCCTTCTAGTCTGTTGCTTTAATAAAGGGAGATTAAAAATCAAAGAGGAAGAAAGACTTTCATTACTTTGGAAAACCACAAAACTACCTCTTATGTATTCATTGCTTTGAATCAAATCCTCAGAAATATGATGTGTGTTTCCATTAGAGTTCATGTTAAGGTATAAATAATAGAGCCCCTGGAAATATAAACAAGGAGAGAAAAAAGTAAAGTGATCTAAATATTGCTCTTACAAGTCATACTTTTCCTTTTCAAAGCCTTAAGAGACATTAAACAATTAGTGCCCACCCCCCTAACCCCCCACCTCCATCCTGACAGTTAAGGTAGCAGTCTTATTTCACACAGAGGGTAAATTTGGCAGAACCTCAACAATTTCCAGATGCACAGAGGAAATTGATGCCTGTATTAAGTTGAGAGCTCATGTTCATTACTGTTTTCAGTTCTGATCTGAGACCACTAGGCTATGGTAGATATTATGAATAGGTATGGGGGGTAAAGTTTCTGGTAAATCTTTAACAAACAGCTCTCGGGAAAAAAAAATGTTTACATGACACATTTTAAAGTTTAATATGCATTATTAACACTTTATTAAGTTTGGACAATCAATGAAACAATAATTCAAGAGCTGATTTGTGGTATTTGTGAATTTCTGAGGCATAAATGCTCACATTGAAAATTTAAATAATCAGCTCTCCTGAACACCTGTGTGTCAACTTGTTATTTCTTAGACATGCTTTATTTTACTGAGTTCTTAAGACAGCAGGTAAGCAGATGACAGAGAGGGTGGATGTAGTCAATAATGAATATGAGGTTAAAAAAAAGGCTCCAATAAAAATGAAATGTAAAAAGCCAATAGGCAATTTGTATGTTTGTCATGTTTCCCACTAGTATTGAACTTAGAGTCTGTAAGACCTGTATTTGAATCCTACCTCTGATACTTACTACCTGTCTGACTTTGGGCAAATATTTTAACTTTTCTGAGCTCCATATGTAAAATGGTGATAATTTATTGGAGGTAATATTAACTAATAAGTATAATTATCATAATAATGAATATAATTATTAGTATATAAATATAAGTAATAAGTACAATTATTGTAGATAATAATACCTATATAGACATAGATAATGTGGCATAATAGTGAGATGGCCTCAGAGAAAGTAAGAGTCAGGTTTCAAATCCCACCTCTCACAAATACTGACTTTGTGATCCTGGACAAGTCATAACCTCTCAATGTCCCTAAGACTTGTTTTTTTCTTTGATTTCAGAGAACCAATGATATCACAGGATGATATCTTGACTTGCACATGAATTGGATTTAAGTGAAACAGAGTTGCACAAAGTCATTGGCCTCCCTCTCTCTTCCAGAGTCCAGTGGCAAGACAAAAGTCAGGATTACTGCTGATGACCTGGGATGCAGTAGATGACCTTGGCAGCTTTGATGTGTGATGTGTGACCGAGCTTGAAGCGCTTCACAGTACTTGTTCTCATCCATCTCTTCCCATGGGGGAAGTCTTCACATGCTTGGAGTAGACATCCCCCTAACTCACTGACTGGTTTGAGGACTGTTTTGAGTTACCCTCAATCTGGTTTAGCCCATCTGCCAAGGTTTTCTTACAAGCATGTGACCATTGTGCATGCTAGGGTTTCTTAGAACCACAGGTGAGAGCCGGGGACAGGTGAATACCAAAGGTGAATGAGCAGCCCTGAAAAGGACTTGACAAGCTCTCAGAGTTGCAACTGGAGTTTCTAGTCCTCCCTGAATAACCCATAGACCCCTCTGAAAAGACTATTTGCTTCTCAAACACACCAAACAGCAGAAATGCAGAAGGTATGAATGACTGCAACAATCAAGGACAACCAAGGACAAACAAGGACAACAGCAACAATAACAGTGTGACAGTTGAAAGACCAGTAAAAGATTTCTTAAGTTGTAGAGGAAGTACCAGCTCTGAATTTCTAAAGAAAGTTTCCTGTACCAATGAAATCCCAGTCTGGTTAAAAAAAAAAAAAGCTATATAACCCTCCACAGGATTTTTGTGAAATTCAAGTGAAACATTATTTGGGGTTTTTTTTGTTTTGTTTTTTCTTTGTAAATTGTATTTTATTTTTTCTACTTACATATAAAGATAGTTTTCAACATTCACTTTAAAATAAGACATTGAGTTCCAAATTTTTCTTCTTCCCTTCTTCCCTTCTCTCCTCCCTCCTCCCTCCCCAAGACAGCAAGCAATCGGATGCAGGTTATACATGTGCAATCATGTTAAAGTTATTTCTACATTAGTTGTGTTGAGAAAGAATGAAAGGGAAAAACCGCTAAAAACAAAGTGAAAATAGTATGCTTCAATGTTTCAATCTGCATTCAGACTCCATTGTTCTTTCTCTGGATGTGGATAGCATTTTCTATCACGAGTCTTTTGGACTTGTTTTGGATCATTGTATTGCTGAGAAGAGCTGTCTTTCACAGTTGAACATCATGCAGTAGTGTTGTTACTGTGTATAATGTTCTCCTGGTTTGCTCACTTTACTCAGCATCAGCCTTTCCAGGTTGTGAAGCATTATTTGTAAAGCTTTTTGTGAATGTTGAAACACTACAAAAATTTCAGTTATTATTATTATTTGTGGGGAGAATGAGTCCTGTACTTGCAATCAACAGAGAATAGATTTCTAGTCTTGCCTCTGATGGTGGACCTGGGGCAACCTTTCTGAGCCTCAGTTTCCTCATCTGTGTAATAGATGAGGAATAGATATTCATATTCATATAACTTACCTCCCAGGGTGCTGTGAAAATCAAATGAGAAAACATATGCAAATTGTTACATAAATGCTAGTCATTATTGTTAATGTATGTGAAACGTATTGTAAGCCTTAAAGTGCTATGTAAATAGCACTATTATTTCAGGAGTAATTTCCTAGGTGGAAAAAACCCCTAAGCTAATGTTTTGAAAGTTAAAGCTACGAAATAAAATTAATAAATCATGCTCTGGTAATAAAGAGCCCCTCAAATTAGTGATTTGTTTTAGGTCATTAGAGTCTCTGGTAAAATTGGCAAGAAAGCAATTGCTGAGCCTTGCCAACCCTTCTACACCAAATCCCTCAGGAGTGGCATGGAGAGGCAGGCTTGGGGAAATCTTCTAATGCATGCTTAGGCCTTCTCCTCACCCTGAAAGTTCAATCAGGTTGGTATATCATCCAGAATCTGGAAAGAATGCTTTTACATCAGTTTCTTGTTACATTGAAAGAAATATAATTTATTAATATCTGAACAAAAAAAGTTGTTTTGTTTTTTTTTTTTTGATGTACAGGAAACTGTCTGAGATGCATGCCTCTTGAGAAAAGCAGAGCTTCATGCTTGGCTAACCAGCTATAAAGTCAGGTATTTGTGTGATTTATAAAGAAACAACCCAAGTCCCTTCTGGATTTAAAAAAAAAATCACCTATTCTGGGCTTATATATGGAAATTGCTCAAGTCATTTTAATTTCCTCCCAGATTCTTACAAGAAATAGCTCAATAGTTGTGGCCTTTGTATATCTTATGGACTCAGTACTTAGACAATTTGCCATGGATATAGTTATTTGTATGAACATACAAATAATTTTAAAATCCAGAAAAAAAAACAAAACAAAAATTTTAATTTTTGAACGATGAACTAGAAAATGTTCAAGAAATATTAATGTTTCTGTAGACAACACCAGAAAATAGGGATTGTACAAGAAACTGGAAATCCATCACATATACCTTATTCAATTTAATATACACTACATTGGAAGTGATAGCACCAATATTTGTTTGCATGTATCTCTTTCTGAACCCTCTTCTGATTTCCTTTGTTAATTTTAAAATGCTACATTGATGCTTTTTCTTATTTTCTTTCTTTCTTTCTTTCTTTTTTTTATAATGTTCACTACCACCTCATTATGCCTCTTCTGGACTACTTCTTGTCATTCAGTCTTTAAGTTACGCCTGACTCTTCATGAACCCCTGGACTATAACACAACTGTCTATGGAATTTTCTTGACAAAAATACTGGAGCTGTGGTCTGTGTGGTCACAGAAGTAATAAGTGGCAGGCATTTAAGCACAGGTCCTCTGATTCTAAAACCAGTGCTTTTTCCAAGACATCATGATACTTAAATGTAGCATCAATGTAATATTCACGGTGCCCTGCACAGAGTTCAATTGCAAAATATAATAGATCCTCCTTATAGAAGACAGAAGCAAAATATTTATTCAGACACCAGAAAACCCAACCCCAAAACCAGTAAACTGATTCCATCATCATAGCATAGAAGTTAATGCACCACAATGTAGCAGAGAGCCACACCATCCTTCAGCCTTCCCACAAACCAACACAAGCCTAGCTGGCAAATGCCAACTTTTACTCACTAGCTTATCTATCTCCTTGTCTGAATATCCTCTCTCCCACCATCTAGCTGCTCTGACTCCCAGCTTCCTGTGGGCTCTGCTCCACCCTTTAGCAAACTCCTCCCACCACAGGCTCCATGTGATTACAATCACCCTATTAGGGGGCAGGGTTTATTTTCAAAGCAGGGAAGGTCTTCAAATTCCCTTCAGTTTATTAAGTGGCAGGGAAGATCTTCAAATTCCTATTACCCTTATACTAAAATACTGTGGTAATTGTATAAAGAGTTCTAATAGTTCTATTCACTTTTTTGACAGTTTACATACATTTTCTGAGATTTCTCTGAATTCATTCCTTTCTGAATTTCTCATGGTGAACATAATTTCTTTCACCATTCCTCAATGAATAGGTGCCTACTTTGTATCCACTTCTTTATTATAGCAAACAGTATTGCTATAAATTTTTTTTTGGTAAATATTCCCTTTCCCTTTTTCTTTGATCTCTTTAGAGATATATACCTAATAGTGATAGCTCTGAGCTAACATAATTTAGTGACTTTTGAGCAAAATTTAGTATATTCAGGGGAATAGTTTCAAATTGCTTTTGAATTTCTTTCCTTGAGACCTACTTTTTCATATCCTTTGACCATTTATGTATTGGGGAATGGCTCTTTTTTTTATATACTTGTTTCAATTCTCGATACTGTATGTCTTGGATATCAGACATTTATCAGAGAAATTTGTTCTAAATATTTTCTGCCTGTGTAATTTTCCTTCTAATTATAACTGCATTGCATTTGTTTGTATGATAACTTTTCATTTTTGTGTGATCAAAATTACCCTTTTTATTTTTGGTGATCCTTTTGATTCCTCATTCAGTCAAGAATTCTTCCCCTATTCACAGTTATGAAATGTACCTCTTTCCCTTTTTTCCTTTAATTTATTTATGATATGATCTCATATCTTGGAGTTTATTGTGGCATATGGTGTGAGATGCTTATCTAAGTCTAATTTCTCTCAGAGTTTTCCAATTTTTCCCATAGTTTTTGTCACATAGTAAGGCCTCATCGCCCTGTAGTCTGTATCCTTCAGTTTACTGAACACTATGCTACTGTATTCTCTTTCTTGCCTTTGGATTTTGTGCACCAAATCAATTCAATTGACCAATGTTTCCTATTTTTAAACTAGTACTAACTAGCACTAGATTCTAAGATTACTGATTTGTAATGTAATTTGAGATCTGGTCCCTCTCTCCTTACTTTTTTCATTATTTCCTTTGAGACTCTTTTCCTATCCCAGATCAATTTTGTTATAATTTTGTCTGCTTCTATAAAGTAGTGTTTTGGTAGTGTGGTAGTATACCAATAATTAGTTCATCTGTAATATTTTTTCAGACAAAAGCATTTTCTAGACTTTTCTCTTTAGTAAAGTATGTAGGACAGAAATGATAGTTTTCCTTTTAAATGTATTAAGGATGATAACCAAACTTATCTCTTATCTCCTTTAGATCTTTGTTTTCCTCAGTTCCAGAAGCAATTGGCCTATGTATGATGCAAACCTCGGAAAATGCCTTCTTTTGTTGTTCAGAAAGAACTTCAATATTGATCACAAGAAAGAGACCTTTCCTTTCAATCTCTGAAGGTGTGGAGCACAGTCAAGTAAGTTGATGAGGAGAGATTGTTGTCTGGAATGATTACCTCTAAACTGTATTATAATTTTTTTTTTCTTATAAAAGAACCCTATAAGTGTTACCTCAAATCATTCTGGGTTAAGAGATAGTTGAGGACATGGGTAAATTATGCCAGGTCAGACACTCCTCTTTCTTAGCTAGAAATGCTTGAATATTAGAATAATGTTAAAATAAGCAATTTTTTCCTTTGTAGACTTTTTCCTAAAATGCAGAGTACAGCATTAATGTTTTTTCACTAATAATAATTTGATTGCTACAGTTCTGACTCTATAAATTAATTTCCGTGGTATTGTCATTTTATTATATTTGTATGAGCCTATAAAGAGCCTTTTCAATTATTTAAATTTTTCTTTATTTCTATGATGTTTTAGTGTTATATTCATATAATTCTTATGTAAAATTCCTATATTTTCATAGGTAAGTTTCCAGGTGTTTTATACATCCTGCAACAGTTCTGAATAGAATTTTTCCTACCTCTTTCTGATGGATTTTTTGGGTAATGTACTAAAAGTTGATTATTTTACAGGTTATTTTATATCCTACTAATTTACTGAAATTTTAATTTTTGTTAATTTTGAGTTGACCCTGTAAGGTCCAAAAAACTATCATATCACCTGCAAAAAAAGCAGGATAATTTTATTTCTTTTTTGCCTACATTTATTCCTTTAATGTTTTTATCTTATTTTTTTTAGCTTTACAAAGATTTTAATAAGACATCTCTGCAAGGCACTTAAAACACCAGGTTTTGCGGATAAACTCCATTGGAGAGAGAGAATACAGAACACAGGTAGCCACACGGTGGAGGAATTTTCTTGATTTAGGACAGGATTGGAGAGTCCACTGTTTTCTGATCAGCCTTACAGCTACTCTGTAATCTCTTATTTCTCTTTTTCAATTTCAAAAATCTCTCTTTCTTGTTGTCTGGATTTATGGAGCCTCTTATTGAAGTAAGCATTAGTAAGATGATCTTGAATTTTTACACCAAAAGGTTAACCCTTGTAGAGGTGGCAATGACAAATTTCTGATGGGTCCTTCTCAGAGGAACTCGGTTGATGGTCAGAGGTCCAGTCACCAGTAGCAAGCCACTGGCCAGCTGCTTCAGGAAAACCATTAGCTTACCTCTGTGGTCAGAACCGTGCTGGGGATGATGCTAGGTGGAAGTCTCCTCACATGCCAGTTGAAGGGTTTTCTGCCATGACTTAGCAGATTTCTAAGCACATCCTCAGTAGGGTACTACCTAGGCATTTTGCGAATCTTTACCACACAAGTTCCTCCATTCTTATCTCTATCAACTGGCTTTGAGATAGTAGCAGGCACCTTCTTTTTCTTTTTCCTTTCAATTCGGGTTTTTGGTGTGTCATATTTTCGCTTGTACATGGCTCTCTGGGAATACCTTGCAGTTCTGGAGTATCTACTTATCACTCAGACCTGGACTGGGCTCTGACTGCAATGCTTTTGAGGCTTTTTCACCACTTTTTCAGCCACATCTTCCTTTTTGTTCTCCTTTTTCCTTTTTGACCTTCTTTTCCTTGGGTTCCTTTGGGGGTTTTTTGTCTGCCATCTTTAGAGAAGAGGAAAAGCTTTTTTCTTATAATTATAGTCAGAATTTCTAGAACTATATACACACATTATACATTAATTGATTTATTTACTAATAAGGATTATTATTTTATAGTTTCACTCAGAACTAACCTTGGATTCCTGGTATAGATACAACTTGGTCATAGTTGCTATCTGTTGGCTAATATTTTATCCAATATTCTTGCATTGTTATTCATTGGAAGTAATGGGGTTTTCTTTCTCTGAATTCTCTTCCCTGGTTTTGGTATTAGGATTGTATTTGTCTCACAGAAGGGATGTGGGAGATGTCATTTGTCCTTATTTCTGCAAACAGTTTATATAAAGTTGCAGTTAATTTTTCATTAAATGTTTGTTAGTATTCACTTGTAAACTCATCTGATTTTTAAAAAATTACTTTTGCAGTTAATTCATGGCTTTTAAAGAAAGATGCTACCTGCATCCAGAGAAAGAATCAATAAATACAATAAATATAAGTATGTATAGAATAATTTTACACACACACACACACACACACACACACACACACACACACACACACACACACACCCCTATATGTCTTTGTCTAAAAGTAGCTATCTCTAGAATGGGAGGGGGAGGGAAAAAATTACATGATAATTTTGTTGTATATTTGAAAGGAATGGCAGGTTGTGCATAGTAGATTTGTATTTTAATACACAATCATCTCCTTTATTTACCATGTTATGGAAATGCTTGTTTTATTCCATAAATTAAAAATAAAATAAATAGAAGCTGAAAGAAGAAAGAAATTGAGTTAAGTTCTCTATTTCTGTTATGAAAATCTAGGCATTTAGTATTGCTATAAATATTCTTCCACTAATTTATCATTTTTGCTGGCATATATATAATTGAATAAAATAGTTTATAATAATTTCCTTTCTTTCAACTTTGGTTGTTGTGAGTTTTCCTTTTCGCTTTCCAATAGTAGAAATTTTATTTTTCTCTCTTTTAAAATAAAATTTACTAATGATTTGATCTTTTTATTAATGTTTTTCTAAAAGTAATTTCCAAGTTTTAATAGTTCAAGGCCCCAGGTAGGACTTCTTTCTAGTCATTTCCCACTCTATTAACCTCATCAGGGTCAGACAAAGAGCACTGAGTTTTTTCAAAAGTAGTAATCAAACAATTATTGAAGACCTGTAGAACTTGCTTGGTATCTGAGTGATTGAGTTGCATGATTTTTAAAAATTCCCATGGGAAACAATTTCCTAAAATGATAAAAAAAACTACAAATCCCTATATTCCACTCCCCAATCACACAACTGGATATGTGATAATGCAGTTTGGGGTTACTGGGAATGCCAAAATGTCAGGGTGCAATTTGGCATCTGCCTGGAATTCACAGGTTCAAACCTTCTTCCAATTTAGGGGCAGTTGGCAATAATACCAATAGAAGCCGGCGGGGTTCCTAGTGAATCTGAAATTTAATGGGAGTGAGATTGATGCTTATATACAAAGAGGACAGTGAAAGGATCTGGATGGGATTAAGGAATGACTGGTAAGTAGTCTGGAGTGGGCCAGGGCTATCAGGTAGGGCTAATTAGGTGATCTAGCCTAGATTAAGGAGTAGACCAGTTGCTTTGGGTACAGGGACCAGTGATCTGGGCTGCTGAAATGCACGGGAAAATTCAAGGACTGGCTTGCTTTCAAAGACATTGTCTTTTTCTTTTAGGAGTCCAGGTCTTATGATATCGTATCTATGATATGATACCCCATCATATGATATCTAAAACATCCGGAAACCCACTAGTTTAACAATAATCAAGTTATAGTTAAAATTGTCACATTATATAAACCTTTCATAATTTTCCTAAAATCTTTAGTGTAGGATTCTAATACTGATGAGCAGCAAGAGAGAAATAAATTTTATCATCATTGCTAACATTTATAAGGAGTCTACTATATCCCAGGCACCATGCTAAGTAAACACTTTACAAAAATTATCTCCTTTGATCTTCACAGCAACTTAGGGAGGTAGATGCTATTATTATTATTATTCTCATTTCATATTTGGGGAAATTGAGGCAAGCAGAAGTTAAGTGATTTGCCCTAGGTCACATATTTAGTAAGTGTCTGTGGTAGAATTTGAACTCGGGTCTTGTTGACTCCAAGTAAAAAGATCCATTAACTAGGCCACCTAGGTGCATCTTTAATTGTATATTTGAGTTTCTGACTTTAGTGCTCTCTTTGAAATATTTTATGTATTTGTCAAACGTTGTGAACAGAGCACTTAAACTAGAAAACATTTTCTTTTCCTTTTTTCTTTTTTTCTTATTCTTTTTGGTACTCGGTTATCAGGTTGAAAAAGTGAACCACATAGAGAAGGCAGAGGAGTCCTTGCGTATTAGTTATATCAGGTGCTAAAAAAACACATATATCTTTTTAAAACCAATATTTTGGGGGGACACTATATGACTGTGAGTCATGGAATAGCACAGTCTCTGAAGAATCAAAACTGAAATTTCAGGTTGCTGAAAGGGCAATAAAGAGAGGGGCATGATGACCATTAACAGACTAGATGACTTACTTGGCATAATGGAATGAGAGTTGGTCCTAGAGTTAGAGACCTGGGTTTATATACTAGCTTTGTCATCTACTTCTTGTTTGAGCCTAGGAAAGTTAATTAATTTTTTTGCTTTTTGGAGGGGGGAAGGTAGGGAAATTGGGGTTAAGTAACTTGCCCAAGGTCACATGGCTAGTTTTTGTGTTAAGTGTCTGAGGCTGGATTTGAACTCAGGTCCTCCTGACTCCAGGGCCGGTATGCCCCTAGCCACCCGGAAAGTTAATTAATTTTATTGGGCCTTAGTTTCCTCATTTATAAAATAAATTTCAAAAAGTATCTAAACTCTGTGTGCCTTTTGTTTTAATGATACCACAATGACACACATATCCCAAAGAAATCAAAGAAACAGAAAAAGGGAAATATGAACTAAAGTATTTAGAACAGCATTAAAAAAAAGTTTTTAAAAATGTTGTGGCAAAGAATTGGAAACAAAATGTGTGTTAATCAATTAGAGGAAAAGCTGGAGAAATTATGGCATATGGATATAACAGGATGTTAGTTTCCAATGAGCAATAATATAAGGGATGGACTCAGAGAAATTTGGAAAGACTTTTGCGAATTGATATTGATCTCTAACTCAGAACCTGTACTTTCAGTAGAGCCAGTCCTAGTTACTCATCATTTTCTGAGTTAAGCTAATAGATACCCACAAAGGTGCAGTGGGCACCTTTTGTTCATCCTCAGCTAAGCATATAATACTATTCGCACTTTAGGGTTATGAGTCACTATCCCTAATGATGAGATTGTCAGAGATGAGATGAGAATGTCAAAGCTGTGGTCACAGAACCATAGAATCCATTTAGTCCAGAGGTTCTTAACCTGGACTCCTGGACCCCTTGGGAGTCTATGGATAGATTTTAGGGGAGCTGTAAACTCAAATGAAAAAGAGTTGTATTTTCACTTTCACTATGCTCTAACTGAAATTTAGCATTCCTTTCAATTATGAATGTAGGCAATATTGTTTTACTTTGTTTTGAAGAGGACCCAAAGTGGCATTGTGAGGTGATGTCTTGACTTGCACATGAAATGGATTTAAGTGAAGTTGCACAAAGTTGTCAGCCTCATTTTCTTCCAGAGTCATTAAAGTCCAGCAGCAAGACAAAAATCAAAGTGACTGGGTTTGGCCCACGATGCAGTGGATGGCCTTAGTGTCTTTGTGTCTATGCTCTAAGCTCTTCATAGTACCTGCTTCAGTCACCGTCATGGCCATTGGAACAAATTATTCTCATCAAATTATTCCACCAGAGGAAACCTTCGTATGCTTGGGATAGTCATCCCACTAACTCACTGGTGGGTTTGAGGCCTGTTGATTACCCTCAAACTGACTTAGCCCATCTGCTGAGAATGTAAGCAATAAACAGGCTTTATCAGATTGCAAAGGGCCAAGGCATATAAAAAAGGGTTATGAACCCCTGGGATCTAGTCCAAACCCTTCTTACCAGTGAAGACTGAAGTCCTCTAAAGTTGTTACATGTTGAGAGTACACAGGTAATAATAAGGAAGAACATAACCGGCCTTTGAACCTGGTTCTTTTGACTCAGAGACCAAGACTCTTTCCATTGTGTTATACTGCCTTTCTTTTAGGGACCACAATTCTAAAGACTAAAAGTTATCATAATTGCTTTCTCAATACTTCAAAAGATTTGTAATTTCACATGTGTGCATATTTTTTTCAATAATTTACTTTACAGGGGCGAGGTTGCGCAGTGAATAGAGCACAGGTCCTGGCGTCAGGAGCACAAATATAGCCTCAGACACTTAACACAAAAACTAGCCATGTGACATTGGGCAAGTCACTTAATCCTAATTGCCTTACCTTCCCCCTCCAAAAAGCACCAAAAAAAAAATTTTTATTTTACAGACTCTCTATGCCTCATGAGACAGTTTCATGAGCTATTGTGATAGAAAAATCATTATCTGCCAGTCAACTTTCTGGTAACATAACACCTGTCCTAACTTAGCTAGACTGGTTCTTAGACAGCAGTCTAGCATCGTTTGTACTTGAAGACTTCTTTCAGAAAAAAAGTTTTGTTTGTATTCATTTAAGAAACATTGTTCTCACATCCCAATAACTCTCCCTGAATCACCTCCCTACACACAATAAAATCTGGTCTTGTAATAAGTATAATTAAGTAAAACAAATCAATTTTTTGACAATGTATGCCTCATTTCGTACCTATAGCCCACCACTTTTCTACCAGGAGAAAAGCATGCTTCATCTTATGAAGACATGATTGGTCATTACATGGATCAAAGTTATGAAACCCCTGAAGCCTTTCTCGTATGGTAGAATATATCAGCACTTGACTCTCTTGAGTAGCCTAGTTATTGAGAAACTGAGGGTCACCTACATTGGAAGAGGACTTTAATTAGGGTAACAATAATCATATTAAGGACTGCATGAACAAATAATAAAATGATTAACATTTCCTATACCCTGTCCCAATAATTGGGTACAGCCATTTTGCTACAGGATTTCTCTTAAGGGCTGGGCCTCAGAACTAGTCATGGTTATCTCATGATAATTTGGCCAAAGGTTATAGTTGGAAACAAGGTTAGATCTCCAACCCCCTCACTCATGTAGTAATTTTTTTGTAGTTTGAGTATCTTATTTTCTTCATCTGTAAAATGAGGCATTGGATTAGATGACCTCTGAGGTTCTATCTATCCCCAAATTTATGCTCCTCTAGATTCTACCACAAATAAAATCCAAAAGCAACTGAATTAAAACAACTTTTAGAATCAAAGCAAAATACTCATGAATTGTTTTTCATCCTCTAAACTACCTAAACCTCTTAGATTTTGTTGCCAGAAGGGGCCTAGAAAAAAGAGATTCATCAGATAGGGATATATAAATGCATATACATGCTGGCACAAACAACTAACAAGCTCCTTCCCACCTACGCCCTTTCCACCCTTTGTGCGTCAGTGAGCTCAGTACATACTGTTAAAGAGCATGCTGCTGACGCTAGCATTTCCTGTCCTGATGACTGTTAGGGAAGGATGGATGAATGACTGACAGTCCCTGTCACACTGGTGACACCTATGGTCTGGCAGTTGGAAATACCTTACAGCTTCTGTTTGCTGCACAGCTTTCTAACGTCACAGGAAGTCTCATGTTTTTCTCTCAGAATGAGCAATTCCTCACTTCAAAACTTTATGCTCAGCTACTTCGAGGGGCTAGGCTGTTGCTCTACTCAGATATTATTGCCAATATCCAGTCTACTCCAGTTCAGAATCGTCCACTCATTATCACTAAAGCATCTACTGTGTATACTGTGCTGTGTTCGGGGCTAAGGATATGAAAAAATAAAACTTGAAAATGTCATGTTTTACTGGATAATTTAACTTGTAACAGATGAGTATGTGTGTGATAATTTGAGAAGGGAAAGAGCATTAATAATAAAGAACAGGAAAAATCTTCCTTTAGGAGGTGGCACATGAGCTGAGCTTTGAAGTTAGAGATTCTAAGAGGAGAGTGAGAAAGGAGTGTTTTTTGGGTAAGTGGGATAGCCTGTGATAGAAATGGGGGATAGAGGGCCAAGTTGAAGGAACAGCAAATAGCATGATTATCATCAGAATGTAGAATGCTTGAAGGGAAGTCATATGAAATAAGGCTGGAAGGGAGGGGTTTTGGGTTTTTTTTTGGTTTTGGGAGGGGGAAAGGTAGGGCAATTAGGGTTAAGTGACTTACCCAAGGTCACACAGCCAGTAAGCGTTAAGTGTCTGAGGCTGGATTTGAACTCAGGTCCTCCCAACTCCAAGGCTGGTGCTCTATTCACTGCATCACCTAGCCGCTCTGGGAAGGGGAGGTTTAAGCTAGTCTATGAAAGGTTTTAAATTCTAGGACCCCAGTTTATAAATCACAATTTTTCTTTTGCCTTGATAAGAAGGATCTCTACCCTGGTACTATGGATTCCCCTCCTATCATCTTAGACCAATAAAACTGTTCTGAATGGGACTCCAGTAGAGTGGAGAGGCTCTTCTAAAACCCTGCTTTTAGAAATTCAGTTGTCAAAGGTCAGCCTTTATAGAATACAGATGATGCTTGATCAGAAACTGAGCTGCACTTTTTATCTGTATGTTAGCTTTTTCCTTTTGTTTTTGTTTTTTCCTTTTAGATTTGCACTTTATCCTGTAACTTAGTGGCTTGTAGACATTACACCCCAAATTCTAGGAGATCACATAGTGTAATACCAGACCTTAATCCATTGTTTAGGGGAACTTGTTACTGGGAAGGAGAAAAGACCAAGTTCTTGGAGCTGCAAGGAGGATGGGAAAAAGTCATGAGATTATATATTTCAGACTTGTAAGGATCTTAGAAGTTAGCTATTCTAACCCTCTCATTTTATGGTGATGAAGTAACTTGCCCAAAGTCACACGGGTAGTTAGTGGCAGAGCCAGCATTGAGCTCTTATCTGACTGTAATGGTAATAGGAATTTGAAGATCTTCCCTGCCCCTTAATAAGCCTAGGGAATCTGAAGACCTTCCCTGCTTTGAAAATAAACTCTGCCTCCTAATAGGCTGAATATAATTACATGAAGCCTGTGGTGGGAGGAGTTTGCTGAAGGGTGGAGCAGAGTCCACAGGAAACTGGGAGTCAGAGCCAGAGAGGCAGTGGGAGAGAGAGGATGCTCAGGCAAGGAGATAGATAGGCTCATGGGTAAAAGTTGATTTTTTGCCACCTGCTAGTACAGCTAGGCTTGTGTTGGTTTGTGGGAAGGCTAAAGGATGCTGTTATGGCTTATTAATTTCTTTGTTACTATGATGGAATCAGCTTACTGGTTTGGGGAGTTGGTTTTCTTGTGTCTGAATAAATGTTTTGCTTCATTGATCTATATGGAGAGTCTGTTATTATGTTTTATTATGTCTGTTATTATGTTTTGTGATTGAGTACCATGCAGGAATATTTATAGTCATGGCTGATATGTTTATAGTGACTGTGGGCATTGTAAATATTGCACTGACACTACACTGACATAAAGTACTCTTCCTACTGGACCTCATTGCCCCTGGTCTGGCCACTAGTAAGAGGTAACATAGTGTAGTTGATAAAATGCTAGACTGAGTCAGGGAAACCTAGGTTTGAATCACATTTCATGTGGTTGTACTTTTCTTTTAAGAAAATTTTCTTTTCTTTTTTTTAAACTTTTATTTATTTTAGTTTACATCATTCATTTTCACAAGATTTTGAGTTACAAATTTTCTCCCCATCTTTCCCCTACCCACCACCCCAAAACAGCCATCCCATTACATAACCCCTCCCCCAATCTATTCTCTCCTATGTCCTCCCCCATCACCCCTCTGACTTTCCAGTAGGGCGGGATGGATCTCCCTACCACAGTGCCTGTGTATCTTAAGTCCCAGTTGGATGTAGTTAATAATAATAATAATAATAATTGTATATGTATATATATGTATATATATACACACACATATATTTTTAACATTTGATTATAGAACTTTAAATTCGAGATTAAGAACATTTTCTTGATCTCTTTTTTTACATTACCTACATTTCCCAATATCTGCCCCTTCCCAAATAGCCATCCCTTATAGTAAAAAACAAAATAAGAAGGAAAAAAATTTTACCAAAATTAAATAATATATTGAAAAAGTCTGACATTATAGACAGTATTCTAAAATCAGTCTCCCACATTTTCGAAGAAGTTGGGGGAAGTACCTTCTCATATCTCACCTTCAGTGCCAAGTATGATCATTACAATTTCATGGGATTCAACCTCATTTACTTTGTTATAATTGTCTTTTCTATTTACGTTGTCATCATAGTCATCGTGTGTATTATTTAATTGGGTTTAATTATTTCACTTTACATCAGTTCACATGTTTTCTCATGCTTTTTTATATTCATCATTTCTTATAGCACTGTAATATTCCATTATCCAATTTGTTTAACTATTCACCAGCAATTGTTACTAATAAAGGCACAAAGCCTTAAAGCCTGGCAACATTTCCCTGATTCACCCTTCACTGTTTCCTTACCTAGGGTGTAATGGAAAGAGTTTAAAGTCAAACAACATAGGTTTGAATCTCACTTTTGTTACCTGTATGAATTTAGGTAAGTCAGCAATCCTTTCAGGGTCTTGCTTTCCTCATTTGTGATTAGGAATCTATAACAGAATAAATTACCTCTAAGATCCCTTTCAAGTCTACATCTATGATCTTATGATTCTATTTTTACACATATTGTGCCATAAAATTCTGGATTCTGAGGCTTAAGTAAAAGCCTATCAGAAATAATTTAGATCAATTCTAAACATTTCTGGTGAGAGAGAGAAAAAGAAGGACAAGGAGGAGAAGAAGGACGAGGAGGAAGAGGAGGAGGAGGAGGAGGAGGAGGAAGAGGGGAAGGAGAAGAAGAGAAGAAAGAGGAGGAAGAGGAGGAGGACAAAAAAGAGAGAGGAAGCAGGAGAGGAAGAAGGAGCATCCAGAGAAGGATAGAATAACCCCAAGCATTTTGAAGTATTTTGTGTTATAGGCTATTTTGGAGTTACAAGTTAGAGTATTCCCAGACAATAAACAAAGTTTCAGAAGATATAATCAATCAAGTATTTATTAGACACCTACTATGTATCAGGCACTGTTCTAGGGAGAAAAATAGAAGGAACGAAGCAATGCCTACTAACAAGGAGCTTAAATTCTAGTGGGGGAAACGAATGCATTTTTAAAAGCATAGAGGATAAATATAAATGTGAACAACGTAGTTTGGGAGTGAGGGCATGAGTACAGTAATTGGGAGGGGGGGGATCAGTAAAACCTTCATACAGAAGATGGTGCTAGAAAATGATTACAGAAGAGGTGAAAGTTTAACACTTTGCTTTATCAAACAGAGCAATGCTATTTAACTTTTCACACATCTGTGAATAAGTATTCTCAGCTTTTCTTGTGTCATAGATCCCTTTGGCAATCTGAAACCTATAGACCTTCTCAGAATGTTTTTAGATTAATAAAATAAAAGGCATACAATTACAAATGAAACCAAAGATTAGTGAGAATGAAGATGTCAGAGCATTTAGGTCATAGAATATTAGGCCCAGAGTCAGAAAGATTTGAGTTCAAATTTAGATTCAGACATAGCTGTGTAGCCCTGGGAAAGTAATTTAATTTTTGTCTGCCTTATTTTCATCAGTTGTAAAATGGGGATAGTACCAGTATCTACCACATAAGATTGTTGTGAGTGAAGATCAAATGAGATTATTGTAAAGTGCCTGGAACTTAGAGAATGCTCAATTAATGTTTGTTTTCTTCTCTTGACCTTTCCCTTCCATCCAAATTCAAAAACCCTCTGAAAATCCTTGGTTTTAATCTGAAATCCAGGTTAGGAATCCCTTCCCAAAATAACCATTTTTCTCAAAAAAAAAAAAATTCAATCCCTCTTCAGCTTCTTCATCCCATGCTTCCCCATTTCAACTAGTCAAAGGTGAACTCAAGAGCTACTTCCATTAACTGAAGTAATCAAAAACTTCTTCCTTTAGTTTCATCATTACTCCAATCTAGTCAAGACATGGGGGTTGGTGACCTGGAGGTGAGAGGGAAAAGGATGCTGCTTTTAAGTAAATCACTCAAGGGCCCCTTGATCTAATTTGGTCTCTGCCCTATTTTTCCCTAAAAACGAGTTCCTCCCTGAGCTTTTTACCAAATTTCCTCTGAGAATGTATAGACCTTTGGTAAGGGAGAAAAAGGATTTAATTTAGGACAGAAATGTTAAACACATAGACCAATACTCCAAAGCTAGACTGAAACAGATTAAAATATAATTGGGGAATATTTAACAAGTAAAAATACAATAAAACATAGATAATGTTAATATGTAGTTTTCTAAATCAATATGCATCCTCAGGGATTTTTACGTAGGGCTTGATACCACTGGTGTTGAGTATTGTTTCAGAATCCATACTCCCATCCTGATATTCTGGGATATGTAACTTAAAGAGTGGAGGTGCAGAAGGGAAGGGTTACTGGTAGACCATCAAGATTGTCCTTTAGGATGAGTATTGATTGCCTGATTTGTGAGCTATCTTTCCTTATTGGCTATCTTTTGTAAGACCTCTCTCTCTTCTCTCTTCCTCAACTGCCTTTGATGTTCATTTAAAAGGAATTCATTGTCTTTTGTTTTGTGTTCATCACAGGTATTTTGGGAGGTACCTCTTAAAATTGTGCATTTTTGTTTCTTCTTTGGGCCACTGTGTAGTACGGGGCATAGAGTACCAGGGTTTAGGGTCAGGAAGACTCATATTCCTGAGTTCAAACTTGGCCTCAGACACTTACTAGCTGGACAAATCACTTAAGCCTGTTTACCTCAGTTTCCTCATCTGTAAAATGAGCTGGAAAAGGAAATGGAAAACCACTCCAGTATCTTTGCCAAGAAAACCCCAAATGAGGTCATGAAGAGTTAGACACTGCTGGAACAACTCACCAACATATATCTATACACACATTCATATACACATATTATACATATTACACATACAAACATATATATGTATCTACATAAATATATATTTCCTGATGAGGCTCCCCTTCTACCAATACAGAGCTTCATTTTTTTCTTTAGCTTATAGTCTCAGAGAGTTGCCTAGGTATTCTAGGAGGCTGAGGAAGTCCTCCTAACTTCAGATTTGAGATGATGAAACTGACTGACCTAACAATAGCAAGAGGTACATAAATTTTAAAAAATTTAATTTGTAAGTGAGGATACAGTCATCAAACATACATGGTGCATCATGGGACTTGATAACACTTTCAGTCAGCTTACAAACTCCTTACACCTCTTTGTGCTCCCTCACACTGAGATTCATCCCTGGTTCTGACCTCACAGCAGCCAGCCTGAGGTGAGGGTCTAGACTGGTCAGAGGAGCAATGATCCCTGTGCCCATAATTACTTCTATTCACAAATATGGGTTGCTGAGTCATTGCACCTAATAGTCAAGACAGCTTCTTTGTGACTAGAAGCAGGTCTATTTTACATTTTATAACTTTTTTTTCTGGCTCTCTCCCATCTACCCTCTATTTTACAACCTTGTTTTTTCCTGCTCTTACCTAATTAAATTCTTACTATGCCCACTGCCCTCAGAGAACCTATCTCAGTAGGCCTTGCAGCAGGGCCTGGACAAAGCCCAGCATTCTAGGATACTGGGAGAGAGTCAAATGATTTCTTCAGGTTCACATAGCCATTATGTGTCAAAGATGGGAACTGAACCCAGGCCTCCATGACTCAGGTCTTTAGCCACTAAACCATCCTATTTCTGCTATCATAAATACATACATATACATAATCCAGTACTTTGATAGATCTATCATCTCATGAATTTGCTTACTTTCTCCAGGGACACAAATCTCAACCCATTCACATGCTTGTTATATGACCAACCATCTTTCTCTCCATTAATCAATAAATAGATCAATTGCAAGCATTTATTATGTTCTTTGGATGACATCCTTTACCCTCTTCTCTATAATCCTTCATTTGTAGCACTTTTGATGACCCCCAAGCTCCTACCTGAAACAAAATTTCATCTTTTTTTCCTAAATAATTTTTTAAAATCAACAAGCATTTATTTTTTCTTCCTTCCACTCCCCACCACTGAAAATAAAAATAAAAACAAGCTCCCTATAACTATTATGTATAGTCAAGCAAAAAGAAATTCTTATATTGAAAGCTCACTTTTTTGTATATACTAATATCCTTACAGTCAGGGGCCCTTAATCTTTTTTCTACATCATGAGATCCTTAGGCAATCTGGTTGGTGAAGAGCCCTCCTAAGAATAAAGTTTTTAAATGCATAAAATAAAATACATATGATTACAAAGGAAACTAAGTATATTGATTGTCTGTCTGTCTATCTATCTATCTATCTATCTATCTATCTATCTATCTATCTGTCTATCTGTCTATCTACCTAAAGTTCATAGACCCCTGTTTAAGAACCTTCACTTCCAGTGCTATTGTATAGCTATTTATCATGGAATTCTACAGTCTCCAAAAAAGTGAGTTTCAGGATCACCTAAAGGGACATTGAAAACCACACAGTGGGTGTCAGCCGGTTCTAACATGCTACAAAAGGGGCAATATATACATATATACAAAAATACCTATGGGTGTGGTAACGTTGTAAGCCACCATTAGTTAACTTACTTACTCCAATAGTAGCAGAGATTAATTACAGCTAGTTAGAAGTGGATTTGGTATGGAAAGAGGGAAGTGAACAGATATCAAAGACAATTCTATTTCACAGGTTTGTCTGAGACAGGTCCTTTTAAATGTTTCCCACAAAATGGAAACTTAGTTAAATATATTTGTTTTTATCCTATCTACTTAAATGACTCACAAATATACAAACAACTAGAAAGGAGTGTGAATGGGAATGGCAGGAAGTGATGAAACAAAGGGATAGGTGGCAGTTCTGCAAAACTACAGCCATTCGTTTAAAAAAAATTGGTGCTCTGGGTTGCACATGAACATTTTACTCTGAAGGACATTTTCATTTTATAAAGTAGAAAAGACCTTTGGAAACCAGGAGCATTGGGACTAAAAATTCTATGGCAAAAATATTGCTCAATAATATCAAGAAAAAAAATTATGTATCCTGTTCTGTGGTGGGAGTAGGGTAGCGGGGAAAGTACATCTCTGATTCTATCATGAAAGAGACTCAAAAAAGAGAAAGTAGTGAAATGTAAACAAAATAGTTTACCCCAAGATTGGCATAATATCTTTGCCATCTAGAGATATTTAACAATACATAAAGCCTCAGGGTATCACTTCCTTCCCCATAGAGCCCATTTCTATCAATTGATGAATCCAAGTCGTGGACTTTACATGTGTTGTCATCATTCAATCACTTTGCATCAAAGAATGGAGTGAGGGCACTTGTAGCTCTGCTCAAAATAGAGAAATACGTAATGCCAAAAGATTCCAAAATGAAGTCCCTAATTATTATTGGCAACAAAATGACAGATATTAAATCCTTTGGAATCAACCAAAAACATTGTTATTGACAACAAAACACCAGATGAGAAATCTGTTAGACTCGACCAATGAACATTTTTGAACATTTATTAGGCACTTTACTTGGTTCTATGTAATAGTAGGTCAACCAAATGTAAGTAGTGGTTTTTAGCCAGCATTGTGTTTAGTATCCCCTAAATGCTGGCCAATTTTCATCAAACTTTGGCCAGTTTTCAGCTAAGACATTTCTCTTTCTCCTCAGAGAAAAACAGAGTTTTCTTTTCTGCTTTGGCATTTTGGATTCAGCTATCCAAGGTTAGATTTAGAACAAATTGGATAAAAAATTATTTCCCTAACACTGAAGGTCAATGCACTGCTATGCTCTTTGATGCCACTACCTTCCCCAATCTAAGTCTAGCATCTTATCTCTTATGGTATCTTGAAATTAGCAAGAACTTCATAAATATTTATTGAATTGAATTTTTTCCTCAGAAGCTTATTCTGTCTCTTCTACAATATCAAAGAGCATTCTGATAAACAAAATTCTTGTGGAAGGGGATAGGAAGTCTCCCTTCATTCTCAGATAAGATATAAACATTTTAATAATGGCCTACTGGAAACAACGCTTCTCTCTTTGTTATCTAATCTACCGGGAACAATGGAATTTGTTTTGGGGTTAGGTGAAGTCTCCTTGTGACAACTTGACACTATCTATGGTAACTATCTATGACATAAATGCATAAGGAAAGTCAATCTGACATTGGTAATTTAAAAAATCAAATTGTGATCCCCAAAGGGAACATTCTCTACTTTTGTGTATTTGGCTTTTTTTTTCCTATTGTGCTTTTTGAAATTCTGGAGCAGCATGCCAATCCTGTGTTTGTAGTACTTTGTCTCATATTGCTCATCATACATCTGTCTGAATTGTCCAGCGTTCATATGTTGTCATGGCAGGGAGGAGGGAAGGGAAGTTATGGCGTCAGGAAATAGCTTTACAGTGTTGAGTATGATAGAATGTAACTTTTGGCATAAAGTTAATTTGTGGAATCCTGAGTTCATGTGGAGCTCAAGTTTCCTGGAAAGCTCTTTTGTGATTCAGGGAGACCTGAGACTTTAGCAGGGATATATTTGCTTCCAGTATTTTATTTATTTTGCATTAAAAACCATGGAAATTGGAGAAAACTGGCTATAGTCTCCTTGAGGGACTCAATTTCTCTAACCCAAATGTATTCACACAGGTAAAGTGTTCTTAAATTTGTTTTCTTTTCTTCCTTCCTTTTCTCTTTTTAAAATAAAGTTATTCTTTTGAATAATACACTGGATTTTGAATCTTTTGGTAGGAAATGAGTATATGATTCCTCCACTCCCCCCCAAGTTTCTCAGTAGAGGTGTGATATAAAACCCTTGAGATAATGTATAATTTCAATACCCTGGAGTTTAAAACACCCATCTTTTATTTATTAAAAAAAAAATTTTGTTGATGACTCTTTGTCTTTTCATCACAATCATTAGTCACCCCTCCAGGTAAAACTCTCACTTGTGACAAAGAAAAACAATGAAAACATCTCTGATACAGAAACTTTTTCTGACAATATGTACAATAATCTGTCTTAATTATCCCCCATTCCCTTCTATGAGGGAGGAGATATACTTTCTTCTCTAGGACTTTGTTTTTTCCATTATGCAACCTTCAATTTCTTTCTATTTATACAGTGTGTCCTAAAAGTCTTAGTACAGTTTTAAGTAAGCAAGCAAATTTGCATTTGGTTGTTGAAACGGTTGTGGAGTATGACCCCTGGTCGAAGAGAAAAGAGCCAACTTTGATAGATTAAGAACTCAATTCTTGATAGCTCTGCACATTTATTTTTGTGTTTCTATGAGAGAGTAGCAAGGAGTGAGATTAGACCAGGTTATTCACAAATCCCCTTCCAGATCTAGAATCTATGAGTTTATGAAAAGAACAAGACATATAAAAACCACATGAGGATACAGAAAAAAGTAAAATAAATGAGCACTTTTAACAGGATGTGCTGGAAAGAACATTAATGGGGTTTGAGTCATCTGTCAGAGGCACTGTTAGGAACCAAGGGAGAAAGACCACCATCACTTTTTCATTTCACTTTGAAAAGTTGCTTTTTCTATGCCAAGAAGGAAGATTTGGTTTCTAC
This sequence comes from Pseudochirops corinnae, assembly GCA_028646515.1. Taxonomy (NCBI): domain Eukaryota; kingdom Metazoa; phylum Chordata; class Mammalia; order Diprotodontia; family Pseudocheiridae; genus Pseudochirops; species Pseudochirops corinnae. Next base: position 144,677,563 of record CM053590.1, on the reverse strand, counting down.
ACAACTTAATATAAATCACCAAATCCATTTTTTCACTCTTTTTTCTCTAAGAAGATGTTAGATTCAATTCAATTTCCAAAGTATTTATTAATATAAATCAATCAACAAGAATTTTTAAAAACCATCTATTTTCTAGGCACTATATTAGGTGCTGAGGATAAAAAGACAAAAATGCAACAGTCTTAGCCCTCAAACAATTTTCATTCTATACAGGGAGTTTATGTGGTGTGTATGCATGAGTATATAGAAAATAAATATATACAAATTAAATACAAAGTATTTTTTTGGGGGGGGAGAAGGAAATAGTAGTGAAGGGAAGTCATGAGAACTTCATGGGGTGATTAAGTTGAGATTTAAAAGAAACTAGGGATTCTATGAGTCATAAGTACAAAGTCAGAAGTATATGGGGGATAGATAGCCCATACAGATGACAGGAGATAGAAAACTGGGTGTAAGGAATGGTAAGAAGGTCAGTTTGACCTTCAAGGGGAAATAACGTACAAGTTGAACCCAAAGTCTTAGTATAGTTTTAAGTTATTCATTTGTTTAAGTTGCATCCAATTTTTTGTGATCTCATTTGGGGTTTTCTTCAAAAAGATATTGGAGTGGTTTGCCATTTCCTTTTCCAGCTCCTTTTATAGATAAGGAAACTGAGGCAAATGAGGTTAAGTGATTTACTCAGGGTCAGACAACAAGTGAGTGTCCGAAGTCAGATTTGAAGATTCAGAATGAATCTTCCTGACTCTAGGGCGGGCACTCTATCCACTGTGCCACTTAGTTGCCCATAATGAGCTATCAAAGCTCAAAATTGCCCTAAGATTTTTAGAATACCTTATATAATACATCTGAAAAAAATAGATTGGAACCAGGTTATAAATGTATCACTAGTACCAAAGTCCATTGGTATGAGACTCTTCATTGCTGGAGATGAATGCCCTACCCTGTGTAAGAAGTGGAGTGGAGTTGTTGAGAGAGCTCCATCCTCTTCCTTTGTCTTCTTCATACTTGGAATTGCTTTGGGTTCTGCAGTGTCTTTGGGTACTTCTGATTTCCAGCTTCAGGATGGAAGATGTGAGAAGCCAAGTCTACTTTAGGTTGCTGAAGGAAAAGACTGAGAAGACATAAGAGAGTGGGCAGTGTCTGCCACACTAGAAACTTTGGGGAGTTCCCCTTGGGTGAGACCTTGTACTCTTTCTCTTGTTTGAGCTGTTATCAACATTCAAGTGGGAGAGCTTCTTCATTTTGTATTGTCTGGAATATATTCTCATATGTATACTTTCTTTGATTTTTGTTTTTGCTACTAACTTGGATAAATGGATTTCTTGGCTAAGTACTGTGTATGTTCATTGTGGAGCTGGTATTTGGTAGGACAAGGAGTCAAGCCTTGGATATAAAGTAGTACATATATCTTGCTTTCTTCCATACTGAACTGTGATCAGAAATTAGGTTGAATCTGAAAATTTCATCCTCTTGACTATTTAAGGGAGCAGATATAATTCTAGCCCAGCACCCCATCTCTCCTAGGACAGCAAAGTGGCCTCCAGTCCTAACTTCCTACTTCCCCTCCTGGCAGGAATTAAAGTCTCCCTGGGAGAAGTGGGGAGAGGGGCTAGAGAAGAGGCTAGATGTGCCTATTTTGCTTTGTGGGGTTGGCTTTCATAATACATAGGCTTTGGTACTCATGGGGCCCAGCAACATAAACATTTATATGAGGCAGATTAACGAAAGGCAGACAAAGAATCCAGTGACAAAGAAAAAAAATCTAGTGACCATCAAAAGAAAAATTGAATGATCCAATGACAAAGAAATGAGATTTAAGAATGAGCATGGTAGGGATACAAAGTAAGAACGATGGTGACACAGAAGTATAGCAGTAGCAAGAAGAACAAATTATCATTTTTTTCTTTTTTTATTGCATTAAGTAGACTGAAATAAAGTTATTTTGTGGTTTTTAATTACTATGAAGATAAAATCTAGCACGTAAACAACTTCCTTGTGAAAGCAGAGAAAAATTTAGCCCCTGAAGATAATCTATAGATTGCATTCAATAAGTGTGAACAGAAAAATAGAATTTAAACACAATCTACTAAGGTATTTGTATAATGGACCATTGCTTTAGGCTAGTCACTTCTAAGGATTGAAAAGCAATAAGGAGAATAGAATTTGGAAGACTAAACACACACACACACACAACCACACATACACACACACACAAATAGAAATATGTATGAAAAAGAAATCCGGAGGTGCAATGGTGAAAGAAACACATACACATATATACATCCCATATTGTGTGTGTATATATTATATATATGTATATAAACATTTGTGTATATATGTATATGTGTATATATATATATGTGTATGTGTGTATATGTGTATATATACACAAATCCCAAATCCCAAAAGTCTTAGTGTAATTTTAAGCTTCCTATTTCAGGCTAGTGAAAAGAAAGAGGAAAGTAATAGTTTTACCTGGTTTACCTTATTTTAGAAATATGTATATGGGCATAACAAACTCAAGGTTTTCTATCTGGACACCTACCCATCCAGGACAATCTTCTTCCCTCAGGTCAGAGGCATTCAGTCCTTGAGACCGAAAATGAAATGCCAACTCAGATGCCCATCAAGAAAGATGTCTTTACTTACAGGTTACCTGAAAGAAGAAGAGTAGTGTATGTCAGCAGAGAGACATCAACAGTGTAAACTGCCCTCTCCATCAGTGGAATAATTTACCTAGACAAGGCCAGCACTTTGCTAAAAATAATTTTAAAATGAAATGTTTCTAATTCTACTTTAATAGTATGGCACAAAGAAAGTCTATGATGCATCATTTTGGTAGGCCTCCTCCAATTTGATAGGTCTTCTCTTTTGAGATGTGACTTTTCAAATTTGCTCTTTTCTCCTTTTCAAATAATACCTGAAACACAGAAAACAGATCTTGTGTCATTCTCAAACTTGGCTCTATACTTTGTATGAATGAATTCTACTTTAAAATATTGGAGAATACATAAATAATGGAAATGAGACATTTATAAAAATCAAATTTACATGAAAATATTGTGCCTACATGGAATTAAATTTTGTTTTTTGCTAGGTGCCATACAAGACATATAGTGATTGCAGTGGTTTTATAATCCCAAATAGGCAGACTGGCCCCAAGCAAAGCATCACTGCACTTGCTGCAATAGCCTTCTTCCAATTTAGCATTCACTCACCCCTCCCCCCTTTTCATGGATACTTGCTCTTCTTGAGACCTTCCTGAGATGCAATGGGGAAATGCACCAAACGCAGGTCCTTTCTCGATATTGTGGTGACCAATAAGTTCTTTTGAGGGGAGAGTTCTTTATTACTTAGTCCATTCATTTTAGAAGCTCATTTCCCTTAGTGTCAGCTACTTCTCGAACAACACTTACACAAGGGGATTTTTTTTCTGGTTGTGTATGTCTGTGTAAATACCATGGTTACACAACTAGGCTTTAAAAATTTTATATACAGTGTTAAATGAAATAACGTCGTTAATGGGAAGACATCCAATTCAGTACTAAACAGAGGAAGGGGAGGCCGGTGCTTGGTTGCAGCTGCTAGCGGAATGGGGGTAGACAACAAAACTTGTGGACTTGTGACATAGCAGTCCCAGTATGAAGATTCAAAGGCCGGCTTGGGGGAGAGGAAATAATGAATCAGGAATCAGGTGTGATCGAGACTCCACAGTCTGGGGTTGTCTGAGAAGCACATTGTTTGAAGAGTGGGGGTGGAGAGCTTAGGTGCGTAGGGGCGGGGTTTGGATGCCAGCCCCTCAGTTGTGAGGGCAGGGGGCATGGGAGGCGCTACATATATTAACCTCGGGAATGGGAGTGGCATAATCCAACAGCTGCAGCAGCATCAAGCTCCTGGGGCTGTGGGAGAAGGCACAGCTAAGCCTCGAGGGACATTTGGGAACTCCGAGAAGCTAGCGGCACGCAAGGTGGGGGTGGTCGCAAAGTGGGGTTGGGTCTCGGCCGACCAGCCAAGTTGAGTCAAATATCCTTCCGATAGGGGTGGGGAAAAGGAGCACTATATTAGGAGTCATTGGATCCGAGTTCAAACCCCAGTTCTGTTACTTAAAACCCTGTGTGACCTTAGGCAAGTAACTTTCCCTCTTTCGTTTTCAGTTTCCCCATCTGTAAAACTTAGTAGGGTTTGAGTAGTGATTTCTACAGCATTAAATCTATGAGCTGAAGACCTAGGACGGATGCTTTCTCCAAAGTTTGTTTTGCTTGGCCCTAGGGGGGCAGATCCAGGATCAATGGGTGAAGGTCGCAGAAGTATTTTTAGGCTTGGTATGTATGGAGGAAAAACTTCCTTTTGAGTAGAGGACTTCGTAGAAAGTGGAAATGCTTCTGGAGCCTGCTGGGTTTTCTCTCTCTGCAAAAGCTAATAATCTTTGGTTGGAGTGTTGTACCAGGGTAGTTCAAGTACAGCTCGAGTTTCTTTGGCCCCTTCCAACGTTTAAATTCCATAGAAACGCTAGGGATGTCAGGGAGAGCAGCCGCAATTCCTTCTACACGCAGCGTGAGGGTGTTGGGAAAGATGAGGGAGTTCCCTAGTGGGAAATGGAAGCAGTGCCTCCTTTCCAGAACCCCAGGGGAAGCTCTCGGGTTAGGCGGGGCACCAGGGCTGCGCCGGCGGAGCGGAGCTGTTCCTAGCTGAGAGCAGTGAGCGGCGCTGGGCTCTCACCTAGCTCGAGCTCGGACCCTGCGGGTGGAGCCCGGAGCTGCCACCGCCCCTTCGGGCTCCAAGCGCCGCCTTCTCTCCTTTCCTCCCAGGCTCTCTCCCGCCCCCGCCCGCGATTCCCTTCCCGGCCCAGCATTGCCCGGGCCATGGCGCCCCGCAGGCAGAGAGAGGCTGGATGGGGTAGAAGGGAGCAGCAGCCTCCTTCGTGGCCAAACCCTTAGAGCTCAAAGCCTGCACCTCGGCGCTGCAGCGCCTGCTAGCTAGCGACCGCGGCTGCCGCCGAGGCTTTGTCCTTTCCCCGAGGGGGTTCCGGGCCACACGGCTGAACAGCACCTTCTCCTCTTCCTTCTTTGAAGGGGAAGGAGGGAGGAAAAGATCGGAGCTGCAGCTACGGTATTAAGAGCGGAGGGCACTGCTGGCTCTCTCCCCCGCCCCCGCTTCTTTTCCCTTCCCTCCGCCCCCACTCTGAGGCTCGGGGCTGGAGGAGGAGGGAGGAAGCGGCGCGTCACTCTTTGGAGGAAAGTATTTCACCTACCGGACTAAGGCTGCTGCTGCTGCCAGTTGCGTAAAAGAAGCAGCAGCAGCAGCAGCCCCCCAGCAGCCGGGGCTCAACCAGTTTCCATTGCCATGGAAAGCAGAACCGGGGCAAGGGGGAGGAGGACGACAACCCAGTCTGTCTTGACCGCCGCCGTTTAGATACCGAATTGCCGGACTCCAAACTGGGGAGAGGAAGGTAAGTAGCTGTAGTCTGCCCCTTTCTGCGGGTGCCTGACCCCTCCCGGCTTCACTGTGTAGACAGCCCCGGCGGCGAGTTCGGCCAGTTCATAACCAGCCAACCTCAGCCTGCTAGGCTGAGTCTAGTGAGGGAGCACGTTGGGGATTCCGGGTGAATGAATAACCCTCCCCCTTCCAGCCCTTACTCGGCCCGGTCCGCCTCCCTTCCCTGGATGCCTTCCTTTCGGGATTAGGAACGGTTGGATTCCCCATGAAGTGAGTGAATCCACTCCTTGAGAGAGGGTAGTTGGGAATTCTTGTCTTGATCGTAGTTCCTTCCTCCGGAGGAAACAATGGATCTTTTAAAGTTCATGTGAGCCGTCTTAAACTCTAGAGGGGTGGTATGGGGATATTGAAATAAACCCCTCGGGAAGCCGGCTTCAGGGAAAGATTGTTGGAATGCATTGTGTATACACACACACACACACACACACACACACACACAAACACACACACACGTGTTTAATGGCTCTGTCCTATCGCTAATCCGATGGAGGTATTTTTGTTTTGTTTGTATCGGGGAAGGTTTTCAATAGAAGGGATCTAAAATTTGGAAGATTCTCGAGAACTTAACATTCCAACCTCATATATTATGGACTTTCCCGGTGCACTTAGTTTTACATTGTTGAAGTTGGAAGGTACTTAAAGGTGAAAGGATTTCCTTTTACCTGGTTTTTAAAGTCAAAGTCTTTGCTTTATTGTGGCTTCAGTACTGAAGGGCGCTGCTCTCAGGATTACAGTGAAAACTATATCACACACATGCCTTTTCCGCATAGGTTAGGCTAGACTAGAGGAACAGGCTGGGAGACTTTATTTCATAATGTGTTTTGAGTTAAATAGAACTTCACACTTTGAGGAACTCATAGAGATGAGTGAGTACAACTCTGTTTCTTAGTTTCCTCAAGATTAAAGAGAAATTCCTTGACTTCTTCAAGGTCAAGCCTTAGTGACAAGGCCAGGACTAAGAGACTGACTCCAACTTCCTCTAGTTTGTTGTGCTATAACACTAATGGATTATAATCAATTTGTTTCTTGGCTTATATTGTGCCAGAAACGAGGTTCTAACTTTCTGAGATCCACAATCTTAGTTTAACTAGAAAGTGAAAGCACAAGAGTGCAAAATGCAAGTATCTAATTGTGAACATCAAAGGGAATAATTGAGATTGAGAGGAGGTACAACTTGACCTGAACTGTGATATAGCTGAACTTACAGTGCAATAAACTTTATATTGCATGTGTAGGACCTTAAACTCAATCATATATTTTAATATTATTGTTGTGCTTCTTTAATAGCACAGAGTGGAATTTGTGCTCTTTTATTAACTTCCACTTAGAAGAAGTTGCTATTTTTAAGAATTCTCTAAATTTAATAAACACAGATTTATTAGGTATCTGCTGTACATCCCAATTTCTCCTTACTCATCTGTGCACTCACATAACATAGAGTGGTTCAGTTAATGCTGTTCCTCATTCATGGTAATCCATCACCCTTCACCTTCTTCAGTGTCTGCATCGACAGTTTTCCCCACACCTGGAACATCTTCATTCTCAACTCTTATCTCTCAAAATCCCTGCTTTCTTTCAATGCTCAGCTTATGTTCCAGTTTTTTTACGTGAAACTTTTCTGTATGTCTGTACCTTCTTGACCTTTCCCTTATACTTTCCCTTGAGAATTATCTTGTATCTATCTCATTTTATTGTTGATTTTCTTGAGTATGACTCTTTGTGACTCTGTTTGGGGTTTTCTTGGCAAAGATACTGGAGTGGTTTGTCATTGCCTTCTCCAGATCATTTTTAACAGATGAGGAAACTGAGGAAAATAAATAGGGTGAAGTGACTCGCCCAAGGTCACACAACTAGTATCTGAGTTTGGATTTGAACTGGAGTCTTCTAGACTCTAGGCAGTTGGGTGGTGAAGTACATAAAGTGCCAGGTCTGGAATTAGGAAGACTCATGAGTTCGGATCTGGTGTCAGACAATTACTAGCTATGTGACTCTGGGCAAGTCACTTCATACCATTTATTTGCCTCAGTTTCCTCATCTGTAAAAATAACTGGAGCTGGAGAAGGAAATGGCAAAGCACTCCAGTATCTTAGCCATGAAAGCCCCAAATGGGGTCACAAGAGTCAACATGATTGAAAAAACTGAACAACCTCTTGACTCCAGTCCTGGCACTCTATCCAGTGTGCCACCTAGCCGCCCTATATATATCTATATCTATATCTATCTATCTATCTATCTATCTATCTATCTATCTATCTATCTATCTAACAGCTAGGTGGCATTGACTAGAGTTCTGGACTTGAAGTCAGGAAAACCTGAGTTCAAAATCTACCTTGAATACTTAGCTAAATAACCCTGGGTAAGTCACTTGGCCACTCTCAGCCTTAGTTACTTCATCTGTAAAATGCAGGTAATGTTACCAACCTCCCTGGGTTCTCATGAGGATTAAATTATATAACACATATAAAAGTGTTTTACAAACCTTAAAGCGCTGTACAAATGCTGGCTATTCTGTGAGTTGACCTGGGAGCAGGAGTGGTTGACTGAAAATCATAGTTCCAGTTTAAAAACAAATATATGCACATTCTGTCTCTCTTGGCTAGAGGGTAATCTCCTTGGGCCTGTTTTCACTTTTGTCTTTGTATCTTCAGTACCTAGTATAGCACTTGGTACGTAGTAGGTACTTTATTTATAAATATATATTTATTATAATATATATATATTATAATAAATACATATATTTATAAATATATATATAAATAAATAATTGTCCTCTGATTGTTATGCAAGGAAGGCCTCGTTCTAGGTTCTGGGCATACAAAGATACATACATATATATATATATATATATATATATATATGTGTGTGTATATATATGTGTATATATATGAAAGGGACTACTTTCAGTCAACTTATTGGGGTTGGGGTCAGGGGAGAGAAGACACAAAACCAAAGGGGAATGTGTTGAATTCAATGGGAAGATACAAAGTGGTTTGAGAAATTTGAGGAGAGATCATTTTTCAGAGTAAGAGTCAGGAAAGAATATAATGAATAAAAATCATTTATTGGGTACTTACTGTACATCAGGCACCATGCTAAGCCTTGGGCATACAAATACAATCAAGTAAGACAGTTTCTGCTTTCAGGGAGTTTACTTGGATGAAGGGTGGGGAGTAAACACTGGTTTGAAAATTGCTGGGAGTTATCTGGTGACCTGGGTTCCAGGTTAGAAAAAGCCAAGACTCACCGATCAGGACCCCAGATCCTGATAATATCCATATCTGTGCTGCTAAAATCCAGCTTCTGGTGGGAGGAGGATGAGAAAGATGGTTGGTATGGAAGAAGAAAGTGGCACTGGAGTTGGACCTTGAAGGATCATAGATGAGGACGAGGATGGTGATAGCTAATAGTTATATAGCTCTTACTAAAATGTGCCAGACAATGTGCCAAGTACTTTACAATGGTTATCTTGTTTGATCCTCACAACAACTCTGACAGGTAGATGCTGTTGTCATCCATGTTTTACACATGAGGAACCTGAGACTGAGAGGTTAAGTGACTTCTCTTGGGTCACACAGCTAGTAAGCGTCTGAGGCTGGATTTAAACTCAGGTCTTCCAGACTCCAGGCCTGGAGCTTTTATCCACTGCAACTTGGTAGAAAGGACCTCAAAAACTGTATTGTCCAACCCACTCATTTTGTATGGAGGGACATCAAAGAGTAGAGATGGGGATAGTAATGGAGCTCATTCTAGGTCCGTGGACAAGGATTGCTCACGCAGGAAGATGAGAAGGAAACTCAAGAACAGGAAATGGAGACTAGTCCAATTTGACTGAAACAGTACCTGTTAAAACTGGAAAAGTAGATTATAGGCAGACCGTAGAGGACTTGGATTCTAGGATCAGGAGTTTCTGTTCTATTCCATTGGCAGTGGAGAGTCACTGAAAGTATGTATTGATACCCTTAATCCTTCTTGCTAATGCATGGCAGAACAGAATGCTCCCACAATTATCCACTCTCCCTTTAACCTTCAATTTTTCTCCCTCTCCGGTCCTTAAAACAAGAGAAAGCAAACTCACTTATTATTATTATCATCTTAAGCTATTGTCCTATATCTTTCCCTTTCATAGTCAAACTCCTAGAAAAAGCTGAAGGGGAAAGGAAACCTTAGTGTCTACTGTGTTCTAGAGACACTTAGCTAAATTGTAGTGAATATTGTGAGCTGTGTGATCCTTTAATATTTCTTAGACTCAGTTTTGCAACATACAACCCATCTCTAACTTTGATTTTTGCTTGTTTTCTGTGTGACTTGCTGTGGAAATTTATTAACTGCTTTGCCGAATCCCTATGACCTGGCCTTTCCTTATTGTATATCATGATAAATGACCGTTTCTTATTCTGCTTCTTTGCATAAAGCCATCACTGTCAAGATGATCCAGGGTTATTAGAACATTGGGCAGTCATTCACCTATTCTCCATCTAGAGATAAGTCCTACCACCACCTAGCTCCCCTTAATGCTTGTATCAACAAGTACCCTAGCATACCTAGGGCAGCTACTAGCACAGGTTCTTAGATCTGCTTTTCTAAAGGAAAGCAACTCAAAATGGGTTAACAATCTTACTTTAATCAAACATATCATTTACCTAGTTCAGGGGGAAAAGT
>CM053590.1:144645974-144666908 GCA_028646515.1 Pseudochirops corinnae | reverse complement strand
AACTTTATTATATATTTGAAAGGAATATCACCTTGTACATAATAGATTTGTAGTTTCATGTGCGATCATCTTTGTTTTTTTTATTCTACTATATTGTGGAAATGCTCATTTTATTTCTTAAGTTCAGAATAAAATAAATAAAATTGAAAAACTGAAAATACAATAAAATTGCATTAGGGAAAGATGACTAGAATTTTGGATGGCAGCTATAGATTGTATGAATCTCAAAGGAGGAGAGGTTACTGAGAGATGGTGGTAGAGGGAGAAGCTGGAAGTGGCAACAAGGAACAAGGATTGTTCTAATTCCTCACCTAGATGAATAAGTGAAGTGGGGGTGGAGGTGGAGGTGAGGAGCAAGGAATGAAAGTACAACCTGTGCTGGAAGGGTGGTAGAACCAGAAGAACGATTTATACAATAACCACACTGTTAAACAAATGACTTTAAAAGCTGTAAAGGCTATGATCAATACACTGATCATTCATGATTCCAGAGGATGGATGATAATGAAACACACAACCCCTTACAGAGAGGTGATGAAATGAGAGTACGTAAGTGGACACACACACACACACACACACACACACACACATTTTAAAAACAGTCATTGATGGAATTTGTTTTGCTAGATCATGCATAATTGTTATAAGAAACTTGTTTTTTCTTTTTTCTCCATAATATGCAGGATTGGATGGAAAGAAAATAGATTTCTGTCAATTTTTTAAAATAGGGAATTGGGAATTGCTACAGATGTGAAATGTTGCATGCCTTTTCAGCTGGGGTCACTGTAGTATTAGTTTTATTTAAATTTTTTTTTTATCTCATTACAAGAAAGGTCTTATGTGGTAGGAGAAATCCATAATTGTAAATAACATAAAAACAAAACACACCGATAAAACAAACCGTATAGACATTATCTGACTCAACAGTGGCTAAACAAGCAGAAAACAACAACAACAAAAACATCCTCATAAAGTCAGTAAGACAGCCTCCCCTAGGACAAGGACGGTAGCAGACCAGGGCTCCACCTTTGAGACTGCCACAGTTTGCAATGAAGAATGTATCACAAAAATCATTGAGGCCTTGAAGTAGTGGCTGAATAAATGGAGTGAATTTGTGGAAGATATGCTTATGGGAAAGTACTCTCATATACTGTCACCTAAATCTAGAATCCTATGCCAGTAAAGGAAATACCATCAGTAATACTTCTAGAAGCAGTATATGAAGGTGGTCCTATCTTCTATCACAGAGTATGGTACTATATCCTTGGAAGATATGAAAGAAAGCCTAAAGGATATCATAGATGGATACTACTGCCCAGGCATAAACCCTGGGAGCAATCCTTTGAGAAGTTTATGAAGATCTGGAGTAAAAGGGCTATGTGTGTCTGATTAAGAAAAAATAAAATCTAGTAAAAAAAAAATTGAGTTTTTTTTGTAATTTCATCCTGAAATACCTAAGGTGGCATTTGTACTCAAGACATTTGTTAATGCATCAGATTAGAATATTTTTTCTGTAGTCCATATTTGTTTGTGACCATTTCTTCCAAGATTTAAAATTTGAGTTAGCTATTCAGAGTTCTTGTCAAAGAAGTACAGAATCAACTAAAAATAGGCATTTTGTTTCCCCCCAGACTTTCTCTCTACATCACTCAGGAGATGACTTTTGGTAATGAAATCCATCAGACTTTTTTAATTTTTTCGAATGTGTAATTCGAAGTGAAAAAGAAAACTCAATAATCTTACTAGACATGAAGTTAGCCAATGTCCTCACCTCCCTCCTCCTTCCCCTCTTTCCTAGGCATCCTTCGTTAGATATAGAAACTAGAAGCAAATCTAGCTGACACAATTCAGAGAAACAGAATCAAACTGGATCTGATCTCATAGAATCATCAACCACTTTATTCCCATTGTGGTTTGGTAGTGGCAGGAAATATTATAGGCAGTATAATGGATAAGAGAGTTGGCCTTGCAGTCAGAAGACCCGAGTTTCAGTTCCACATACTAACTATATAGCTCTGACCAAATTAGATTTTCATCTCCATGCTTCAGAGAATAGGTTCTTAATCTTTCCTGTGTCATGGACCCCTTTAGCACTCTGGTGAAGCCTATGGACCTTTTATCAGAATAATGTTTTTAAATGTATGAAATAAAATACCTAGAATTACAAAGGAAACTGATTATATTGAAATAGTTATCAAAATATTTCAAAGAACAAGTTAATGGCCCCCCAGTTTAAGAACCCCTACACAAGGGACAGCTTTGAAGGTAGCTGGAGAGTGGTCTCACAATCAGGAAAACCTGGGTTCAAGTCTTGCCTCTGACATATATTGACTATGTGACCTTTGGCAAATCTCTTAACCTCTCAATGCCTCTGGCATTTTTCTAAGGTTGTAAGTTGCTGAGAAGGTGTCCGATCTGCAAAGGGAGTTTCCTCATTGGGACTTCTACATACCCCTAAAAACATAGGTCTCCTTCTGTTTCATTAAGATAGCCAAGCCATGACCCCCAACTGGGACAAATACCCATGAACAGCCCCAACACAACATAATGATGAGAAGGTGAAGAAGACCAAAGGCAAATATTAAAACATCTGTTCCTATTCTGTCTCCCAGCCTCTTCTACTCCTTCTGCCTCCCTCCCCCAGTTTCCTTCCTTCCAGTAAACCACCCATCTCTCCTTCTTTCATATATACCCAACTCAACAATCCGTTCTCTCTATACACCAAGATTAATCTCAATCATTTACCTTACCACAGATATTCAATCTAGCTTTATTTCCAGGAATTCCCTGTGGAATTGAAATTAATTACTCCCTTCCCCATCTGCCCTTGGGTTAGAGTTTCAGATGGACCCTTCCCACCTTTGCCAATATCAGTACCTTTCCTTTTCGAAAGTGTCTAAATTTTCTGATGTCCGAGCACTAGAACAAAGTAATACACACTGTTACGTAAGTGATATAGGGGTATAAAATCTCTCATCTCCTTCCCCCCCAGTTTGCCTTTGGGAGAGGGGAGGTATTTTTCCAGAAAATGACATAACCGGCCTTTCAGGTCACTTAGGAAACTTATCCTGCCCATTCTCAGCAATGATGCATCAAATGGCAGTGAATGTGAGTGACCTTGCATGCACTACTGGCATCATGGGTCATATTTTCATTATTTATTCAAACTTTTACTTCCCCGCAACCTAAGTCCTTATAAACTCAACCTAATTACTTTAAGGCACTGGGCCTAGGGCCCAAAGCTGATGCACTGTGGCTTAGTTCCAAAAAGTTATTCGCTTTGTGCAGTTAAAAAAAATTGTCCTTCAGAGATGAAGATGATGCTGTCAACATAGTGACATGATTAGGCATATGTTTAGCACCTTTTTCGAGAGTGGTAATGGGTTTTCAGGGTGTCATTCACATTCCCTGACTTGGTTCCCATTTTGTTATCTATAAAAGCTGATTAGCCTGTCTATTTTCATGGATAGGCAGCTACATGGTGCAGCAGATAAAGCACCAGGCCTGGAGACTCACCTTCCTTAGTTCAAATCTGGCCTCAGACACTTACTAGCTGTGTGACTCTGGGCAAGTCACGTAACCCTGTTTGCCTCAGTTTCTTCATCTGTAAAATGACTATCTTTGCTAATAAAACCCAAAATTTGGTCAAGAAGAGTCAGAAACAAGTGGAAAATAACTGAATAATTGTCATGGGACAAAACGAAGTCAACTGGCCTACACATACTTCATTATTACCTCAAATTTACAAGCAAAGCTAGCTGGTTATAAAGAAGAGAGGGAAAAACAGCTATCATTAGTTGCAATTCAATAGATATTTATTAAATGTCTATTATAAACAGCAAATTGACATGGTAAATAGAGTGGCTTGAACTGAGGAAAACTCTCATACAAATTTTGCCTGTCACTTGAGGTGTGTGACCATGAGCAAATCCTGTACTTCTTTGAAACTTGGTGTCCCAGTCTGTAAAAATGGACATGATGATCTCCATTGTTCCCATCTCATAGGATTGTTCTGTAGTTCAAATAAGACAAGTCATAGGAAGTACTTTGTAAATGTTAAAGCACTTTCTATAAAGTCATATCCTCTCCCCAGCCCTGCTTTCCAGTTCTGGAAAATCAATCAAATCAATATTGACATTGTTACTGGGAAAGGTGCAGTAGGTTCCACTTAATCCCTTTGGTTCACCCCTGACAATTTCTTTTTTTAATCAAATTTTATTTTTTGAATTAACCAGAATAGATGTTTCTCTCTCTCCCACCTTCTCTTCTCCCTACCATTGAAAAGAAAAGAAAAAGAAAACTTTTGAAATAAATATGCATAGTCAAGCAAAACAGACAAAAAACATACATATCTCCTTTGTGTTTGGAGGGGGGAAGGTAAGACAATTGGGGTTAAGTGACTTGCCCAAGGTCACACAGCTAATAAGTATGTCAAGTGTCTGAGATTGGATTTTATCTCAGGTCCTCCTGACTCCAAGATCAGTGCTCTATTCACTGTGCCACCTAGCAGCCCCCATATCTCCTTTTGAACCCTGAAACTATCATCTGCGTCAGGAGCTGAGTAGCTTGCTTCTTCACCGATCTTCTGGAATTATGACTAGTTATTGTATTGCTCACAGTTCTTAAGGTTTTCAAAGTTGTTTGTTTTTATGATATTGTTGTTACTGTTTAAATTGTTCTCCTTGTTCTGCTCGTTTATTCTGTTTCAATCCATACAAGTCTTCCCAACTTTTACTCTTCCTTTCATCATTTCTTATAGTATACTAGTATTCCACTCACCAGTGTTGTTGTTGGTGTGTTTGTCTTTCATTCTGGAATAGGACCACGGCGTCAGGGAAATGATGACATGACTTGCAGGTGACTCTGATTTGAGTGAGGGGTTCTGTGCAAGGTCACCAGCCTCACTTTCTCCTCCAGAACTATCTGGGTTCAGTGGCCAGATAGTCATCAGCATAACTGGAGATGACCCAGGATGCCCTGGGAGACCCTGGCCGTTAGGCTAAGGCCTTTACATGTACTCACTTAGAGTCAGGTGACTAAATTAATATAACATAGCTTGTTCAGCCATTCCCCAAATGATGGGTACCCCTTTAGTTTCCTATTCTTTACTATGGCAAAAAAAGCTGCTATAAACATTTTTGTACATACAGACCCTTGTCCTCTTTCTTCTATCTTTTTGGGGTATAAGCCTTTTAGTAATATCAGTGGGTTAAAGGACATCATGTTTTAATGATTGCATAATTCCAAAACACTATCCAGACCGGCTAGACCAATTCATAATTCCACAACTGTGCATTAATGTGACTGTTTTCTCATAGCCTCACCAACATGTGGCATTTTTCCTTTTTTTTTTTTTTTTAAACGTTGCTAACCTGATGGATGTGAGGTAGAACCCCAGAATAGATTTGATTTGCATTTCTGTAATTATTAGTGATTTGGAGTATTGTTGATAACTTGTATTTCTTTTTTTTAAATAGTTGCCCATCCATATATTTTGACCATTTATGAATGGGAGAATGGTCTTCTGAAAATTTCCAAACCAAAATATCCTACCCTGGTCACCACTCCTCCATATATATTGTTTTCCCCTATTAGAATATCAGGTCCTTGGAAGCACAGATTTTCTTTGCTTTTGTGTTAATATTCCTGACCAGGAAGCTTTCAAGTTCCTTTCCAGTTCTAGAGTTATGATACCTTTGTAAACTACAAAATGAAAGTAATTTCTTGATCTTGAATGGGAGGGGCTGCTTGGGTGGTATTTAGCCCTAGGATGGAAGTGGGTACGCAGCTTATTATTTCAGTATTTCAATATTGCTGCCTCCTGGGCAGCTAAATAAAGTCCATAATTTGGGATTCTGCGACTGACTCCATTAACCTGAGTCTTTTGGGCATGCTGAAGTCACTTCCTCCTGCCCTGGGTGCTACCATTCTACTCTGCCTAGCACTACCTAGGCAGTAATTACCAGCTTACCCCCACACACACACCCTTCCCCCTACCCACAATCCTTGAAGAGAATGTGGCCCAGAATAGAGAAGGATGAAAGTTATTTCCACCACAATGACAGGCTTCCTCAACGTTCTTTCCTAGCCAAAAACCCCTGCTTTTGCTGTAAGCTGCAAATTGGTACCATTTCCTGGGTCTCTGTTTGGGGATACTGTTCCTTACCTGTTTTAACAGGTCTCTGAGATTTCTAATCTTTATCTACTTGGATTCTGGTTGTGTTGTTCGTCTTTCTATCCTGCTGGCCTCCTGGATCCTTGATCCATGCCTTTCTCTGAGTCTTGTTAAATCAAGTCAAATCAACCAGAATTTATTAGGCTTCTATTATATCTTCCAGGTCCTGCGATAAGTGCTGAGGGATACAAAGGAAGGCAAAATCAATCTCTGCCTCAAGGAGCTCCTATTTAAAATGGGGGAAATAACCTGCAAGCAGACACACACAAGACATGTACAGGATTACTTGGAGGCAGTTTCAGAAGGCACTAGCACTGAGGGGGACCTGAGAAGGCTTTTTGCAGGAAGTGTAATCTTAGCTAAGACTTGAAGTAATCTAGGGAAGCCAGAAGGCAGAGATGAGGATGGAGAAAATTCCAGGCATTGGGGACAGCCTGTGAAAATACCAGGAATAAGGAGGTGGGGCGTCATTTGCCAAGAATAGCAATGTGACCAGTGTCACTGGATTGTAGGATACATGACAAGGGAGTAAAGTGTCAGAAAACTGGAAAGGTAAGAAGGTGACAGGTTAGGAAGGGCTTGATACTGGAGGTAAGGGGAAAATCCTATTGGATGAGAGACTTTGATAAGAATTCAATTAACGTTAATTGATATATGTTTGGTAATACTTTGTTTCATTGTATAATTCAGGCAAATACAGATTTGTTGTTGTTTAATTGTTTCTGACTCTTCATGAGCCCATTTGGGGTTTTCTTGGCACAGATACTGATTTGCCATTTCCTTCTCTAGCTCATTTTACAGATGAGGAAACTGAGACAAACACTGTGAATTGACTTACCCAGGGTCACACTGTCAGTAAATTTCTTGAGGTCAGATTTGAACTCAAGAAGATGAATCTTACTGATTCCAAGCCCAGCATCCTACCTACTGTGCCTGAATACAGTTTGGATTTTTTTTTTTGGGGGGGGGGTGTATTTTTGTTTGTTTTCCATTGAGATCAGAGAGGAAGAAGCATGATACAGTAGAAAGAATGTGACTGAGAGCTGGCAGTTTGGGGTTCTAATTTCAGCTTGTCTACTAACTAGGTCTTAGTCTTGGGCCTCCATGTTGTGATAATTCACAAATCACTTCTGTTTTATGGGATTCCCTATGAATGGCATTGGAAGTGGTCCCAGGTAGTATATATAAACATGCACATACACATATATATATATGTTTTCATTTTCTCTCCCCCGATCCCCGGTTTAAGAGATTGTTTTGCTTCTGGCTAATTCCTCTCTTAATCTACCCTCTCCCTTTCCCTACTATCCCTTTAACCCCTTGACCTCCTATTTTCCTATTGGGCAAAATGAATTTCTGTACCAAAGTGTGTGTGTGTGTGTGTGTGTGTGTGTGTTTGTGCATGTGTGTGTGTGTACATGTTTTTATTCTTCCCTCTTTTGACCAGTTCAGAGTGAGATTCAAGTTGTCATTCACCCCCTACTCCCACATGCTTGGGGTAGACATCCTCTTAACTCACTGACCTGAACCTGTCAGTTACCCTCAACCTGAGTTAGCACATCCTCTAAGTTAATTTATCAGGGCATGCACATGTTACAGCTTCGTGGAGCCACAGGTGAGAATTGGGTGAAGGTGAACATCAAAGGTGGATGAGCAAACTTGAAAAAGACTCTCACACCAGAGGTGCTAATCCTTCCTTAACACCCCATACACCTGTAAAGATCTCCCCACCCCCAATGGGCAGATGAGAACAATTTCTTCCAACAGCCATGAAAATAGCTGAAATAGCTAATGTAGAGTACTTAGAGCTTGGTCAGGCATTGAAGACACCAAGGTCATCCACTGCATCCTGGACCAAGGACAGTCATCTCGACTTTTGTCTTGCCATTGGAGTTCTATGACTCATGAAGAGAGAATGGTTCTAAGACTTTATGTAATTCTTGTTTCACTTAAATCCAATTCACATAAGTCATCACCCTGTGATGTCATTGGTCCTCTTCAGCAATGAAGGATGAGCAACCATTAATATTCAGCACATAGTAAGCACTTAATGAATGATTTTCCTTCATTCCTCCTTCCTTTCTCCCTTCTTCCCCTTCCTCCCTTCCTGCATGTCTTCTTTTCTTCTTTCTATCTATCCATCTATCCAATTTGATGATGCAGTGAAAATACTGCTAGATTTGGAACTTCAAGACTATTCAGCCAAGGAGAGTTCAAGTCTTGATTCTTCTGCTTATTACTTATGTGATCCTGGACAGGTTACTTAATCCTCTATGCTTCAATTTCCTCATCTGTAAAATGAGAGAGATTATACTAGAAGACCTCCTTTCTAGCTCC
Source organism: Pseudochirops corinnae (assembly GCA_028646515.1). Lineage (NCBI taxonomy): Eukaryota > Metazoa > Chordata > Mammalia > Diprotodontia > Pseudocheiridae > Pseudochirops > Pseudochirops corinnae. The sequence continues at coordinate 144,658,396 of CM053590.1, read as the reverse complement.
AAATTTATGATCCTGTTTTTTTTATTATTATTTCAACGTACAAGGCATCATACTAGGTGCTGAGCATTGAAAGAGAAAAAGGAACCCAGTCTTTTTTTTCTGTATTTGCTAGGGAGCCAATGAAGATATTTGTGCAGAGGAGTTTTTGTGACCAGATTTATGTGAATATAAGGGCAAAGAGGGGGTCACGACAAAGTGTTATAAAAAAATAAAGAAATGTTAAGCTGCAGGGAAACAGGAAAGACTTATGGGGAAGGTGGCATCTTAGTCAGTCAATAAACATTTGACAAGCGCCTAAATGTACCAGATACTGGGCTAAGTGCTAAGGATACAAAGAAAGGCAAAAGACAATCCTTCCTCCCAAGGAGCTTACATTTCAATTCACATGTTCCACATGTCAACAGCCATGTACAAATAAGATATGCATGTGTGTATACATACATATGATAAATTGGAAATAATCAAAAAAGGGAAGGCACTAGCATTAAGGAAGGGGAGTGAGGTTAGGAAAGGTGAACTTTTAGCTGAGGACTTTAAGGAAGCCAGGAAAGAAGGAAGGGGAGAGGAAAGGGAAGCTGAGCTGGACCCTCAAAATAAGAGGAGTATTTTAACAGGCAGAGATGTAGGGGGCTCTTAAAGCATAGGACTAACTTTGTGGTAGAATGCCCTGTGGTAGGAAAGTGCATGTTCTTTTAAAAAGCCTTTGGTTTCAACAAGTCTTTCTTAATTCTTTTTTTTATTCCAGAATTTTATTTATTTTTAGTTTTCAACATTCATTTCCACAAGATTTTGAGTTCCAAATTTTCTCTCCATCTCTCCCTTACCGCCACTCCAGGTTGGCAAGCATACTGATTATTCCTTCCCACACTCGGCCCTCTCATATATCCCCGCCATCCCTACCCTTACTCCTTACCCTGTTACTTTCTTGTAGGGCAAGATGGATTTCTATACTCCATTCCCTATATATTTTATTTCCTGGTTGCATGTAACCATAATTTTTTAATATTTGTTTTCAAAACTTTGAGTTCCAGATTCTTTCGCTTCTTCCCTCCTCACCCACCCCCATTGGGAGCAAGCAATTCAATATAGGTTATATTTTTAAAAATATGTGTAGTTATGTGAAACATTTACATAGTAGTCATATTGTGAAAAACTATATTTCCCTCCATAGTCTTTCTTAATTCTGTGAATCATTTCACATCTCATTTCAAAGCAGAACATAAAGCAAGGAAAAAGCAAAATTTTCCAGTTTTGAGTATCATTGACCTCTGTTAAGTAATAGATTTTAAATGAAATTAGCCAGAAACAACAGTTTTTCATCCTGTCTTCCTCCAAGACCAACTCCTTGGTGTCCAGCCTTACCTCTGAAAACCCTGGTTTCATGTGTCTGATGATAAAAAAGAGAAATTGTCCAACTGGGCATTTATGTTGATTATAAATCCTGGTGATTTGTCACTGGTTAAAGGAAGGCCTTCTGATGATGTCAGTCATTTCTTGGTATACTGCCATGTGAATTTTCCTTGTGACTTAGACATTTAATAAAATACCTCAAAACTGTTCCACCAAGTAAAAGGAATAAAGGGATAACCATATAGAATGCATAAAAATGCTTGAAATCATGAATGACTCTTGTACATCCATGTGGTTGAAATATTCACCACTCCTGGTCAATTTTTTTCAGCTATAAGCCACAAACAGGATTGACATTTCTAAACTAAGCAATCCATTGGAATCTTGAAGGGGATGAAGAGATTTTTAAAAAGAAATGAGGCCAACAGAGTATGCTTTCTTCCATAAAGTATATAGGCCCTTAGTTTCAATGGCAGAAGAAAAACTGAGATTGAATATCAGAGAGAATTTCCTGATACTGGGCTTAATTCTTCTACTCAAGCCTGGAGAGCTGGCCATGTTATTCGAATGCAAATCGTATGCTTGCCAAAAAGACTATTTTATGGAGAACTTCCACAGGGCAAGAGTTCACAGAATGCTTTTGGTCAGAAGAAGTGATACAAGGACACTTTCAAGGTCTGTCTTAAGAACTTTGGAATTGGTTGTGTGACATGGGAAACACTGGCACAGGGCCACTCAGCATGCCTGCCCCCATCAGAGAAGGTGCTGTGCTCTGTAAGTAAAGCAGAATTGAAACAGCTCAAAGGAAATGCAGGATGCGCAAATTTAGAATACTCATCCCAAATGCTCACGTGGATTTTTTGTGCCCGACTTGTGGTAGAACATTCCAAGTTCATATTGCTCTGATCAGTCACAGTTGGACACAATGAAACTTGACTTTAGCATAGTGATGTCATTTTGGTCCTCTTTGAGAATGAAGGACAACAACTACCACCAACCAGATTCATATAAAAGATCAAAAGAAAACTTTTAAAAAGTTTTCTGTGGAGGTGTAGGTAGCTATTTCTTTTTTTATTTCCTTCTATTCTTCTTCTTCTTCACCTTAGACTTCTCCTCCTCCTCCTTCTCTTCTTCTTCTCAGTTTCCCATGCCCCAAATCTCTCTCCTCCCACTCCTTCACCTTCCTCCTACCTATACGACTTTGGGCAAATCATTTAACCTTTCTGGGTATGATTACTCAAATATAAAACAAGGGAGTTGGACTAGATGACCTCCAAGGTCCCTTCCAGTTCTCAATCTGTGATCATACCTCATATTTGAATTCAGATCAATGGCAGTTAGGTGGGACAGTGAATAGAATGCTGAACTTGAAGTCAGGAAGACCCGAGTACAAATTGTGCCTCAGATACTAGCCATGTGTAATGAGAATGGGAATTTGAAGATCTTCCCTGCCCCTTAATAGACCTGGGGGGAGTTTGAAGATCTTCCCCGCTTTGAAAGTAAATTCTGCCCCCTAATAAGTTGAAGGTAATCACATGGAGCCTGTGGTGGGAAGAGTTTGCTGAAGGGTAGAACAGAGCCCACAGGAAGCTGGTGATCAGAGCTAGCCAGATGGTGGGGGAGAGAGGATGCTCATTAAGGAGACAGAGAAGTTTGTGAGTAAATATTGATCTTGTATTGGTTTGTGGGAAGGCTAAAGGATGTTGTGGCTCTCAGTGTTATTATGGCTTCTGAATATCTTAGGAACTATGATAGAATTGGCTTACTGGTTTTGGGATTCGGTTTTCTGGTGTCTAACTAAATGCTTCAGTTCCATCCTCCATCTGGAGAGTTTGGTATATTTTGTGATCAAATGTCATGCAATACTTATAGTCACAGTCTTTGTTGTGATCATGAGTGCTGTAAATATTGCATTGGAGCTACACCATGTGACCCTGGGCAAATTACTTACCTACCTTCTGCCTCAGTTTCCTCACCTGCAAAGTGGGAATCATCATAGTGCTGAACTCCCAAGACTATTGTGAAGATCGAATGAAATATTTATAAAGCACTTTGCCAACCTTAAGGCTCTGTGACTTCACATTGAATTTTCCAAACTCAGCAACCCTTCTACCAGACTGGGATGAGATAATGAAATGAAGTAATGCATGTTAAGTACTTTGTAAGCATTAAATCACCATGTAAATGAGTGCTATCACTCTTTATAGAAGTACAGTGATTGTGGTAGCTGGCAATTGCATAAACTGCTTGCTCTGAATCAAGGATTCTCTTGATGCAGTCGAGACTAGACTCCCATAGTAATGATACCTTACCATTTATATGTTACTTGACCATTCAAAGAACCTTAATATCAGGTCTATGGCCTTCACAATAACCCTGTAAGTTAGACAAGGACATAATCTGTCTTTATACCCCCATTGGACCTTTGATAGCTCCAGAACTTGGAGTTGACCCCAAGAGCAATCAAAAAAGGAGTGGTCTACGTAAATAAGTTGTACCACATTGCATCTGCAAAATGTCAACCATATTACCTATTGCTTACCTCACAGAGTTGTCAATCAGTCAGACAAAAAGCACTTAGTAAGTTCCAGTTATGCACCATACATTATGATAAGCCCTAAGAATTACAAAGAAAGCCCCCCCCCCCCAAATGCTTATTTTGAAGAGGAGAAACCATGGAAATAACTGTGCATAAAAAAGATATAGAAATGATAAATAAGAAATAACCCCAGAATAAAGGCACTAAGATTAAGGAGGACAGGGAAAGGTTTCTTGAAGTTAAGTTTGACTTTAGTGGAATCTTGAAGAAAGTCAATAGCCAGGAGACAGAGATGGGAATTTTGAAGGTTCAATTCAATTCAATGAACATTTATTAAATGCCTACTATGTTCCAGACAAGGAGCTAAGTGCAGAATATACAAATAATAAGAAGACACAGTCCCTGCCCTCAAGGGCTTACAATCTAATTCAGGAAGACAATGCACAAAAGAGACTTAGAAGGCAAGGGAGAAGGGGGATGACGAGGAGGTAATGTGTGCTTTCATGGAGTTGAAGCCAAAGAGAAGAGGTGATGGAAAATGAGGTAGAGTTAAACGAGAGTATATGAATCATGGACTTTCTAAACCTTAAAGCACCATCGGTGCAACCTTAGGCAAGTAATACTAGCAGTTAGCATTTATGTAAGCTTTAGTGATTGCAAAGAACTTTACATATATTATCTCATTTGCTTCTCACTGGTTGTTGTCCTTCATACCAAAATGACTTCACTATGTTGAGGTCAAGGTATAATGTTCTGACTGTGGCTGAATAGAACAATATGAGCTTGGAAGGCACTACCACAGGTTGGACACAAATAGTCCAGGTGAATGTTTGAAGTGGAGATGTCTCTAAATTTGCTAATCCCATGTTTCTTTTGAGCTACTGCAATTCTGCTTTGCTCATACAGCATGGTGCTTCCTTTGATGCTGTCACACCATGCTGGGCAATTCTATGCCATTGTCAAACATGTCTCATAATCAATTCAAAATTACTTCAGAGAAACCTTGTGTGTATCCTCATATCACTTCTTCTGACCTTCATGTGAGCACTTGCCTTCCATGAGTTCTCCATAAAATAATCTTTTAGACAAACAAATGTCCATTAAGCATTTGAACAACATAACCAGCCCATTGGAGTTGTGTTCTCTGTAGTTTGTAGGTTGAATACTTTGTAGTTCAGCTAAAGAAAGAATCTTAGTGTCCAGTACCTTGTCATGCTAGGTCAGCAGTTCTCAACCTGTGGGTCGCGACCCCTTTGGGGGTCGAACAACCCTTTCACAGGGGTCACAGGGGTCACCTAAGGCCATCGGAAAACACATATTTCTGATGGTCTTAGGAACTGAGACACTGCTCCTATATCTGTCTCCAGGTGGGTCTGCCCACATGCAGATACGTCCACATACGAGTATTAAAGGGTCGTGGCATTAGGAAGGTTGAGAACCACTGTGCTAGGTGATCTTCAGAATCTTCCTAAGACAATTCAAATGGAAGCAATTTAGTTTTCTGGTATGTTGAATCCAGGTTTCATAGACACACAATAATGAGGTCAGCACAACAGCTCTGTAGACCTTCAGTTGGTAGGCAATCTAATACCTCTTCTCTCTCACACTTGCCTTTGGCGCCACCCAAACACTGAGCTAGCTCTGGTAATGCATGCATCAACCTCATCATCTGAATGTACATCCCTGGAAATTATATCGCCAAGGTAAGTGAATTTATCCACAGCTTTTGAAATTTCTCTGTTTGCTGTAACTGGTGGTTCCATGGTTGGATGGTGTGTTGTTGGCTGGTGGAGAACCTGTGTTTTCTTAGTGCTAATTGTTAGGCCCAAATTAGCACAAGCAGCAAAGAATAGATCCATACTTTCTTGCATCTCAGCCTCAGAGGCTGCACTGATTGTACAATCATCTGTGAACAAAAAAAATCATGCACCAATTCTCCCTCCACTTTAGTCTTGGCTTATTTTACCATCAGTATGGCAGTTGACTGTGATGCCATTTTTGTCCTTGTTGAAGGTTTCTAACAACATTGCTGAAAACATCATGCTAAAAAGCATGGGAGCAAGCATGCACTCTTGCTTCACTCTATTAAGTGAAAAGCACAAGAGCATTGTCCATTATCCAGAACTCTCACAAGAATGCTGTCATCAAACTGACATATTATAATGGTAACTTTTTCCTGGCAACCAAATTTTGCCGTGATTTTCCATAAGCCATTATTACTGAGAATATCAGAGACCTTGGTCAGATTGGCTACTCTTGTGTACAGACTTCTGTTCTGCTCCTGGTATTTCTCCTGGAGTTCTTGGGCAGCAAACCATCTCAACCATTCTTCCCCTTTCTGAAGTCACACTGGCTTTCAGGTAGATGATCATTTTCCAGGTGAAGAATCAGCCTATTAAGGAAGATTCTGGCAAGAATCTTGCCATCATTGATTAAGAGGAAGATGCCCCTGTGATTATTGAAAGATAACCTATTTCCTTTTTCTTTATAGAGATGGACAATGGAGATGTCCTTGAATTCCTGGGAGATAACCTCCTCTTTCCATGTAACCTGGAAGATTTCAGTAAGCTTTTGTATGAGCAGTGTACCCCCTGCCTTCTAAATCTCAGCTGGAATAGAATCAGCAACAAGCACTTTGCCACATGAGAGGAGCCTAATGGCATTCAAAACCTCTTCTTCAGTTGGAAGTTTAGCTAAACTTCCAAGATGAGAAGGTCATGAAATGCATAAGTCTTCAATAATAAGTGATCGTTGCTATGGCTGTTTCTGACTCTTTTCCCTACCAAGGATTCTTTGCCAGTCTGTGCCTATTCTAGCATTAAAGTCACCCCAAATTATAAACTTGTCCTATTTTGGCACATCAATGATTAGGGTCGCCAGGTCTTCATAAAATTGCTCTTTGACCTCATCAGATTTGTCATGGTGGGAGCATATGCATTGATGATGGTGGCATGGTGTTTTCCTGCAAGCGTCAACAGCATGAACCTGATGTTTACTCCTTCTGGGAGGCATACAAGCTCATTGATTAGACTGGTTTTGATTGCAAAACCTATGCCAATTTCACAGAACTCCCCATCATTGTGACTGATCCAGAAAAAACATATATCCAACTCTGACTTTGGTAAGCTAGCCTTCATTTATTTGCCTGCCTTGTTTCACTAAAGGCTGCTATTTGGTTGTGATGTTTGCCAAGTTCTTTCACAATAAGAACTGTTCATCTTTCAGGTCTACTGGATTTCATGTTGTCCATAAGCACGTACATATTCCTTATATCTATGGTAAGTGGAATATTTTTTGCAAAAGTTTTTGTACATTTTGTGTGTGTGTGTGTGTGTGTGTGTGTGTGTCAATCACAGAGTAGGATCCCCACCTGCCACAGTAAGCAGGCCAGGGTTGGGTGAAGCAGACAATTTTTAGGGTACCCTTTCTAGCCCCTTTCTCATGGTAGGAGGTGAGCAGCATGGTCCTTAAAAAATGCTACACCCAGAGGGTTGCTGAATCCCTCTGTTGCTTCAGTCCATTGAGATGATGACCTTATGGCTTCAGTCACCCATATGCAGAGTTGTGACTACAGCTCCCAGTGTATTTGCACCTGCTGCTTCATCACCTGCCTATTGCTACAGGACTTGGAGGTCAGTAAAAATGGCAATGTGGTCTATGGGTAATGGGCCATGTCGTTTGCCTCCTGCATAAATAAAGTAAATGAGTTGTTGTGGCACATATTTGTCAGCTTCTCTGTCTCTTCCAGAATCATAGGAGTCCAGTGGCAAGACAAAAGTCAAGATGAGTGGGGTGACCCTGGATGCAGTGGGTGACCTTGGCATCTTTGATGTCTTACCAAGCTCTGAGCACTCCACAAAGCTTGCTTCAGCTGCCTTCGGGGCCATTGTTCTCATCTTCCCATTCTGCCAGGGGAAATCTTCACATGCTTGGGATAGACACCCCCTAAATCACCACTAGGTTTGAGACCCCTTAGATACCCTTAATCTGGGTTAACTGGTCTACTGAAACAGTTTACTGAGATGTGGTTGCTGCTCATACTTCTTCGAACCACAGATGAGAGTTTGGTGAATCAGATGGACACCAAAGGTGGAAAACAGCCCTGAAAAGGGCTCAGCAGCCCTCACACCAGAGGTACTAATCTTCCTTGAAAACCCCTACACCCCTTTTGGTGCTCAAAACAACCCTGTGGAGTAGAGTTTTGCAGATACAGAAGCTGAGACCAAGACAGAGGTAAAATGACTGATGTAGAGTCATATAGCCAGTCTCTAAGGCAGGATTTGAACTTAGCCCTTCCTAATTCCAAATTCTGGTCTTCAATTTCTTTATTTATAAAATGAAGGGATTAGACTAGATGACCCCCTGATGTTTCATTAGCCTCTAAATTTATGATCCTAAGATCCTATAGAAATTGAGTAGGATTAAGGTGGTTTTTATTCAGTAATTTGGCAAGGTATATTACTGTACTCTTTGGATCCAAAGGTGTATGGTTAGAGAAAATGAGATATCCTCCTTCCTTGATTGTAATTTGGACTTTTTGTCCTTCATTCACTTCCAGGTGAAGATGGGTTTGGGGATGAGCCTGTGATTTCACAGATAGGAACGGCTCTCAGTGAGGAAACTTCTTTCTTGTAGACCAATACTTTCTCTGAGTTCTACGGGGGCACTGAAAAACGAAGAAATTTGTCCAGGGTCACAGGGCCAATGTATGTTACAAGTAGGATTGAACCCAAGTCTTACTGACCCTGAGGCCACTATTTATTCACTATGCCAAACTTCCTCTTATGCTTGAAGATGATAATACACTTTGGAGATAGACACAGAAATAATATTCTCAATAAGTTTAAAATAAACACACACACACATACAGAACAATTTTGTACAACTACCTAAAATCGAACTCTACTTGCAGAACAACCTTTGGGACCCTGTGGACCTTATTGGATTCCACAAAATGAAATCTGGAAAATTCCAGATAAGGCAGTCTCGTAGATACCTCCCAGGACCAGACTTACAGTAGTTATCCTTTTTATGTGTGTTTCCCCAGCTGATATGGGGGCATTTAGAAGGATTCCAGGAACAGTTCTAAAGGGATCATGGAAACTGCAATTACTGACATTTAGTAGTGAAGGTGGGAAATAACAGGCAAAGTCAGCCCTAGGCAAAATTGGGGAACAGACAAAACTTTTTGCTTAGGTATGGAGGGGAGGAATATGATAGACCGAAATTTGTCCATCTTGACCTTTGTCCTGAGTCACTGCTCCTTTGCTTGGTCCGTGATGTTTTACTTTTCCCCCTCTCCTAGCTTTCACCCTATGTAAGGAAGACACTGTCTAGCCTTACTCATTCAGAACCAGGCCAGCTACGTCTCCACCTTAAGGTTATGGGATACTCATAAGGGGTTGAGTTGTCTCTTTAATACTATTGGATGGATTCTCTATTCTGGTGTGGCTCTCCCGACCATTAGCCATCAGTGACTCACAACCCAGCTCCATTTAGTCAAGATCATATAATTTTAAAAATAATTTTATGATTAATTTTTTATGATTTTGTTGATTTTTAAATTGCAACAAGAACAAAAGTACAAACATTTTCCTCAATATCTTGTGGGGGCGTACATCCCCCCATTCTACCTGGGGGAGAGTTACATCAGACTTAACAGTTTCTCCATAGAATTGGTTTCACTAAATTCATGTGGATGAGTTCTCATCTCAGCTACTGCTGGACTATCTGCAAAATCAGATGCAGACTCAATTCCCAGACTTCTGGACTCCTACATGGCTCACTTGACTTACCTTTGGAAACTTGCCAAATCAAGGCCCTCTGTTTTCATCACCTAAATTAAAAGAACAAATTCCAAGGCAGGTAGCATGACAGGTTGATATTTTGTGGAAACTCTACTCCTAAGACTTGTCATGATTTCAGCTTACGTCGGCACAATAGATAAACCTTTTCACATAGAGTGGGAGATAAGAGTCAAATTTGTCTTTCCTCTCTTCTACCCCTGAAGCTCCTCTGCTTCATCCACATCTTCCCTCTCTCTTGGTTTCAGGCTACATCAGTGAATTCCAGTCTGTGCACTCAGGACACTTGTGGGAGTTGGAGTTTTGCAAGGTATCCACACCAAATGAACATTAAACTTCCAATCTTCGAAGGCATCAGCCTTGTTATTAAATGACTCAATGTCATAAACAACCATGCCATCTGTAGACAGAGAGATGTCTCACACATATCAACAATTTTCAAATGTATGTAGATGTCATTTTGCTTAGTACAATGCCAGTTTGTTTAAGGTTATAACAATTCACAGTGGCTTTCTGTCATAATATATGACCTCAAGTAATGGATCTTAATAGAATAACTAGTATCATATGGTAGTCTATGAGATTTTTTTGACCTTAAAAAAGGTTCTCATCCTGGAATTACCTAATCTAGTGATCATAAAGTGATTTTATCTCCTGGAGACCCCTATAAAGCAACTCATTTCTAATTTTTAAAGGTCTGTAAGGATCTTTATTCCATTCTTTGCTAGCTTTGAGATCGGTTTTGAACTCAGGTCCTTCTGACTCCAGGGCTGGTGCTCTATTCACTGTGCCACCTAGCCACTCGAAAGCCCAAATTTCATTTTTCTTTTTCTTAAAATTAAATTTTATGTTTATTTTTATTTTACATCATTCATTTCAACAAGATTTTGAGTTACAAATTTTCTCCTCATGTTTCCCCTACCGACCATCCCAAAACAGGGATCCCACTGTAAACTCCCTCCCCCAATCTGCTCTCTCCTATATCCTTGTCCATCCCTCCTCCCACTTTCCAGTAGGGCAAGATGGATCTCCTTACCTCAGTGCCTGTATATCTTATTTCCCAGTTGCATGTAAATAATAATAATAATATATTTTTTAAACATTTGATTTTAAAACTTTGAATTCCAGATTCTTTCCCTTCCTTCCTCATCACCCACCCTTACTGGGAAGATAATCAATTCAACATAGGTTGTATGCGTGTAACTACACAAAACATTTCCATAGTGGATATATTGTGAAAGACTGACTATATTTCCCTCCATCCTATCCCATCCCCCCAACTTGTTCTATTTTCTACTTTGGCCCTGTCCCTTTTCAAGAGTGTGTGCTTCTAAATACCCTCCCTCCCCCCAACCTGCCCTTCCCTCCATCATTCCCCCTCTCATCCACTTCCCCCCTACTCTCCTGTAGGGTGAGATACCCTATTTAGTGTGTATGTCATTCCCTCCCTAAGCCAAATTCAATGAGAGTAAGGTTGACCCATTCCCTTTTGCCTTTGTGTTCTACCCCTCCACTGTAAGTCTTCCCTTGCCTCTTCTATATGAGATAATTTACCCCATTCTGTCTCTCCCCATTTCCTCTTATTATATTCCTCTCTCATCTCTCAATTTCACCTTTTAAGTATCATACCTTCCTATTCAATTGATCCTGTGCCCTCTGTCTATGTATACCTGTACACATATATACACATACTCACATATGTATTCATACACCCATATACTCTCCTATATAGACATATATATATGTATTTATACATATATATATATGTATATATAGGCATTTATATTCCCTTCATTTATCCTCATACTGAGAAAAGTTTCACGAGTTATAATTATCATTTTTCCATGTTGGCATGTAAATAGTTCACTTTTGATAAGTCTCTTATGATTTCTTTTCCCTGTTTACCTTCTCATGCTTCTCTTGATTCTTGTATCTAAATGTCAGATTTTCTCTTCAACTCCAGTTTTTTCATCAAGAAAGCTTGAAAGTCCTCTATTTCATTGAATGACCATATTTTCCCCTGAAACATTGTACTCAGTTTTGCTGGGTAGGTGATTCTTGGTTTTAATCCTAGCTCCCTTGACCTCTGGAATATCATATTCCAAGCCCTTCAATCCCTCAATGTAAAAGCTGCCAGATCCTGTGTTATCCTGATTGTGTTTCCACAATATTTAAATTGTTTCTTTTTGGCTGCTTGTAATATTTTCTGCTTGACCTGGGAACTCTGGAATTGGGCTATGGTATTCCTAGGAGTTTTCTTTTTGGGATCCTTTTTCAAGAGGTGATTGGTGAATTCTTTCAACCTCTATTTTGCCCTCTGGTTCTAAAACATCAGGGCAATTTTCCTTGAGAATTACTTGAAGGATAATTTCTAGGTTCTTTTTTTGATCATGGCTTTCAGGTAGTCCAATAATTTTTAAATTATCTCTCCTGAATCTGTTTTCCAGGTCAGTGATTTTTCCAATGAGATATTTCACATTGCCTTCTATTTTTTAATTTGTTTGAATCTATTTAATAGTATCTTTATTTCTCATGAAGTCATTAGCTTCCATTTGTTCCAATCTAATTCTGAAGGAATTATTCTTTTCAGTGAGCTTTTGAGATTTGTTTTCCATCTGGAAAATTTGGCTTTTTAAGGCATTCTTCTCCTCATTGGCTTTTTGGACCTCTTTTATCATTTGAATTAATCTATTTTTTAAGGTGTTATTTTCTTCAGTCAAGTTGTTGAT
>CM053590.1:144619357-144645474 GCA_028646515.1 Pseudochirops corinnae | reverse complement strand
TTGCCTTTATAAACCCTGCAATGTAATCCCCGGGGGTCGGACTCCTCTGGCCCGCTGGGGTTATGAGTGCGACCCCGATGCATCGGCTCTGAATTAAAACCTCTTGTTTTTTACATCAAACTGGTCTCCTACGTTCTGGGGAGCTCGAAATTGGGGTCTTACAGTATCTTTAAAAAGGAGGGGGGGAGACATAGATAGAAACACAGAGAGAGAGAGAGACAGAGACACAGAGTCAGAGACAGAATGAAGGCCAAAATGGCAGGACAGTTTTGCAAGTTACACATTGAATTTGTTACAGAATTAAAAAGAAAAGCAAACTGTGTATGATGTATCAGCAATTTCATACACAAACCTCTTTTTCTGTTCACATACACACACATACACACACATACACCCACACGAAAATGTGCAATTAGTGTTAAGTTCAGAATAAAAATAAATAAATTTAAAAAAATCACAGCCCTTATCCTTAAGACTAGTGAAGGAACTTGTCATGTAGCAAGAATGAGATATGGCATCTTGCTTGACTATACATATTTGTAATAGGTTTTTTTTTCTTACTTTCTCAATAGGTGGGGGAAGTAGGAGGTGGGAGGAAGAGAATTTGGAACCGAAAACAATACAAAATTGAATTTTTTAAAAAAAGAATGAGATACAGCACTTACTTATTGGTACTCTTATGGTAAAAAAATAAATCAGAGGATGGTTTCTGCTCAGTTGGGTAATAGGTTACATGTAAAACATTGCTTTATGGTTTGCAAAGGTCAAGCATTCAAAGAACAATTAATTCCTATATCCATGTTATTTGCAAAAAAGTGCAAAAGAAGGGATCCTACAAATAAGTTCTATGTCACATATATGGTCTTAACATATAAACCAGGAAGAAAACTGTAGATCAATATTCCTAATGAACATGGATGCAAATATTTTAAATCTAACATTAGCTAAGGGACTAAAATAACATACCACAAAGATCACGATGAACTCTATGACCAGACTTGCATAATTCTCATTTGACCCTTACCTCAAGTCTGGGAAATAGGGATTACTTTTAGCTCCATTTTACACATGAAGACACAGACTCAGAGAGGTTAATCAGTGGTTCATAGGGTCATAGGTCTAGAGTTGGAAGGGATCTTAGAAACTCCACATTTTACAAATGAGAAGACTGAGGTCCACTGAAGTATAGTGATTTGCCTAAGGCCATTCAAATCATATGTGCCTGAGGTAGGTTTTGAATCCAGATCTTCCTGACTCCAAAGCCAATGGACAATCTTCAGGCAGACTGCCTATAGAGGGCCCAAAGAAGTATGGAGGGGTTAGGGGATCAAACCTAGATCCTTCAAAATAAATAAAAGTGCAGCCCTGGAAGGGACCTTCCAAGGCATCTAGTCTTCATTTTAGAGATGAGGAACCTTAACTCCAGAGAGGTAAATGAATTGCCTAAGGTCCATGGCTAGTAAACAAGTCAGGATTTCCTCAGGTTCGTTGTCGATGGACTCTGTAAGATCCTTTGTAACTCTACATCTATTACTCCTATGGTTCTCTTAACTCCAAATTCAGTGCTCTTTCCTCTATACTAAATGTGTAAGGCAGGAGAGGGCACTGTGGTGCAGCGTAATTGAATCCTAGGACGTAGTTAAGCCAAAAGGGACTCTTCTGTAATTGTATGCTACGGTAATTTTCTAGGATGGGGTTGTGCCTCCAAGGACTGTCATGGAAAGATAGCTAGCATCCTATTGACTAGTGAAGCTGAAGGAGCGCTACTCTAAGAGGTCACTTTAATCATAGAACTCGTGCTCGCCAATAAATTAAAATGAGGAAGAAGGAATTGGAATAACCTTGGGTTGAACTGTACTGAGTCGCCATTTTGTACAGGAAAGAAATGTCAACCACAGTCGCTCTGGGTACGGAAAGGGATGGGTAGGGGAAGGATTTTTGCCTGGGGTGTGGAGGGGAATGATTAAAGGAGACACTGTGAATGACTTTGAAATCCGAAGAGATTTTCCACAGCTGGAGGAGTCTACTCCATGTGGTGAATTAAGTTCCAGATGTTCATTGCCAGCAAAATCCCAAACAGATGTCCAAACTTGTGGTGTTGGGGATGTTTACTCTAGGGGAATCATTAGACACCTGCGCCAAATAGAACTAGGCCCCAACCTTTTAATCAGCACCAGCCGGGTAATCTTACAGCAGCAACTGCACAAACTATACTTAGTTCTCACTTACTAATTAAAGAGACTGGGAAAGTTTCTGAAGCTACTAATTATTTTTACTCTGCTAAGTGCCAGGAAAACGTGTGGTAGGAAATCAAAACAGGGCTCCTGCGGTGGCATTTCTGAAAAGACATTGAGCCAGATTGTATTTCAAAACACAGAATTCAAGTATTTATAAAGAAGGGGTTTTTTTAAACTGTATGACCCAGGACAAGTCATTTCACTTTTCTGAGGTTCAGTTTCCCAAGCTGTAAACCGGGAATGAGAGTCAGTCTTAGGTACAGGAAGACCTGAATTCAAGTCCTACCTGCACAAACTGGTTGTATGATGCTTGATAAATTACCTAACCTTCATATTCAAGGCTGAAAGTTGGAGAGTAAGGGCTGATGGAAGAGGGGGCTTCTTCCTCTAGGAGTTCCCTATATCAATAAAATCATAGGTTCAGATAAAAAAAAATTTTTTAATTGGGAATAATAACATGCACATTACCTATATCACAGTTGTATAGCGGAAAATACTTTGTAAACTTTTTAAAATTAAATTAAATTTATTTTTGTTACATCTTAACCTCCTTTCCTCTCCAACCTACACTAGAGAAAGCCAGCATTTAATGCAGATTTGTAAATATATGTAAAACCATGCCATGCATACTTCTTTTTATCCTTTCTCTGTATATGAATAGAATCTTCCTTCATTGGCCCTTAAAAGTTTGAGTGTTTATAGTCCTCAGAATAATTTGGTTGTGCACATTTTTCAAACAATTTTGCTCCTCCTGTGTATAGGTTCTTTTCCTTTTTCCTGATCACTTTGGGAAACAGACCTAGTAGTGCTATTGCTGGTTTTATAACTCTTTGGGTATAATTCCAAGTTGCTCTCCAAAATACTTTGTGAATCTTTATAGCATCATAAAAATGTCAGTTATCATGTAAGCTTCTTAAGAGCTGGCCTGACAGTAGTGGATAGAATTCTGGGTTTAGCATCAGGAAGACCCCAGGTTCAAATCCTTGCCTCTGACAGTTAATAGTTGTGTGACACTGGGCAAGTCATTTAACCTCTAGGTGCTTCTAACAAATGTATTGTCATAAAGAAAGGGTTGTTGATTTTCAGTGGGGAAAGGAGATCTCTGTCCTGAAAGTCACCAATCCAGAGTAGGATCTAACCCCCTCCGACCTCTTGATCTGCATTTCTGCAACTGAACCTTCATACTGCTGCCAGAATGCTTACTGGTTTGTTTTTACCTCCATCTCCAAGTCTCCTCACTTTTTCAATGAGCAACTTGTACTATATCAGGGGTTCTTAGTCTTTTCTTATGTCATAGCAGTCTAGTGAAGCCTATCACAAGATTACAAAGTAAACCAATTATTTTGAAATGCAATGCTCAACTCTTCTACTTTCCCCCCTGTCCCCCCAATTTGTGATCTAGTACTATAATAACAAGTAGCATTTATATAGGGCTTTAAGATTTGCAGCATTTAAAATTTTAAGTTGGACAGCTAGGTGGTGCAGTGGATAGAGTGCCAGGCTTAGAGTCAGGAAGATAAGCCTTCCTGAGTTCAAATCTGGCCTCAGGCACTTTACTAGCTGTGTGACCCTGGGCAAGTCACTTATTTTTTGTAGTAGACCAGACTTTCATGCTCCCCCTCTTCTATGAGGCAGATATGCAGAAAGAATATAATCTTGTTGGGTCGATGCTTTCATTGGTTCTATGAATACCTAAAGTAGTTTCCCAATTAGCAAATGATTCCCTGCTTTATTTGTAAATCTGGGAAAGGTCCTGAGGAAGAAGTCTCATTGAATAATTAGCCTTGGGCTGGGGTAGGGAGTGGTCAGGACTAAAGAAGGGTCCTGGCATTTCAATTTACTCAGTCTCTTCTCTAAGGTATATAAACCCTGTGATTTTCTTGTATGAAATGATTCTTTCTATGAAATGGCTCTGTAATAAACAGACTATCGAATACATCCCTGTGTCTGTCTGTCTGTCTGTCTGTCTGTCTCTCTCTTTTTTTATTCAGCTGGTTGCTGGGCCATATACTGTGCTGGTCGCAGCAATTTTTAACCCTGTTTGTCTCAGTTTCCTTATCTGTAAAGTGAGCTGGAGAAGGAAATGGCAAACCACTCCAGGTCTGCCCAGAAAACCCCAAATGGTGTCACAAAGAGTCAGACATGACTGAACAGAACTGAACTGAAACATAAGATTTGCAGAACAGTTGGCAGATATTTCTTTTCCCTCTCCTCCACAAAAACCCTAGAAGGTAGTAGCTCTTAGTATTCCCACTATATAGATGAGGAAAACTGAGATGGAAGAGCTTGATTTGCTCAGGAGAACACAACTAGAAAGTATTTGACACTAGATTTGAATTTAAGTCTTCTTTACTCCAGGCCCAGTACTCTATCCACTAAGTTACTTAGCCACAAATACATATATATGTGTATGGATATATGTTTATGTGTGTATGGATATATGTACATGTGTGTATGGTACTGGACACTTCCTTGAGCTGAACTGCCAAGCATTCAAACTCTATTTCAGAGAGCTCAACTCTAATGGGCTGGCTGCATTGTTAGAATGTCAAAAGTAAGTTTGCCTAAAAGACTATTTTATGGAGAACTGACACAAGGCAAGTGCTCACACAGAGCTCAGAAGAAGGACACTTTCAAGGTCTCTCTGAAGAACTTTGGAATTGATTGTGAGACATGGGAGACCCTGGCACAGGACTACCCAACACGGCGTGCCTGCATCAAAGAAGGTTCTGTGCTCCATGAGCAAAGCAGAATTGCAGTAGCTCAAAAGAAACATGAAATGTGCAAATTTAGAGACATTTCCTCTCCAAATGTTCATATAGACTATTTATTTGTGTCTGACCTGTGGTAGAACCTTCCAAGCTCATTGATCTCATACACTACAGTCAGACACACTGTACCTCGACCCCAACAGAGTGATGTCATTTTGGTCCTCTTTGAGAATGAAGGACAGCAACCATATGTGTATATATATTTCTTCATTAATGCATTAAATAATAAGAGAATACATTTAAGATATAAGCAATTTAAAGTTAAATTGTATTTTAAAAAACTATATCATTATGAAGGATATTCTCACTTAGCTTTATTAATAACATGAAAGTATAGGTTGATCTTTGACAAGGGTGTATGAATATATTATTGGACATCTAATCAATTTTCAACTGTAATGTGCTATAAAAATAGCTGTGATTTCTGTTGGGTGCAGATACCAATAATATTACTATGGTTTGGGTTTTTTTTGCCTGCATTCATTATTGAAAGAGATGTTAAATTTCAGTTAGAGTTAGTGGGAATAAAGATGTAATTTTTTTTCTTCCTTTCCAAGTTCACCCAGCCTGAACTCTACCCATGGAACCCTTAGAAGCCTGCAGACCTCAGGTTAAGAACTTCTAGTCTAGATCATCTTTTAAAGTCTCTTCCTGCTCTAAATCCAATGGCCTTTCTTAGGCATGGATCTTTCTCTTCTGAAAAATGTTCAGTTTCTTCCAAGTGAAATTCAAGATCCCTTGGCCATCATTCAAGGAATTCCTCAATATGGGACTACACTAACTTCCCAGTTTTATCCCATTGCATCCTGGGCCATCTTCAGTCATCCTGATGAATATCTGGCCACTGGACCCAGATGGCTCTGGAGGAAAAAGTGAGGCTGGTTCCTTTGCACAGTCCTCTCTCACTCATACACAAGTCAACTGCAAGTCATGTCATCATCTCCCTGAGGTCATGGCCCTCTTCAAGAATGAAGGACAAGCACAATCTCCTATTACACTCCTTTACTCCATGCTCAAGCCAAACCATGCCCCTCTGTCCCCTAAACCCTGAAACAATGCTTGCCTGCCTCCGTCTGGGGCCCTAGTTGTATCCTATTCTTGGAATGTCCTCTTCACTCCTCCCCTTGGGAATTCTTATTTATCCTTTAAAGTTCAGCTCAGATATCACCTCCTTTTGGAAGGCTTCCCTGATCTTCCATCTGTGTAATGACCTTCCCCTACCATCATCTCACATAGCATTTTACTTTGTATCTTCTCTCACTTCTAGTGTTGCGCAAGCTTCCAGCCTTGCCTTATTTTGAGACCATCGAAATCTAAATGCTACCTCAGTTACCCACTGTTAGAACTGTATAGATGCCATTGGGAAAATTCCCATCTTCAGTATACTTCCCTCTGCCCTCTTTCCCCCATTACCCTGATGGTGGTAGGTGCCCAGAAGAGGATGGAATTTGTGTTCTGGTGTAATGATGGGTCTGTAAGGACTCCACTTTACTATACAATTTTGTTTTGTGTTGGAAAAAGTGTTTCACACAGTAGTACATGTTTGTAATTTGTATATACATGAATAAACACAATTTTGTGCTAAATGTCTAAACCTTTTTTTGTGTTAATGTTGGAGGTACACAATCAAAAGTTTGGAAATCACAGCTTTACACGTTCTGTGTGCTTAATAAATGTGGAATTTAGGTCCTAAAAAATCCAAGTAGCAAGTCACATGGGGAATTTAAGCTCTTAATCCCAACCATAAAGAAGGAAACAAGTGTTTAAGTGCCTATTATATAGCACAGGTACCATGCTGAGTGTTTTACAAATATCAATCAATCAATAAGCATTTATTAAGTACCCACTAGGAGCCAGACACTGCGGTGTGTTTCATAAATATAAATCACTAAATTAACATTTATTATGTTATTGTGACTCAGTCATGATTTCAGTCATGTCTGACTCTTTGATACCCCATTTGGGGTTTTCTTGGCAGAGATACTGGATTGGTTTGCCATTTCCTTCTCCAGCCCATTTTCCAGATAAAGAACAGAGGTAAACAGGATTAAATGACTTGCCCAGGGTCACATAGCTAATAAATGTCTGAGACTGGATTTAAATTCAGGAAGATGAATCTTCCTGACTTCAGGCCTGGAACTTTACCTGCTGCGCCACTTTGCTGCTTGGTAAGAATTTTATAAATATTATCTCAGAGGTGGCTAGACGGCACAGTGAATAAATCACCAGCCCTGGAGTCAGGAAGACCTGAGTTCAAATTTGACCTTCGACACTTAACAGTTACTAACCGTGTGACCTTGGGCAAGTCACTTAACCCCAATTGCCCTGCCTTCCTCCCTGCAAAAAAAACAAAAAAACTCCAAAACAACCCAAGAAATAATATCTGATTTAATCCTCTCAATAATCCTGGGAGGTAGGTGCTATTATAATCCCCATTCTATATCTGGGGAAACTCAGCCAGACAGGGGTTAAGTGCTTTTCCCAGGAACACACAGCCAGTAAGCTGAAAGGCGGGGACTTCCTGATTTTAGGTCTAATGCTCTGTCCCTTATTCTGCTCAGCTGACATAAAGGAAAAAGCCCTTATTGATACAGTTGTGTTCAGTTTGCAGCTGGATATCTCATAGGAGCCTGTCAGCTTTTTACAAACCACATTCTTAGCACTGTTTAGTCTTTCATCTCTTTTATTATTGTGGCAATATGTTATATAGCATTTTCCACTGGAAATGCTTTGTTAACATTATTTTATGAGGAAATTGCCAGTGAGCTCCGCCTGGAACCCTTACCCTGCTTTATTTAACATAGGACCCTAAGAAAGCTACTTAACCTTTTCCAGGCCTCAGTTCCTACCTGAAAGAGATGCCATAAAACCACTGCAAATTGAGCGTTGACTTGAGTCATGCAGGCAGTCAGGCATGGGAAAAAAAGTCAAAGTTTCGTTCTTCTTACCACCTTGATTCTAGGAAGGTCTTATACCTGAGTTCCACTGGTGGGATTATGCAAAAAGAGAGTTTATGAATTAATCAGGACTTTGTGTCCATCCTTGCATATAGATTCAGAGACCATCTAGTCCAGTGTTGTCAAGCTCAGGTAGAAATAGGTCACACATAAAAATCCCTGCAGGCTGCACGTTGACTTAGAAAACCATACATTGACACTGTCTATGTTGTCTTATATTCTTCTTAATCTTGCTAACTATTTCCCAATTATGTTTTTTTTTGGAGAGGGCAGGGCAGGGCAATTGGGGTTAGGTGACTTGCCCAAGCTCACACGACTAGTAAGTGTTAAGTGTCTGAGATCGGATTTGAACTCAGGTCCTCCTGACTCCAGGGCCAGTGCTCTATTCACTGCACCGCCTGGCCACCTCTCAGATGATATTTATAAAACACTTACCACAGTGCTTGTTATATTGTGGCAAAGTGGCGCCACCTAGCGGCACCTCCCAATTACATTTTAATCTGGTTCTGGCTGCACTTGAAAATATTGTGACCAGTATAGCACATATTAGACACCTCCAAACCCAAATCCCTCCTTTTATAGACGAGGAATCTAAGCCCAGAGACGGTACTTGCTTAACGTCATATAGGCAGAACCAGGATTTGGTTTTGGGTCCTATATACACCAAGATCATTGTTTTTCCCACCGTATCATGGTGCCTCCTTTCCCCCTCTCCCCTTCACAGAATAGAAGTAACGTGGTCCTTAGAGATTGCTTACTCCAGTCTTCCCATTTTATAGATTGGGAAACTGAGGCCTAAACAGCAAAGGAGAGATACAGTATTTGAAGCATGATCCTCTAGCTCCAAGTCCAGTTTCCCATGGATAACACTCATACTCCTACTAATATTTAGCATTAACATAGTCCTTTAAGGTTTGCAAAGTGCTTTATTACTATTATCTCATTTGAGCCTCACAACAACCCTGAGAAGTAAGTGCTATTATTACGCCAATTTTATAGATGAGGAAACTGAGATAGAGAGACTCTGGTTAAATGACTTGCCCAGGCTTATGTAACTGGTAATGAGGTTGAATTTGAATTTCAGATCCTCCTAATTCCAGGTTCAGTGCTCTATCTACTCTGACATCTAACTACCTCTGTTTCTGTTTCCTTAGATAATTTTTTGGATATTGAAGCTATAAAGATCAACTGGTTTTCACTTCTATAGTTCCAGAAAAGATCTTTTATTTTTTTTCTTTTAAATTTATTTATTTTTAGTTTACAACATTCAGTTCCACAAGTTTTTGAGTTCCAAATTTTCTCCTCTTCCCTAAATGACATGTAATCTGATATAGGTTCCACATATACCTCCACATTAAACATATTTTCACAATAGTCAAGTTGTAAAGAAGAATTATAACCAATGGAATGAATCATGAGAAAGAAGAAACAAAATAAAAAAGAGAGAGCAAATAGTTTGCTTCAGGCTGAATTCAGACTCTGTAATTCTTTCTCTGGATGTGGATAAGCCTTTCCATCATGAGTCTTTTGGAATTGTCTTAGAACCTTACATTGCTGAGATGAGCCCAGTCCATCAAAGTCAGTCATCACAGATACAATGTGGCTATAATTGCATACAATGTTCTCCTGGTTCTGCTCCCCTCACTCAGCATCAATTCATATATGTCTTTCCAGGTTATTATGAAGTCTGTCTGCTCCTCATTTCTTATAGCACAATAGTATTCCATTACATTCATATACCACAACTTGTTTAGCCATTCCTCAATTGATGGGCATCCCCTTGATTTCCAATTCTTTGACACTACAAAAAGAACTGCTATAAATATTTTTGTACATATGGGTCCTTTTCCACTTGTGTGATCTCTTCGGGATACAGTCCTAGAAGTGGTATCACTGGGTCAAAGGATATGCACATTTTTTATAGCCATTTGGGCACAGTTTCAAATTGCTCTCCAGAATGGTTGGATCAGTTTACAACTCCAACAATGCATTAGTGTTCCAATTTTCCCATATCTTCTCCAGCATTTATCATTATCCTGTTTTGTCATGTGAGCCAATCTGACCGGTGAGATGTGGTACCTAAGAGTTGTTTTGATTTGCATTTCTCTAATCAATAGTGATTTAGAGCATTTTTCCACATGCTTATAGATATCTTTAATTTCGTCCTCTGAAACTGCTTGTTCATATCCTTTGATCATTTATCATTTGGGGAATGACTTGCATTCTTATAATTTTGACTCATTTCTCTGTATATTTTAGAAATGAGGCTTTTATCAGAGACACTGTTTGTAAAAATTCTTTTCCAATTTTCTGTTTCCCTCCTAATCTTGGTTGCATTGGCTTTGTTTGTACAAAAACTTTTCAATTTAATCTAATCAAAATGATCCATTTGGCATTTCATAATGCCTTCTATTTCTTGTTTGTTTATAAATTCTTCCCTTCTCCATAAATCTGACAGATAAATCATTCCTTGTTTTCCCAGATTACTTATAGTACTAGCCTTTATATCTAAATCATGTACCCATTTAGATGTTATTTTGGTATATGGTGTAAGATATTGGTGTAAGCCCAGTTTCTGCCATGCTATTTTCCAGTTTTCCCAGCAGTTTTTGTCAAATAGTGAGTTCTTGTTCCAGAAACTGGGGTCTTCGGGTTTATCAAACAGTAGATTACTATAGTCATTGACTGCTGTGTCTTGAGTACCACTAATATACCACTCTATTCCTCAACCAGTACCAAGTAGTTTTGATGACTGCTGTTTTATAATACAGTTAAAAGTCTGGTATGGCTAGGCCACCTTCCTTAGCATTTCTTTTCATTAATTCTCTTGATATTCTGGACCTTTTATTCTTCCAGATAAATTTTGTTATTATTTTTTCTAATTCTATAAAATAATTTTTTGGTAATTTGATTGGTATGGCACTAAATAGGTAAATTATTTTAGGTAAAATTGTCATTTTTATTATATTAGCTTGGCCTAACCAGGAGCAACTGATGTTTTTCCAATTATTTAGATCTGACTTTATTTATGTGAAATGTGTTTTGTAATTGTGTTGATGTAGTTCCTTGATTTGTTTTGGCAGGTAGACTTCCAAATATTTTACAATGTCTACAGTAACTTTAAATGGAATTGCTCTTTCTGTTTCTTGCTATTGGGCTTCATTAGAAATATACAGGAATGCCAAGGATTTATGTAGGTTTATTTTACATCCTGCAACTTTGCCAAAGTTTTTTTACTTGTTTTACTTGATTTTTTTTTTTACTTGATTCAAGTAGTTTTTTACTTGATTCTCTAGGATTCTCTAAGTATATTATCATATAATCTGCAAAGAGTGGTAACTTAGTCTAAGAAGAGATCTTTTAAATGCTACAGTATATTCTTCTGTATTTTAAATGAAAATGAAAGCTTTTCCTTTTAATGACCTCAGGGGGAAAATAAAGGCTCCAATAGGTGTCAGCAGAGGCTTTTATTTTCTCAAAAAGGAAGTAAAATCATTCTGCCCATTTTCTACATGAAATCTTTTATACCAAGAACCAACTCTACTTGGATGTATAAAAATTGTTCTTTTAACAAAATAAACAAGTTTGTTTACCGCCTTACTTTTGATTTCATTAAACAAGCATTTCTGAATCACTTCTGAATCACAAATAAAGACCCTCTTTGCCTTGCTGGGAAAGAACAGCTCTCATGTGGCATTGGAACACCCTGACAGTTTACCTTGGTCAAAATGGAACCTTCTAGGAATTGGTACAGAATCTTTCATTGTAAAAGATAAGGTAGTTTTTGTATCCATTTCAAATAGAAGGCTGAGCACTGAATGCCTCTAGAAGTTAAGAGATTATTGATAAGAGGGTGCTTTTGGCTAAACTACCTGGGCCAGGGGATGAGGAATATCTGTTTCCATCCTTTATTCAGGGATGATGAAATAATCTTGAGAAGTTATTGAGGCCTTATACATTACTCCTGCTCCAGGGTCAGGAAGTACTAGGAGAAGCAAAAGCAGGATTAAACTCTCTCAGAGGGTAACTGAACACATGTCCAAAGGCCTCTGGAGTGATACATACTCTTCACAGGGGCTCAGGGGAATAGATCAGTGATGTTATTCTTCTGACTTGGTCCAGAGCTCATATTTGAGCATGGAAACATCAAACCAATTTTAAAAGATGTTCCTAATGCAGCAACTAAATATTAAAAATAAGTTAGCCAATCTTCTCATGTCGAGTTTTCATTAAAACATCTATTGCACCTCTATCACAGAAATGTCTTGAGGTTTGTAGCTGATTGCTACTGATTACAGGGACATACACATGCAGGTACATCCCAGGGTCATTCTTTGGCAAAATAGGAAAGTAGGAGGAATTTGTGTTGAGTGCTTTCTCTGCTTCCTGTTTTTGGCCTCCTTCTCTCCCTGTTTTGGTGTTCTTCATCTAAGACATCCTCATATGACCCCTGGGTGTTCAAATACACTTATCAACAACTTTATTTATGCTTGTGATTATTCAGTTGTTTCAGTCATGTCTCTTTGTCATCCCATTGGGGTTTTCTTGGCAAAGATACTGGAGTGGTTTACCATTTCCTTTCTGACTCATTTTACAAATGATGAAACTGGGTCAAAAAGGGTTAGGTGACTTGCCCGTGGTCACCAGCTAATAAGTGTCTGAGGTTGGATTTGAACTCAGGTCTTATTGGCTCTAGGTCTGATACCCTATCCACTGCACCACCTACTTGCCCTCCAATTCCTTAGAGACACTTTAAGGTGGAGCTTGCTGCAGATTGTCCCTTACCTTTTCAAGGAAGTTTACATTCCATTATGGGCTCTTATGAGCCAATTGTTAATGGCAGAATTTCAGGTGATATAGTGAGACATCTGAAGAATGATTATGAAACTAGATTAGAGATAGCGGTTTGGGAAGTTGAGATATTGGGAGGCTGGAGTGATCAGAGGGATCAGGTTAGGGTGGACATGAAGAATAAGATTATGGGTCAGGTATTAAATTTATTAGGGAGAAAGTTCATGAGTGACAACCATAAAAATCTATATAGGTGAACTGGACTTCAAAGAAGGAGAAGTGGATGCTACGTAATGATGTCAGAAGGAGAGTCTGAAAGTAGCAGTGAGATGCAAGGAGTATGTCAAATTCTTTTCTTGGCCCTGAATGTTGGGGAACATAAGAGAAGGAACACCAGACTTGGAGAGAGTACCAGGAGATTTTATATCTTTAGGGGAAAAATAGGTTTCAGTGACATAAAAAAAAAAGATGGAAAGAATGTGAGGAAGAGCTTCAGAATGAAAAGAGAGTTTAACAGTAGAGGATGAATCTGGAGGGAACAATTCAAGGAAAGGGCAGAAGAGGGTAGGGGCTGGACAGGATCAAGCTAAGTAGAATAGGGATGAAAGTCTAGGGAAAGAAAGTAGGGGGAAGGGATTTTTATTCTAGGCAGAAGGCACCTCTGAGTGTCAGGGATTAGAGGAGGGGGGGAATTTACTGGTCATAGTGCCTATGTAGTATTGACTATATAGACTTTAAATAGGCATCAAGGTTTTAATTAGAATGATTTAGAAATACCCACAAATCATATCTAAAGTGGAACCACTGAGTTGATTATATGGAGAGAAGGGTAGATTATCTGTTGAAAAGAATGTCAAATATTATCATTATAGTAGGATTATGAGAATGAATCCCAACATGTACCACAAAACTGGGGTCTGGGTTATATGGGGTTGATCATATTCATTTGTAGGTCATCCTTCTTCCTGCTTTTTAAGTCATTCTCATATTTAATCTCACCTAGGGTAAGCCTTGGGTATGTTTAGGAAGTTCCACTAATAAAATTTCAACACCCTTCTCAATTAATTATTTAAGCTTAGAATCTGTATTTCATTTCGATAAGTCCTATTTATCTAATAAAATGGAGAAGTTTCCTTTCCCATAGAAATTATCCATATCTCTTAGGATTAAATAAACATTTGTTACTGAATGTACAATTTTTTAGTCCTGAAATAACAAAGACACAAATATTTACAATGTTTTAATTGAGAAAAATATTATAGTAAGTCACCTCAACCCCTTACTGTGGCTGCAGATGATTTCTCTACTCTTCTTAAAACATTAATACACCATTTAGTTCACTTAGAATACCAAATAAAGTATCATGATTAGGTTCATCTTCATCCTCTTCACAAAATTACAGTGGTTGCATGCAAAAGGAAGATCCCTCCATCTTTCTGTCTTTTCCAGCTACTCTGCAGTTAGGACAAGAAAACTATACCTTCACTTTCTCTCAAGCCCTTGCTTTAATTGGTGTCTCTCCAGATCAATTCATCATTACATTATTTTTATAGGGTTTCTTCATAAAATAATAGTTTTTTAGTTTTCCCAAGAACTAAATTTTTCTTCTCCTTTCTGTCTTCTATGTTGGTTCTCTTAACCTATATCTAGTAACTCTTTGTTCTCAGTCTTTATCAAAATTGCCAGTTCTCAACCACCAAATCCTAAAGATTCCATCTATCTTTTAAAGCTATAGCAACAGTTAACTATAACATTTGTAGGAGAGGTTTTTGAAACAGATGTTGACAAATTGAGCTCTTGCTCTGTGCAAGGTATCATGTTCCTGCTTGGTGCTATGAAGACTAAGGGAGAAAAGTTAGGTACTGCCCTTCTTGTCTATTTTCCTTCCTGAACTTTGGTACTTTTTGATTTATTTTTTAAAAAATTTTTATTGACATTTTTCTTTTCTTTTTTTTTTGACTCACTATAACTACTCATCAATTCTTCTTCTTCCCCTCAAATAGAATCTCTCCCTTGAAATAAATAACTAAAATTAAGCAAAACAAATGAACACATTGGCTATGTCAAAAAAATATATCCCACATTGTACTCTTAATCCATCATTTCTATTCCAAGAAGTGGAAAGGATGTTTCATCATTAGTGTTCTGAAGTAATGACTGGACATTGCATTGATTAGAGGTTTTTTTTTTAATCTTTCTTTTTTTTGGAGGGGGCAATTGTGGTTAAGTGACTTGCCCAAGGTCACACAGCTAGTGAGTATGTCAAGTGTATGAGGCTGAATTTGAACTCATATCCTCCTGACTCCAGAGCCAGTGCTCTATTCACTGCACCACCTAGCCACCCCTTTGATTAGAGTTTTAATGTCTTCTGAAATTATTTTCTTTGTAGTTGTATAAATACTAGTTCTACACAATTTTATATCATTTCATGCAAGTCAGGGCTCTTTCTTCATTGCTCTGAGATATTGGAATTTCTGATGGTATTGTGGGATCATAGTTTTAGAGCTGTCTAGCCCAAATCAATCTCTAACTTTACAAATGAGGCAATTGGGGTTCAAAGAAATTAAGTGACCAACCCAAGGTCATATAGCTAGTGAGTATCTGAGGCTTGACTTGAACCCTGATCTTTCTGGTTCCAAGTTTAACAATCCATGTAACATGCCACACTGCTTCCTACACCAAGGACCAGTATACACAAAATCTTGACCACTAGCTACAGAGACTGGGTAGAGGGTTTGGGGATATTTGTCTCTCCCCACTCTCCCCACGTTCCTTAAACACAATTTCACCCTAGGGGCAAGAGGCATAGTGGAACAGTTTTGCACAGTGAATACAGAGTCAGTTTCGAAACTAGGAAGACTTGGGTTCCAGCCCTGCCTCTAACACAGACTGGTGGTGTGGCCCTGGACAAGTCATATTACCTCTTAGATTACGAGGAAAGTATCTAGTTTTGCAAAAATCTTCCCGAAGTCAATAGCTTTTATCTAAATTTCTGTTAGCAGAGTCATAGAAAATCTGAGAGATTTCTATGAGTTCTAGGCATTCTGAGTCCTTATTGGGTAGTGATGTGATGGAGATGGAAAGGAAGGAGATGGTACCACCTGAGGTTCATTTGTATATGTAACTCATAAATACCTTGCCTTGGGGTGGCTAGGTGGCACAATGAATAGAGCACAGGCCCTGGAGTCAGGAGGACCTGAGTTCAAATGCGGCCTCAGACACTTAACATAAAACCTAGCCGTGTGACCTTGGGCAAGTCACTTAACCCCAATTGTCCTTCAAAAAAGCAAAAAAAAAAACCACACACACAAAAAAATACCTTGCCTCGATGCCAAATGATTCTGTGTCTCTTCTCTCCCCTAACAAACATATAGTTCATTTGGTACTTCATTTCCCCTTTTGGGCTGCTATTGATAGCCATTTAAATTTGTTTTCTAGGTGGTGCAGTGAATAAAGTACTGGCTGTGAAGTCAGGAGGACCTCAGTTCAAATGTGACTCCAGACACTTGACACTTACTAGCTGTGTGACCTTGTGTGATCTGTGTCACTTAATCCCAATTGCCTTGCCTTACTTCCTCCAAAAAAAAAATTAATTTAATCTTAAAATACCAAAAGGGCTTGAATTCCTGGATGGACAATATTAAGACCCATACTCCAAAGTGACTGAAGTAACTCCAACAGATTAGTTAATCAAATAAGCATATACTTCTCAAGCACTGAGTTAGGCACTGGGGACACAAAAATATAACAGTTTCTGCTCTCAAGAAACTTCTGTGAGGGAAAACACATGTACTTATATAACTATATACAGAATATAGGGATAGGGAATGTGTCCGTGATTTCAATGATACAGGGAATTCCTGGATTCCCTCTACCAAGGCTAGTCAGCACCTTTTTTCTGTAATTTATAGGAAGTATCTAGTGTAGCATGTTGAGGATAGGGACATGATGGAGACTTTCAGCATCTCTATATCTTTCCAGATTCCTTTCTTTTAGCAACTTGAAGTGGGGTGGTTGCTCATCTTCCCTCTTGAAAGCGGAAGCCAGAAATGCCTGAAGCACCTTGAAGCTTGAAGAGAATTCCGAGAAGTCTAAAAAAGCTTGAGCTCTTCCTCTCTTGGGAACTCTACCCAGCCCCTGATGCGGGTGGGTGGCATTAATCTGTACCAATAAGTAGAGAATCTCACACCAATGGGTTTTTGGACTGGGGTTAAATAGAATCTTGGAGAGTTGCCTAAAACACTGAGGGGTGCAGAGAGTTACCCATAGTCTTATAGACAGCATGTCTCAGAGGTGGGGCTTGAACCAATTCTCCCTGACTCTAAGACCAGCTTGCTACAAAAAATGCAAAATATGAAAATATGCAAAATAAGTAAAAAAGAAAAAAAGGTAATTGAGGTAGAGAGGGAAAAAGGAAAGGAGAGTCACTGGTAGCTGTTTATGTTAGCTTCTACAGCTACCAATCAACCAGTTGTTAACCTCTCATATACAGAGACCAGAACAGTTCCACACCTTGCTATTCTTTCTTCCACTTTTGTGCCCCCAGCCTCTACTCACCCACCCCATCTCCCAGTATAGCATTCTTCCCTCCTTCTATACCCCCTAAATGTGGCCTAAAACTCCCGTGACCCATAAATATCATATTTTTTTTTGAATTTAATAATATTTTATTTTTTCCCAATTATATGTAAAAATAGTTTTCTACATTTGTTTTTATAAGATTTTCAGTTCCAGATTTTTGCCCTTCCTTTCTTCCCTCCACTCGTCCCCAAGACAGCAAGTAATCCGATATAGGTTATACATGTATAATCATGTTAAACATATTTCCTCATTCGTCATGTTGTCAAAGAAAAATCAGAACCAAGGGAGAAAACCACAAGAAAGAAAAAACAAAAAAATGAAAGTAGTATGCTTTGATCTGCATTTAGACTCCATAGTTCTTTCTCTACATATGGACAGCATTTTCCGTCATGAGTCTTTTGGAATTGTCTTGGATCACTGTATTGCTGAGAATAGCTAAGTCTATCAGAGTTGATCCTCACATAATGTTGCTGTTACTGTGTACAATGGTCTCCTGGTTCTGCTCACTTTACTCAGCATCAGTTCATGCAAGTCTTTCCAAGTTTTTCTGAAATCTGCCTGCTCACCTAAGTATATTATTCTTGAGGAAAAAACTGTCCTACTTCAGGGAAGTTTGTTTTCTCATTCCCATGTATAAAGTGATTTATCTATGGTGTTATCATGTCTGGTTCCCTTTTCAAACACAATAGCCTAGTTGTTAACTACAGCCCTAGGTTTCAGTAGAGGGCACTCTGACCTCACTTACAAGCCAAGTATTTTAATTGGCCAGCTTCTGGAAAAAATTGTAACATTTCCATTCTTATTCAAAGACTCTATATGTAGAAGTCATTTCTCATGCAATTAAACCATAGCCTCATGATTCTGGGTAAATGATGTGCCAAGAGGAAAGAAGCAAAGAAGAAATCCACAAAGCCTAAAGCTTCTGTGAAGTGAATGTGTATAATCTTGAGAGCTGCACATTTTAATAGTAAAGTTAGTGAAAGAAAAGCTTGGCCTTCTGAGGAAATGCAACTTTCTGCCAGTGTAGTCAGAAGTGGAAGCTTTATATTAAGTGGCTTATAGGGATTGGTTAAACAGAAACAAACATATTGAGCTTAGATTGAGCTACCTTATAACAATTCAACAATTTCATTTATTAAGCACTTGGTATTTGCAAGGTAAGTATATATAGGGAGCTGATCTCAGAGTCAGGAAAACCTGAATTCAAGTGTGAACCCTGATACCCACTGGCTAGGTATCACTGGTTAGGACAGTCACTTCACTTTTCAAGGACTTAAGCAACTTGTTAGGAATATAAGTTGGGGAACAGTTGTTGGTTAATGAGGTCTGTTTGACAGGAATTCCTTATAGCTATGAAATCACAAATTTGGACTGAAAAAGAAAAGGTGAAGGGGATTCAGGGATGTTTAAAGGTCAAATTTTTCCCAAGTCAAAAAAATTGTGAAACTCACTTTGAAAATTTTAAACTGCTGTACACATGCCAATTATTACTGATATTATTATCAATAACATCTTCATCATTAGTCCATAATCACAGTCAACTCCTGTCTGATGATACCTTCATTTCCTGTGCCTTCTACTGCCCTGCTGAACTTAAGAGATGTTTGTAAAGCAACATAGGGATATACTGGTAGATGTTTTACAACTGGGTTCTCCAGGAAAAAAAAAATTGTATGCCCACACACACACCTCCTAGTTTAATCTGCATTTAGGAAGACTTTCTTAAGTGTAGTTCAATCAACAAAATAATAAACGATAAATTGATAACAGGAAACAATAAACCAAACTTCAAATTTATAGTGATTGCTGATTTTCAAGGTCTAAATGCTCACATTGAAAATTAATGATTGCTCCAGTTAGAGCTGGCTTTGGTAAATGCCCGTAGCAATTCAAAGACTAAAACTGAACAAACTCTGCCCTCAAGGAGTTTGCAAATTGACTCCAAGATAGCCTTAGTACTAGCAGAGGGTGTGTGTGTGTGTGTGTGTGTGTGTGTGTGTGTGTGTGTGTGTGTGTGTGTGTGTAGGTGAAGGCCTCATACAGGGGTTAACTTGAGCTGACATTTGAAGGAAACTAGGGATTCTAATTCACTCCATCAAACATTAAATGCCTACTATGTATAAAACATTGTAAGGAGCAAGAGAGAAATTTGCAAACACATTTAGTATTTCCAGTTTGAATATAATTCATAGAATATTTGGACTGAAAAGCACCTCAGAACAAAGAACACAGAATGTTAGAGTTGGGAAGAGTAACAGAACATAGAACATGAATATCAGAGTCTGGAAGGAACCTTATAGGTCATTTCATCCAAAGGTTCTTGACTTTTTTTAGTGTGTTATGGACCCTTTGACTGTCTGGTGAAAATTATGGACTCCTCAGATAATATTTTTAAATGCATAAAAGAAAATATGTAGGATTTCAAAGGAAACCAATTATAAAGAACCTTTTTTTAGATAAAGAAACTAAGCCTATAATACTTTATTTACACTCTTGGACCCTATAGATGATTTACACTCTTGGCAAGGTTCCATATTCTTCTGTGGTAGGAGATTTTTTATTTTTTACTCAATTGTTGCAGTTATATTTGACTCTTCATTGACTCCATTTGGAGTTTTCTTAACAAAGATACTGAAGTGGTTTGCCATTTATTTCTCCAGCTCATTTTGCAAATAAGGAACTGAGGAAAATGGTCAAGTGACTTGCTTAGGGTCACACAGCTAGTAAATGTCTGATTTGAACTCAGGAAGATGCATATTCCTGACTGTAGGCCTGGCATTCTATCCACTGTGCCACCTAGCTGCCCCATTTTTCATTAGGTTACAAATGAACATCATCTATTATATTGAATTTTTATTTATTTAACATTTCTCAATTACATTTTCATCTGATTTAGGTAGTATTTGGGAGATTTGTTCAGTTGCAGCTGGCTGGCTGCATTTTACACCTCTCCATGGTCCTCATGAGGCAGCCTGGGGTAGTGGATAGGGCACTGGATTCAAAAAGGATTTAAAATTTAATAGAATTCAAATCCTATCTTAGATATTTAAAGCTGTATGGCATTGACCAAGTCACTTTCCTTATCTATAAAGTAAGGGAGGAGGGTAGACTTGACGGTCTTTATAAAGTTCCTTCTAGCTCTAAATCTATGCTCTTTATATCTTGATAGTCCTTCCTAGTGAATTCTATAATGGAGGAAATTCAAACTAACTCTGGCCTCCCAGGACCACTTAGAAAGCCTTAGGCAAAATTGTAAAATAGATGTGAAATACCCTGTTTTTTCTGAGTCCTTTATCCTCTTTTGTGGGTCCAGCTTAGGCATTCTCATGTTGTCTTCCCTTTCTATCACCTGCAATCATGAAAGGTATATAAGGCATTTATGCAGTGAGGAAGTCTTGGATTCAGGTCCTACTCTTATACTGGCTGTGACCCTGACCAACTTCAGGTCCCCAGACAATTCTTGAAAACTATTGCTTGTAGAGAAGATGCTGATCTGCACTGCAGAGGGCATTTATTCACTGGGTGTTCCCTATACCAATGATATCCTATGTCCCATCCAAAGGGGAACAAAAAAGTCATAGAATTATGGAAAGGGGAGCAGCTAGATGGCGCAGCTGGATGGTGCAGTAAGCACCAACCCTGGAGTCAGGAGCATCTAAATTCAAATCAGGCCTTAGACACTTGACATATTTACTAGCTATGTCACCTTGGGCCCTTAACTCCAATTGCCTTGCCTTCCCCCTTCAAAAACAAACAAACAAAAGAATCCTAGAAGGGACCTTAGAGATTGCCTAATCAAGGTGCTACATCTCCCTGGGTATTTGCAGTTTAAGTCTTTGACTACAATTTTGGAATAAAAGGCTTATATAAAAAATTCTTTGACATCAGACAGTTTTTTTTTTTTTTGTGAAGCACACTCTTTGTGGTTCCGTCACATCATAGTAGATGGTGTAAAGATCTAGTATTGGTGGCACTCTTCAATTCCCCTCTTCTATGATATCAAGTCACCATGGAAAATCTCAGGGTAAGCAACCACATTCAATCTGAAGACCCCTGAATCATTATTTGTCTCCCCCAGAAAACTCCAAGTTCTATTTGACTAAGAGAAAGCAAGGTATATAGCAAAGGTATATATCAACCTAGGCAGTACTCCAGCCCAAGTCTAGGAATATTACAACCTCATCCCTACAAACTCCCACCAATATCCAAATCTAATCTCCCATCCCCACTCCCCAGCCTACTCACTCAGAGCACCTTGCTTTAGAGTCCATAAGTGGCTACCCAGGACTGTATGGAGCTTTCTCTGTAACCGCAAGACTTGTCTTAGGAATAATAGAGAGCAGAGAAACCTTGACTTTCTGTCAGACATCAGAACTGGGACTAGGGAACTCACCCTAATCTTTCCATCTAGACAACCACACAAGCAGCAAAGCAAAGGATATTTAACAAAAATCTATCTACTCCTTGCACAAAAGATCTACTGAGGGGCTTTCATTCAGGGACCTAAACTCTCCCTAATTTCTTCTCTGCCTAAGTATCCTTCCATCAAAGGAAGTCACAGAAACAAATACTGGTTTTACCTTTCTTGCATTCTTTTTCTGTTTTCTTCTATTTCTTGTCTTCCCTTTGTGGGCCCCTTAGAAAGATGAATTGCTGACCTCCACTAGAAGGGATGGCTCAGTGGACAAAGTATGTTTAAACATTTTTTTTTGAAAAGACAACTGTTGCAGAAGGTGTAAATTTCAATCAAAACATACCATGTAGCTCTCAGAACTTTTCTGCATTTTTACATAATCGAATTGCTCTATGGGGGATCCTGCCTGCCTCCCTATCTCACTAGGTACATCTAGTTAATGCAACATATGAATTCATTGTTCAAAGATTATGCTTGATTTTATGTCCTTTGTTAGGTGTTCAATAAATAGGAAATAATGAGAGGTAATGCATTATAATGGATAGAAGTCAGCCTCAGAAAAAGGAGGACACAAGTTCAAGTTTTGTCCCTGACAAATACTAAGTGACCCTGTGCAAGTCACCTCACCATTCAATGTCCCAGGGCAACTTAGAGGTAAGAGCTTCCTCACTGGGAAGTCCAAAGTTTGGACCAAAAAATAAAAAAGACCCACATAAGGCCTGAAGACCTGAAATCACAAGTCATCAAATTCACTGGGTACATTCTTTGACAACTAAGCTAAGGGCAGGACACCATCGCTTCTGGATGCTCACAAATACAAGGTTATATAAGACACCAGCACTGCTTTTCCCAAGATGAAATGGAACAACGAAGCAGAATTTGAGAAGCAGAGGAAATGAAGACAAGGACCTTGTATTCGTAAGGAAACAAGTTGGTCTGTGAAAATGCTCTGATGTTGATATGAAAAATAAGTTTTTTTTCTTAGCTATGGGAAGTTGTCTCTCTTTTTGTTCTCTTTTTAATGCAAATGCATAACTGAAGTCTTTGGATCCCTTCAGATTGCTGATTCAGTGATAGGCTGTGAAAAAAAAAAGAGTTCAAATTAATGGCACAAGGGGAAAAATGTGACATGTATTTACAGTTCCTTGATAATGTTGCTATATCCTCAGTAAAATAAGAGAGATGTTCCCCAATATCTCTGCTAACTCTAAATCAAATAAATCATGGGAGGGAAAAAATTCCTCACTCTTATCTCTGTCTCTGTATTTTTCTCTTTCTTTTTCTCCCCCCCCACTTTCTGTCTTTCTTTCCCTGCCTCCTTTTTTGTCTTTCTGTGTCTCTGTCTCTCTTTTTCCCTCTTTCTTTCATCTGCTTTTGTTCTTTCCTCTTTTCTCTTCTCCATCTTTCTCCCTATACTTCTCTCTCTCTCTCTTTCTCTCTCTTTCTCTTTCTCTCTCTCCTTCTCTCTCTTATTTTTCCCCCTCTCTCCTTTTCTAACTGTCTTTCTGTATCTCTGTCTCTTTTTCTCTCTTTCTACCCTCCTTCCATCTAAAAACTTCCTATCTAGGGAGAGCATTTGGAACTCAAAGTTTTAAAAATGAATGTTAAACATTGTTTTTACATGCAACTGGGAAACAAGAAACACAGGCAGTGGGGTAGAGAAATCTATCTTACCCTACAGGAAAATAAAAGGGGAAGGTGATAAGAGAAGGGAGGGAGGTGATAGAAGGGAGGGCAGATTGGGGGAAGGGGTAAGCAGAATGTACACTGTCTTGGGGTGGGGAAAGGGGAGAGAAGGGGAGAAAATCTGGAACTCAAAATCTTGTGGAAGTGAATGTTGAAAACTAAAACTAAATTAATTAATAAAAATTAAAAAAATAAAAGTTCTCATCATTGGTTCCTGATTTGACATTAATATGTAGCTGATACTGCTTCTTGAGCAGTATGGCTCCCTTATTGTGGAGCAGAACTGTGCATGTAAGAGTAACCTACTTACTCATTAGCATTAACTACCATAGAATGTTGTAGTGCTCAGGGAGAAAATAAAACTACCCCTTGTAGATAAACTTAATAATTGTGCAACCTCATTATAACATGGCATCTGGCACTGACAGAAATGAAAACACCACATGAGAAAAGATCGGGATGTTCAGCCCCAGTGACTTTACCACTTCTGGGTTCTCCATTGCTTCCCCCCCTGGGGAAGAACCAGTCTGTCTTCAGGAAGGCAGAAATAATAAACAAGCCCAAAAAAACCAAAACAAGCTCTTAGAGGTTTCTAGATATCCATTCAGTCTCAAATCTTATTTCATATTGAAGCTAAATTCTCTCTCTCTCTCTCTCTCTCTCTCTCTCTCTCTCTCTCTCTCTCTCTCTCTCTCTCCTTTCCCCACCCTCCACTCTTCCTTCTCAGCTTCTGCTGGATAATTCTGGATCGTGGAGTACTTCAGTCCTAATGGAAATAGCTCCTTGTTCTTTAGCAGCTCCTAATTGCAGGCCCTGGGCGCACATGAGTGGCCTGGCACCCGCTCTTTAGATAATTGTAACTGTCCATGCCCACAGATGAACTAAATCAGCAGGCGAAGTAACAGAATGGAGACCCTGGGGCTGGACATTTCCTGCTTTGTTGCTCACTGGCTTGGTAAATGGGTTTGCCTCTTCAGTTTTCTCTTTGTGAAAAGGAGTAACCAAAGAGTGAATTAAGCCTTGTCAGCCCCTGGCTAAGACTCAGAACCTCTTATGTTGGGCTAGCCACTCACTGTCTGTCTGGCTACAAGAGAGCCATTGCTTGCTCCCATAGGAGGGAGGGTCTGTGATCATGTTCACTGGAGCTGTGTATACACTCTGCCTCCAAGCCACATGCTTAGCTCTGGCATCTTAGCCTGTAGATGAAAGCGGAGGGAAGAACATTGGCAAACCTCTTGCTACACTCCTGGTTTGGGAATAGAAAGGTGTGGTTTGGTGAAGGCTGGAGCATCCCTGAAATGGTGATTAGAGAAGGCTCTGACTGGAAATGAAGTAAACCTGAATGTTTCTTCACAGCAGCAACCTTTAGGAGAGAAGTTCGTGCTGCAGGAAATGAGGAAATAGATGATTTCAGACATGGAAAGACTAGGAAGAACTAACACAGAGGAAAGTGAGATGAAACGGGAGAACAATTTATATACTATAACAACAATATCATAAAAACTAAAAGTTCTGAAGATTTATATAAACTGATGAAGAATGAAATGAGTAGAACCAGGAGAAAAATTTTAGGCAACAAGACTGTAAAAAGCAAACAACTTTGAAAGCCTTAAGAATCCTGATCAATCAATCAATAGACATTTATTAAGTGTCATGACCACCCACGATTCTGGAGGATTGATGATAAAGCATACTACCCATCTCTCAACAGAGGGGTGATGGATTGAGTTTGAAGAATAAGACATACATTTTTTGGACATGGCCAACAAGGGCATTGGTTTTGCTTGACTATGAATATTTGTCACAATAAATTTATTTTTCTTTCTTTTTTTTCCTAATGGGGTGAAAGGGAAAGAAAATAGATTCCTGTTAATTAAAAGACAACATTTAGTATAAAATAAGTAAGTAAATAATGGGGGGTCGAGAGGAAGAAATTCTTTCCTCTGGCTACCCACCCCCCAATCCCTGGAATGAAAACTGCTTAGTTTCATGCTGCTATGTTGCTGCCCTCTAGTGACCAATATGAAAAGAATGTGGCAAATGTTACCTGTTACCATGAATTATTGAGATGGGAACTCCCTCTGTTGGTCTGGATTGTAGATCAAGTCAATCAATCAATCAATAGAACAGTACTTACGGAGTAGAAGACAAAGCCTACCCTTGTCTTCTCTTCTTTGGATATTATTGTGCCTGTCTTTTTATAAATTCTCTATGGAAGATCTAACAATGCTTTCGAAACCTTGCTCAGGGACACTAGTATAAGGCTCAGCTGTCCATCATGACACACGATTTATTTGCTTCTTTTTATGGCCATATATGAATGATGGTGTTGGTATTTATCAATAACAATAGCTAACCTTTATATGATATTTTCAAGTTTGTCAAGTGCTTTGCATGAGATCATAGGCTTACAGATCTACAGTTGGGATACATCTCAGGCACCATCTAATGCAATTCAATCATTTTAGAGATGAAGAAGATGATGGGGTCACTTGTTCAGTCTTTTCAGATCTACAATTGGAATGCATCTCAGGCACCATCTAACTAACCCAACTCAATCATGTCAGAGATAAAGAAGATGATGGGGTCACTTGTTCAGTCTTTTCAGATCTACAATTGGTATGCATCTCAGGCACCATCTAACTAACCCAACTCAATCATTTCAGAGATAAAGAAGAAG
>CM053590.1:144597401-144618857 GCA_028646515.1 Pseudochirops corinnae | reverse complement strand
GATCTACAATTGGAATGCATCTCAGGCACCATCTAACTAACCCAACTCAATCATGTCAGAGATAAAGAAGATGATGGGGTCACTTGTTCAGTCTTTTCAGATCTACAATTGGTATGCATCTCAGGCACCATCTAACTAACCCAACTCAATCATTTCAGAGATAAAGAAGAAGATGGGGTCACTTGTTCAGTCTTTTCAGTATTATCCAACCCTTGGTGATTCCATTTGGGGTTTTCTTGGCAGAGATATGGGAATGGTTTTCTATCTTCCTTCTCCAGCTTGTTATACAGATGGGAAAACTTAGACAGAGTTAAGTGACTTGTCCAGGGTGTCACATAACTAGTAAATATCTGAGGCTGGACTTGAACTCAGAAAGATGAGTCTTCCTAACTCCAGGCCCTACTCTATTCATTGTACCATCTAGAGACCTTGTTGAGGAGTATGAGGAAAGCCATGTGACTGCTTATTGTTATGCAGGTAGCAAATAGCTAAGCCGGCATTTGAATTCAGGCCCTCTAATTCCAAATATAGGGCTTGTTTTTACTGCTTACATTGTTACCTTCTATAAGAAACCTTTCCTGATCCCTCTTAATGCTAGTGCCTTCACTCTGTTGATTATTTTCAATTGATCCTGAATATATCTTAGTAGTGCTTATTTTCATGTTGTCTGCTCCATTAGACTGTGAGCTCCTTGAGAGCAGGAACTATCTTTTGCCTTTATATCCAAGTACTTAATACAATTTCTGGCACAGAGTAGACAGTTGACTGACTGTCTCCAAATACATACATTATTTTGTTGGAGCCTCACCAAAAAAGCACTAATACTGGAATCAGAGGACATAGTCTCAAAACTTGCCTCTGAGGCACACTACTTTAGAGAAATCATTTAATCTCCCTTGACCTCAGTTTGTTATTTATCAAATTAAAGGACTGGACTAGCTGACTTTTGAAGCCCCTTATGTTTTATATTTATGATAATAAAAATAATATTATGAAGTCATTACATATTATTATTCTTGTTTTACAAATGAGGAAACTGAAGCTTAGAGAAATAAAATGATTTGCCCATTGTCACCTACCCAGTAAATGTCAGAGGCAAAATTTGAACTCATTTCTCCTGACTTCATATAATTGGAGCTAGAATGGATTTTAAAGATCTTCTCATCTATCTCCAACCCCCATTTGATGCATGACTCTCAGAGATTAGGTGACTTGACCATAGGCAGTAAGTGGCAAAGTCAGTATCCAAACAATACAAATCAGTGCTCTTTCCACCATATTTCTTTCAGGGACAAAAACTGATCAGTGTGAGAAGGTAAACCTCTGGAGAGCATCTCTGAATCCACGATTTCATGAATCTATTGAAGTAAATTCCCACTTAACTCTCTATTGTTTTTGCATCTGGTATCCTTGTTTCCTCTTTGAAAGAAACTCCTTGTTGGAAAGAGAAGAGACTCCAAGTCCTCTTTCTATTATATTCTTTCTCATAAGTTATCATTAGCACCCACAATGAGTTTTTTTTTTTGTCCTTTAAACCATCCGCAATTTTGGTCCTTCTGAGGTCACAGTATTCTAAGATTTCTAGGCCTGTAGCACCACGAGAAGAATTTTAAAAAAAAATTAATTAATTTATTTACTTCTAGTTTACAACATTCAGTTCCACAATCCCTTGAATTTCAAATTTTTTCCCATTCCCTCTCCTCCCCACTTCCCCCCATGGCGGCATGCAACCTGATACACGTTCCACAAATACCTTCACATTAAACATTAGTTAAGTTGTAAAGAAGGATTATAAGAATGAGAAAGAAGGGTCTAAGCAAAACACAAAAGAGAGAGAGCAAGTAGTTGTATCCAGACTCTGTAGTTCTTTCTCTGGATGCGGATATCCCTTTCCATTAGGAGCCTTTTGGAGTTGTCTTCTAACCTTGCATTGCTGAGAGGATCCCGTCTATCAAAATTAAGTCATCACAGATATGATGTGTCTGTAATTGTGTACAAAGTTCTCCTAGTTCTGCTCTTCTTGCTCAGCATAGAATTTTTTTTAATTGGAACTGTTATCTTGTTGGAGAGAGAATACCCCCTGAGAAACTCCCTCTTCCAATGAACAGTGGTGCTGTCAGCTGCCTGAGACATGGAGAGGTTAAGTATGTGTCAGAGGTAGAATTTGAACCTAGGTCTTCCTGGTTCTGAGGCCAGCTCTTTAACCACTATATCATGTTGCCTTTCAAAGGCAGAGAATGAATGAATGAATAAATGAATGAATGAATGAATGAATGAAAAATCAAGCATGATGCTAAGTGCTGGAAACTGAAATAATAAAGCGAGATAATCCTTGTTCTCAAAAAGCTGACATTATGATAGGGAGAGACTACACAGAAAAGATGTTTCAGCTGCAAGTCAGATGGAGAGGCGTAGGCACTCTTAGTTTAGGGTGCAACAGCAAAGCAGATGTTAAAGCACGTTCTTTAGTGTTATTTCCATGGGTGCAAATTTTGTATTTTGCTTCTTTAGCAGCAATGGCTGCTGAGGAGGCAGGGGCTTCAGCCCCTGTGGAGACAGCTGCTGAGTTGCATCTTTTAAAAAGGCAGGCTTTGCCCCCAGAGTAGCTTGGGATCATTAAAATTAATGTGTGAAAAACACACACAGGTAGCAAAGAAGTCATTATGGCTGAATTCCTGCAAGATCAAAACAGTAGAGAAACTCAACAACTCATTTCACTGTGTTCTTTTATTAACACATTTCCAATGAAGGTGAAGAAAACACCTCCTCACACCCACCCCCTCTACCTCCTGTAGGTTATCTGGGAATTTGATCTACATAGAATAGTTCAGCCAGAATGCTAAACCTACACTACTTCTTGGAAGTGGATGCCTATATTTTTT
This sequence comes from Pseudochirops corinnae, assembly GCA_028646515.1. Taxonomy (NCBI): domain Eukaryota; kingdom Metazoa; phylum Chordata; class Mammalia; order Diprotodontia; family Pseudocheiridae; genus Pseudochirops; species Pseudochirops corinnae. The sequence goes on along the minus strand of CM053590.1, from coordinate 144,615,975 downwards.
TGCTGTTTATTAATGAAGCTTCTCTTTGTGTCTCTAGAGAAAAAGAAAAAGCTTTAATATGGGGAAATTTAGGTCTATTGATCCATGGGTTCCTTTGATCCTTCCCCATTGAGAGATCTCTTTCTTTAGAGTGTTTACTTTTTCAGAACCCAATGCTAATCAGATGCAATGCCATGCATGAGCAGCTTTCCAGAAGAATGTTACTGTGAACAGCTTTTAAGATTCTGATTACACAGTATAGTGAACACTCTATTTATTCCATAAAAAATCAAAGCAAAACATTCACAGAAAATCAAGGCACAGCATTCACAATATTACAACTTATCACAGAAAATCACAATATAATATTCACAACAGCTTATCATTAAAATGGCCACATAATTTCCACCATAGTGGTCACAAAGTTTGGAACAAAGAACAATTATCTGGTACCCCTAAGGAGATTTGCCTACTTACTCAATCATTCAATCATCTCAAAGTACAATAGTCAAAGTCTTCCACGGCACACTAAGTTAACTCAATCAGTCACTTATTCAGCAATTAGTTACTAAGTATCATTAATCACTAAGTATAATCATTAGAAAATACACAGACCCTCCACACCTAGGTCACTAATGAAATTACAATTCCTCAGTCAGTACACAGTATCCAAGTAAGGTCTTCTTTCAGCTTGACTCAGGTGGTTTCTCAGATTCCCTGGATCCCCTTCCATGGTCCCAGATCCTACTTGGATTCACCAAACTATCACCTGGGCTCAAAGGTAGACAGCTCCCAGGTCCTTGTTCAGCTCTCCATAGAGGTCCTGCTCCACACTGAAGTTCACAGGGTCCAGTCCATCTCAAATCCTCCAACTCTTCATGATCACATTCAATTTAGGGTAGTAGCTCCTTTTACTTGCTTCTAGTTGTTAGCTCCAAGTACTAGTCTGTAAGGACAACTAGGTGGTGCTGGACTCAGGAAGGCTCACCTCAAACACTTACTGTGTGATCCTGTGTAAATCATTTCACCTTGCTTGCCTTAGTTTCCTCATTTGTAAAATGAGTTGGAGAAGGAAAAAGCAAACAACTAGTATCTTTACCAAGAAAACCCCAAATGAGGCCAAGCAGAGTCAAACACAACTGAAAAATGACTATGATAAGATTTGCTCAAAAAAGACATATGACAGATTTTTGTTGTTGTTGAGTCATTTATATCATCATGTCCAATTCATCATGACCCCATTTGGGGTTTTCTTGGCAAAGATACTAGCATGGTTTCCCATTTCCTTCTCTAGATCATTTTACAAAAAGTTGGATGAAACTGAAAATGATTGAACAACAACACTTGTCTGTATCCACATTCTATCCACTGTTGGCTTTAGCCTCTAGGTCAAAACATATGGGCAAATCGGTGACTTTTGTCAAGTTTGCAGGTGGAAACAAATCGTTTAGCAGTGTGGACACTAGTGCATAAAGCTAATCCTAACTAACTATAATTATAAAAGTATATTAGCAAGCACTATAACACATCCAGGATGGCCTGCTACCACAGGTTCTTTGATCTGCTTTCCTAAAGGAAAGACAGTTTTAAAAGGGTTAACAATCTTACTTTAATTAACAGACAGATAAATATAAATAAATAAAAAGAAGTGAATATTCAAGAAAGAATCCAACAGACAGGGCTCCAACTATCTGAACAAAGTAATACAGCCATCTGCATATACCACCAGACTGGGAGAGTACCAACATCTGAGTAGTCGGGGGACTTGTAACAAATGGCTACTCAGAGTCCCATCCCGGGAATCAAAAGGTCTTTCTTATGAGCAAACCCACAACCTCCCAGCATATATAGTTTTCAGCTAATAGGCTCAGAGCAAGAAGGCATCACAACCCTCATGACTCAGTGCCTAATTATCTCAGTATCAAAAGGTGTGAAAGCCTTTCTACAAGCAACCCTCCCCGCAAGCAAGCTCCTCCTTAGGCAAGTTCCTTCCTCAATTGGCTCTATGTGACTCAGGATGTATCACAGCTGTGTATCTTTAGACCTGGGAACACGGCTTCTGTTTCAAGAGAAAAGGGGACACATGTGGTCTCAAAGGATAGGGAATATCTTCCTATTCCATTAACATTGGGTTGACAGATTTGCAAACTTTTTTTCATAGTTACCCTCTGAGTTGATCATGCAAATATTATTGTGCCCATTTTACAGATGAAGATACTGGGGCTCAGAGAGGCTAAGTGCCTTGACCATGGTCACAAAATTAGTCTGTGTTAACATATAGACTCAAAATCTGGTTACCCAGCTCTAGATTCAATCTTCTTTTCACTACATCACAGTACGTTTCGAGATATTGTCAATAACACACAACAATAACAACAGTTACTAGCTGATACAGCAACAGTAACCAACAGAAGTTTACAGAAACAACAGCCACAGCAACTACAGTAGTAGCAGCAAAACCAGAAACAACTCTAAAGCATTGGGTGACAGAAAATGCTGCCATCTGTTACATATTTCATATGTTCTAGGAGCTACAGTATAGACTGGATGACTGAGAATTTACCTGGCTCCCATCTACACACAACCACTTTTGAATCTTATTTAAAAGCACTTTCTTTATAATGGCCTTTTGAGGTGAGTTGAATGATACAAAAATCTTTTTTTAATTTAATTTTTAATTTATGGAATAAAACGAGAATTTCCATAACATATTACAATAAAAAGATGATTTTACATGAAACTGTAAATCTACGATGCCCAACTTTCTATTCCTTTCAAATATATGACAAAATTATCATGCAAATTTCTTTTCTTTTTCTTTCCTTCCCTTGCCCTGGAGATGGCTAGCATTATATATACAAAAAGGTATGTATAAGTAAAATTATTCTATATATACTTCTTTTTATCAGTTCTTTTTCTGGATGCAGATAGTGAAGAGGGTGAGAAAAGTAGGTGTTAGAGGGACCCCAAAGAATCCCTGGAGGGTTCTAGTCTGGAAAGAATTCTCTGGACTCAAGTAATCTTGTAAGTCAGGATTGTAAAAGTTTATTGTAATGCTTTACAGCAGGCAGGAGGTGTTAGGGAACCCGCAAACTTAGCAGAGTCAGGGATATAGATTATAAAGCCATAAAATCACAAATCAGGTATCAATTATGCTAACTAGGTGAGTAAGGGTAGGATTAGGGAGGAGTTAAGAAGTGGTCAGTGCTTAAAGGGACATGCACTTTTCGTATCTACTGCACAGGCATATTGCCCATAATTCACTGGGAAATGGCCCACGGGGGTGCTGCATGGAGGTGTGGTTTTAGGCTTGAAACATCACTGGGTCAGCTAATGGTCAGTGCTGACTGAGAGGTGTCCAGTCTGTTACCCATCAATGTCCTGTTTGACAAGATGGATGTTGGGAAGCTAGACTAATTGGAGATTCAGGATGTGCCTAATTGGAGAGGAGTTAGCTTACTGTGCATTGAAGGATTCATAGGTGCAGCTGGCCACTAGCACAAGGGAGCTATACTTTTCTCTAAGCTAAAGAGATTGTTTATAGTTGCTTTAGTGAAGGATTCATAGGTATAGCTTGTTATTGTACTAAGCAGGGATAAACAGTTCATGAATTGTACCTAGGCAGAGTGCTGGCCTAGGGAAGAGGCAGAGTTGATGCTTTTAGGCTGGGGGAAGAGTGATTTTACAACTTGATTTCACAAGCTGATATTACAAACATAGGTACCTGAACACAAGTGTGATTTTACAAATTGTAGTTACAACTGGATGTTACAAACATAGGCACCCCAACACCCCATCATTGGCATCTTTCTTTGTATGTCTTTTATAGTTAATTTGGACATTTATAATAGACAAAATAAATTAGTCACTCAAAGTCACTTAAAACAATATTGCAGTTACTGTATAGTCTTCTCTTGGTTCTCCTCATTTTGCTGTTCATTATTTTGTGTGTCTTTTCATGCTTTTCTAAAATCATTGAGCTCATCATTTCTTAAAGCGCAGTAATATTCCTTCACAACCATATACCACAACTTGTAGTCTTTTATACCTACTATTATACTACCTATTATACTACTACTATATATACCTACTATATATATATGTATATATATACCTGCTACTATATATATATATATACACATACACCTACTATATAGCCAAAGTTAAGAGAAGTGTGGTTAGAATCTGGCCATGTGGAAGAGCTGGGAAATAGACTGAATGGACTACTGACCCTTTTGACCTGATCATCACCAAGATGATATTGGTGACTAATGATAAAGAGGCCTGCCCTTACCACAGCAACATTCATTAATCCTAGCTATTTCAGCCAATCCCGCGGTCTATGAGAACAAAAGGATGATCAAGGCACTTCCCAATTTCCCATGTCTTCTCTTCCTGATGGAACTCATGAGGCACTGACCTTTTTCTCTCTTTCTCCTGAAAAAATTCTTTAAAATACCTCTGCTAGTAAGTAAGAGTCTTCTTGAGCATGACCCAAGATACCTCTGAATTATGCTGCTATTTCTGCTTTTCTTTTCTCTCTTCTTTTGAAACTTCTTTCTTTAACTAAATGTGAATAGTTTTTGTGGTGAGCTGGGGTGTGTTTCTTTTGACCTGTTAACTTCCATTTTCCCTGGCTGTACTGACCCTTAACAATCACACGACATTTGTTAAAACAGCAGGATTCATTGAGTATAGCAATAAAACTCTCCCCTTCCTGGTCCCCAAAGATCAGTGCTATTGGCCAGGTACTTTAAGAGCAGCCTTTTGGTGATACTAATGGAATATGTGATCATAAGATCATGGTATAAAGTAGGAAGAAATATCAGAAGTCATCTAACCCAACCACCATTTTATAGAGAAGGAAACTGAGATCTAGGATGGGAAAAGTCATTTGGGCTTGAGGATAACCAGGGAATGTGCAGTGGATGTGGAATTTGAATTCAGGTCTTTGAAGTTTCTGTTTTTTCCCCCACACCCACATTGCCACCTTGCCTCCTGGGGTCCAGCTCATAAGAATGACCTAAACTGCCATTGAAAAAAGTTATATCCCAAATACTTAGGGCCTAGGATCTTTAAGAAATCCTAGGAAAGACTGCTTGGTGAATCCAGTGAGACCCTGAAGGATCCAGCACAGAAAAACTTTGAAATGAGTCCCATAGCAGGCACTCTGTCAGCCAGCCTTTGTTATTTTCAAAGGAAACCTCTTTTCAGATATGTCCACTCCACTTAGATAACTGTGTCCACTTTTGCAGATGGCTTATTTTCAGAACACTGACACATGGACACTCAGAACAAAGGGGACGTTCCACAATATCTTTTGATTTTAACTAGTTGCTCATTCCAGAGACAAGTTTCAAACCATCTCGTCTGGGTCCAGTCATCTCATTTCCTGACTGGTAGGATGCTTGGCCTATCCTTCCAGTCAGGAAGCATGACTGCCTTAGGAAAATTGGCTGTGGGGGAGGAAGCCCTGGTTGAAAGTCCTTATTATACCTCTTCCTCTTCTTTCTCAAGTGTTACTCACCACTGTATAGTATTATGTCTTCAAAGGGCACTATTTCTCTAAGATCAGCCTAAAGAGCCTGGCTGCTTCAATGACACCTTCACAGCAAGGAGGAAGTGAGTGGTTAGATAACTGCCTCTCCTTTGCTTCATCCCTCTGTGTTGCCTTGCTATAGTGTTATCTCAGAGGTAGTTTGGAATAATGGAAAGAACCCAGAACTTCAAATCCGAAGATCTAGGTTTAAATCCCACTTTGCCACTTACTAGTTGTGGAACTTTAAGAAACAGTCTCTCAGGGGCTCAGTTTTCTCATTTGCCAAAAGGGAGATTGTGGTTTGGACCAAATAGGTGATCTTTCTTATTTCTTCTGGTTCCTGTATTCTGGGATTCTGATTTTGCCTTGCAGTAATATATTAGTGCATTTATGATGGTCCAGTCATAATGAAACTATGTATTGTGCCTTGAATGCATTTTCTCTGTGTATTTTTCTTCAAATCATCTCTGAAAAAGTTGCCCATTTTCTCAAATAACAGATTTCTGGGTCTCTTTCTTCTTTGCCACCATGACCTTTCCAAGTTTCAGAATTCAGAAGTTTGAAACATGATTATGCTTTTATATTATACTCTTTGCTAGCCATAAAACACAATTAAATTCTAACTTTAGATCCAGGCTTTCTCATGGGAAAGGTTTACTATTCTATACACTGAAGATTCTATTGGGAGTAGATACATCCTAGAAATTAGGTACCTATCAGGAAGAAGTCATGGAAAATGCAGAGTCTTGTTCATGCTATCACAAAGCCTAAAATGGAATGATCATATTCTCCCAAGGCTCCCATCATTTCTATTTCATTAACCTGTTTCTAAATATGCATTTAAATGATTAGAAAGCCAACAAATAAACTAAAATAAGTATGAGATACTAAAAATTCAAGAAGTAGATAAATTGGTAACCAAAAATTCTTTAGAAATGATAAACAAAATTAAAAGCTGGTTTTTTGAAAAGGCTAATGGAATTGATAAACTTCTAGCCAAGTCAAATAAATAGGCAACAGAAAATCAAATTAACAAAATAGCAAAGGGAAATTGGAATGAAATAAAAATAAATAAGTATTTATTAAGTGCCTACTATATGCCAAGTACTTTGCTAAGTGCTTTACAAATAGTATCTCATTTGATCCTAGCCACAACTCTCAGAGGTTAGTATTATTATGACTCCCATTTTACAGATGAGAAAACGGAGGCAGACAGATTTCCCTAAGTGTACACACCTAGTTTCTGGAATTAGATTTGAGCTCAGGGTACCACCTAGCAGCCTCACAGTTAAATAAAATTAAAAGAATAACCAGAACCGGAGTGGCTAGGTGGCACAATGAATAGAGAGCCAGCCCTGGAGTCAGGAGGACCTGAATCCAAATCTGGAATCAGATACTTAACATGTGACCTTGAGCAAGTCACTTAAGCCCAATTGCCCTGCCCTCCCGCTCCAAAAAGCAAAAAAAAAAAAAAAAAAAAAAAAAAAAAAAAAACAACCAGAACCTAGTATGTACCATCCATCATATGCTAACAAAATTGAGAACATAAAAAGGAATGTCTTAAAAACATACAATATCCAAATTAACAGAATATCAAGTAGAGATTTTAAATAATCCAATTTATGAGAGGAAATAGAACTACTTGTAAAAAGAACTATCAAAGGGGTGTGTGTGTGTGTGTGTGTGTGTGTGTGTGTGTGTGTGTGTGTGGGTGTGGGTGTGTGTGGGTGTGTGTGGGTGTGTGTGGGTGTGTGTGGGTGTGGGAACCCTTCTGCTCCTGACAGAATCACAGGAGAATTCCATCAAACTTTTAAAGAATACTTAGTACCAATACCACACAAATTATTTTCAAAAACTGAGAAAGAAAGCACACTATGTGTCTTTTTTTAATGAGATGGAGTCCTAATAAAACTATAGACCACAATCATCAATGAATTTAAATTTAAAATGTAAAAAATACAACCTCTCAAATAAATTTCAGTAAAATTCATTCAAAAAATCATTCATTACTTCAATTCAGTTCCTCCTTATTGATCAGAATCAGACACAGGATTGCCAACACTGACATCTCATTTTTAAAGAATGAATTCTTATTATGACAAAGTCAAAAAGGATCAGCTTCTTGGCTTTTTGGCAGAGGGACAACACCAGCAAGTGTCTGAGTACTTCAAGTCCTCCCATTCCTGTATCATTCCTTTATGCCAGGTTTGCTTTCTTTTTCTAGGACTTTCCATTTCTCTTTTTTGGTGAGTGGTTTTTAGTATACTCCCCATCACAGTATCTTTTGTTTCTCCCACAACTGATACTTACCCAAATGTTCTGTCTAGCTTCCTTACTCTGGTCTGAGGATATTTTCATTAGAGTTAAGATTATCTTTGTGACAGATTGCTACTCCACTCTCTCTCTCTCTCTCTCTCTCTCTCTCTCTCTCTCTCTCTCTCTCCTTCTCTCCCTCCCCCCCCCTCTCTCTTGTTTCTCTCTCTTTCTCCCTCTGTATATGTATATTCTCTGTATGTATGTATATATGTATGTGTGCACACACACATATATATATATACACATATATATGCATATATGTTTGTATATATACATGTATGTATGTATAGGAATTTCCCAATTAGTAATGACTAAAGAAAGGAGAAAATTCAATTACTGAATTTGGGAGCAATGTCTACATACTATATACAAATTTCAGGGGGTATAGTGCAGCGTTTTACCAGTACTGAAGCATATTGTATTTTTTTAAATTAGAAACAGCATCTTCTGCCATAAAGGAACTCTATATGAGAAAGTTGTTTCATTTTAAAATATAAGTGAATTAGAAAGGCCTCCTTCTGTTCACAGCAGAGAGACTTGTGAAAAAGAGGTGGGTGACTGTGTTTGCAAAAATTATCTTGTTATCTCAGAGCCAAAGAGTTTGCCTCCAATTTCTTATGTGTTAAAGGTTCATATAAAATTGAAAAATTCATACATAACAAATTAAAACTGGGAGGGACCTTAAAAATCATCCAAGTTCAATCCTTTAATTTTACAAATGAGGAAATTGAAACTCAGAAAGGTTAAGTAACTTACCCAAAGGTCATACAGAGAAATAATAATAATACTATAGCTCAGTGGTTCTCAACCTTCCTAATGCCGTGACCCTTTAATACTCGTATGTGGGTGTATATGCATGTGGGCGGACCTGCCTGGAGACAGATAGAGGAGCAGTGTCTCAGTTCCTAAGACCATCGGAAATATGTGTTTTCCAATGGTCTTAGGTGACCCCTGTGACGCCTGTGAAAGGGTCATTTGACCCCCAAAGGGGTCACGACCCACAGGTTGAGAACCACTGCTATAGCTAATATTTATATAGAATTCTAATGTTTGCAGGTTGCTTTATAGTATTATCTCATTTGATCTTCAAAACTACCCTGTGAGGCAGGTGCTATTACCTTTATTTTACAGATCAAGAAACTGAAGCAGACAGAGACTAAGTGACTTGTCCAGGGTCACACAACCTGTCTGAGGCTGGATTTGAACTCAAATCTTTTTATCTACAGCCCCATAGTAAATGGCAGAGCCAGGATTTAAATCCAAGTCTTCCCACTGTCAATTCAAAGCGTTTTCAACTGTGGTACGCTCCTAAGTTTCCATTTCCATGTAAATTAGGTTTTCTAATTTGTTGCTGGATAAATTGCTTACTCCAGCTAACTAATGGACATCCTATTTCTGGGAATCTCCTAGTAACACATTTAATGACAACCCTGAAACCCTTTAACATCCTGAAGCACCTTTTAAATCACTAGAAATGACTAATGTTCAGTTTAATTACAGTGTTAAATATCTTTTACTACATGCTAGCTCTTTGAAAATTGGTTATCCAAATATAGACATACATATGATGCTTGGTTGTTTTTCAGTCTTGTGTGTGGCCATCTTTGTGACCCCATTTGGGGTTTTCTTGGCAGAGATCCTGGAGTAGATTACTCTTTTCTTCTCCAGCTCACTTTCCAGATGAGGGAACTGAGGCAAAAAGGATTAGGTGGCTTACTAGCTGTAAGCTTATAAATGTCTTAGGCTGAATTTGAACTCTGGAAGATGAGTCTTCCTGACTCCAGGTCCAGTGCTCTATCCATGGTACCACCTAATCCCCCCCCCAGATATAGTACATAAGTATATGTATATATACATGTCAGGATTCTCTATCAGAGTATCCTAACTTGCCTGTAGGGGAGCCGGTTACTTACCTCACTCAGGTAGGTGCTAGCACATTTTAAGAACAGAAGAGTCACAGCTCGGAGGTGCAAGCAGAGAAAGTTTATTGAGTCCTCTCCATGGGGAAGCCTTACAGTCAGATCTTAAGGCAGACTTCAAACTACCCAAGGCTTAAGCCTCATATATACCCCAGACCCACATACCACACGTGACAAAACAGAGCCCAGCTGAACAAAATTGTGAGAGGGGAGGTGCAATCATAAGGACATGAAGGCCCCAGGGTGTGGAGACACTAATCTGGAACACCTGGTAACCTACACGTGGGAGAACCTTGAGCAATGCTCTGAACTCCACATGACCCAGCTTGTTCCAGCGCCTCGACACTTCCCTGTGCCTCGACGCAACCGCTTGCAGCCTGCACGTATTTCCTAACCCTCACATATACACACATATACATACATACACACACTACTTATAACTATATACTCATATATACTATATACGTATATTTGTAATATATGTATATAGATAAATTTAAACCTACAAATAGGTAAATTGGTGATATAGTTCCACTTTCAAATAAGAAATATCTTAATCAGAACTGTGTTGTTAAATGTTTAACAAGAGACTTTCCAGAAAAATATTTAACAAGAGTCTCTCCAGAAAAAAAATGCACACAAAACACTTGAAAATTTAATCTTCATTGTTAACACTTTCTCTATCACTTTCTTAAGTCTAGACCACTGATGTCAAACTCTAATAGAAAAGGGGGTCTAATCTATTTAATGTCTTAATTTTAAAACATAATATTATCTATGGTTTGTTGTATTTTTATTTATTTTGTTAAATATTTCACATTTACATTTTAATCTGGTTTGGGCCATATTTGCAGTCAGCAGTGGGTTGCTGTGGATCACATGCAGTCAGCAGTAGGTTGGCTACCTTCTCTATATCTAGGGCTTTCTCTGTCTTTTATAGATCATTTGGTTAGATTTTTACCATTTTACCAATTTACTATTTATTGTCTTTTTAGGACTTAGGCATCCCTCCAAATGGATAAAAGGAAGTTTTAAAATGAAGAGCTGTTAAGTATATGCATGTTATCGAACCTGTCTTTCCAAGACAACAACTGGACATTTGTAATGCCAATGCAATATTCACAGCACTGATGGTGACTATAAATATTACAGCACATTTCTGAATTGCAAAATATAACAGACTCTCCATGTAGAAGACAAAAGCAAAGTGTTTATTCAGATACCAGAAAACCAAATCCCAACACCAGAAAGTTGAATACATCATAGCAACAAAGAAGTTAATAAACAGTAACACAGCAGGGAGTCACACCATCCTTTAGCCTTCCCACAAACAAACCCCCACAAACCCAGGTGTCTCCTTGCCTATGTCTTGTCTCCTCCCTCAGTCTAACTGCTCTGACTCTTAGCTTCCTGTGGGCTCTGCTCCACCCTTCAGCAAACTCCTCCCACTACAGGCTCCATGTGATTACATTTGGCCTAATAGGGGGCAGGGAAGATCTTCAAAACAGAGAAGAGCTTTAAATTCCCTTAGCCCAGTGGTTCTCAACCTTCCTAATGCCATGACCCTTTAATGCTTGTATGTGGGTTGTCTGCATGTAGGTGGACCCACCTGGAGATGGATAAAGGAGCGCAGTGTCTCAATTCCTAAGACCACTGGAAATATGTGACCCCTGTAACTCCTGTGAAAGGGTTGTTCAACCCCCAAAGGGGTTGTGACCCACAGGTTGAGAACTGCTGCTTTAGACCTATTAAGGGGCAGGGAAGGTCTTCAAATTCCCATTACTATTACACCTTTGGAGGTAAAAAATTAATGGGAAGATCCAATCACGGTTTATTTTCTTAACATTCAAGGAGAGATACCTGATAAAAGTTTCCATCAAATATTTGTTTTAGAGCAACCCATCTTCCATAGGAGGGATTTCAGATGAATGTATTACTTACTGGCTTTCTCATTCTTGCCTTTGTTTCCTGACCATCTGGTAGAATGTCTGACACACAGTAGGTGTTTATAAATGCTCGTTGATGACTTGTTTAATCAAGGTGACTGGAATGGTCTGTTGGATTGAGCTCTCCCTAAATCTTGATCATCCTTAACAGAGACAGCTTGAATAAAATTTGTCACCTAGGACATTAATTCCTACCTGTATGCCTTTGCTCATGACATCTCCCCTTGAGTGTTCTCCCTTTTCCCTTCCATATATTCAAACCTTGCTCATCTTTTAAGGCCTAACTTCATGGAGCTTACTTTTTTTTTTTTGTGGAGTGAGTTTATTTTATTTTGTTTTTTAAAGCAGGAAGGCTTCTGGTCTTTGAACCAAACAAAGCTAAATTTACCATTTAAAAAATTTTTATTTTCTTATTCGTGGAATAAAACTAGCATTTTCATAGCAGAGTATATAAAAAAAGAAACAATTGCACATGGAACTGCAAGTCTATTACATACAACTTGCTATTGCTTTATCATATAAATTTCTCTTTTTCTCCTCCCCTAACCCTAGAGATAGCTACCGTTAAACATAAGTAAGTGTGTGTATATGTGTATGTATATATCTATATGTATTTATACACATATGTATATGCATGTGTATATAGATATATAAATTATTCTATACATACTTTCATTTATCAGTTCTTTCTCTGGATACAGAGTGTCTTTACATCCTTTGTAGTTAATTTGGGTATATATAAAAATTTTTAAAATGGTAAATTTAGCTTTGTTTGGTTCAAAGACCAGAGGCCTACCTGCTTTGAGGAAAGGATAGATCACTCCTTGTCAAGTAATTTACAATGGGGGTTATTTTCACATGTGAGTTGGAGTAGGTAGCCATTGAGATTTGTTTCAACTTTATAATTCTGTGATTCTATAATATTTTTCCAGACTTATTTCACATTACTTCCCAGGATAGAACTGATATGTTGAATTTGATAAACTGATTTTGAATAAATGTAATAACATACCTGGGATCAAAAAATCAATAGCACAGGGGAGCCATAGCCAGAAATAGACAATATAAAAGTGGCCTAAGGCTTTTGTAGATTACAGAGAAGATATGAAGTCAATAGTGAGAAACGATGCTCCAAAAAGTTTATCTGAATTTTGGATTATGTTAATAGAAGTGTTATGCCCCTGAATAGGAAGGTGGCTTTCTAATATACTTTGTTTACAATCAGTTACATGGTGCAGTAGGAAGACTACTGAACTAGGAGTCAGAAGATCTGAGTTTAAATCCAGTCTGAGATATTTCTTAGTTAACTGTTTGACCCTGGACAAGTCACTCAACCTTTCTGTCTCAATTTTCTTATCTGCAAAATAAAGATAATAATAGCATTTAGTTTCCAGGGTTGTTGTGAGAATCAAATGAGATAACACTTGTAAAATACTCAAAGCAGTGTTTGGCACAGAGTAGGTTCCTGATAAATACTACTAAAATATTTTAAAAGCCCTGATCAGATTAAATCTGGAGTATTTAGTAAGGGGCATCATATTTTAGAAAAGACATTGACAAGCCAGAGTGCTTCTAGAGCCAGAGTTCCTAACCTCTTTTGTGCCATCAATCCCTTTAGCAGTCTGAGAAACCTTAAGGCTCCTTCTAAGAATAACGTTTTTAAATAATAAAAAAAGAAATGCATAGGATTACAAAGGAAATCAATTATGTTGAAATAAAGATGTAATTCCCCCCTCCCACACCTATCCATGGAATCCTTCAGGATCTGTGGACCCCATGTGAAGAGATCCTGATCTAGAGGAAGGTGACCAAAGATGATGAGGAAATTATAAACCACAGGATGCAACAATTAGGCGGAGGAAAAGATAAGGACATTATGATAGCTACCTTCAAGTATTTGAAGGACGGTCATATGGAAGAAGGATTAGATTTGGGTGGAATATCAGAAAGACTTTACTCAAGGAAAAAATTCTTCTTGATTGGAGTTGTCCAAAAAGAAAAAGAACTGTTGAGCTCTCTTTTACTGGAGATCTTTATGCCTAGGCAAATTGATCATTGTGTGGGACATAGATTGTATTTCTTTTCAGACATTAATTGAATTAGATATCCTTTAAGACACTTTCCAACTCTGAGCTTCTATTATTCTAGCTTGGAACTATCACCCAGGAAAAAGGATACCTCATAGTATTTCTATTCACGAGCCTCAAAAATCTTGAAAAGGTTATCTGAAAACAATAGTTATTAACCTTTCTTATTGATCAGGAAAATTGTAGCTGAATGAGTGAACCAAAGGTGAATACCATAGAGAAGCCAGTAGTCTAGATTTCCTGTTTCATGGTTGATACATTTTCTCCATTAGCTCATTGGACAAAGTGCTTTGGAAGCTGTTCTGCATTCTCTAATATGTTTTTACTGTGAGGCCCAAGAAATGTTAAACAGTGATCAATATTAATTAGCCTCTGAAAAAATTCTCAGCATGGGTCCAATCTTTTCAAATCCTGTCAACGCTGGTCCAGGGCGTCAGGATTTATGGCATCATTGGTCCAACTGAAGTAACAATTTTCCCTTTGTCTTGATAATGTCAAAGTATGTTGAAGAAGTTGACCCTTCCAGAAAGCTAAAAAGTTCCATGGACGTGCATCCTTCGGCATATTCCCAATTGGAATCCTCACAGTGGGAATGGTCAATTACATTCACAAAGTTTTCAGTTCTTAGAAAATCATGCTTGAGGAATTTTTTAAAAAAAGAACATCCCAAGCAATCCTGTGTGATTTGGCTGGGAGTAAGTTGGAGATGTCATGCAGTCCTAAATTTCAATTTATTGGGGATGGAGGAGACTTGAATTATATTTTTAACGATCACAGCTCATATTTCCATAGCCTTACTTCACTGGTTCAGTCAACTTATTATGTGTATTAAATGGCATCTAGATATTCTTCTTCCTTTTTTATCCTGTTAGCTAACGATAGCCTGCTCTTCCTACGGCTTTTTTTTGGCTCTGCTCTCAGAGACACACAAGGGAAAATCCTACTTTGGGGGGAATTAGTCATTGAAAGCATTCCTTTGTAGTTAAGGGTAATTCTCACCACACTAGGAAGGAGGGAGGGAAGGATGAATAATCAAACCCATCTTCCCTGGTTTGGAGTCTGGGGCTTATTCCCTGGGGCAGTAAATGGCCCTACCCCAGAAAGTAGTTAGAGAAAAAGCTTGCAGGGAAGGGGAAAGTGTTGCTGTGATGGAGAGAATAAATGATTTTATTTTTCCTATGGATTATTGATTGATAACCAAAGAGAAAAAAGTGTCTTTTAACTTTAATAGCATTGCCAATTGTGTTTGACCCCAGTTTTGTTAACTCTGCCTTACTGTTTTTGCTTATCTTGCTGTTACCATTGTGTATCTATTTCTTTTAGCTTTCTTCACTTTCCTGAACTTCCTACAAGTGAAAAAGCTGACTTTCATTTGGCAGAGTGAATAGAAGAATAGATTTAGAATCAGAAGGACCTGAGTTCAAATCCTGTCTCAGAAACTTAATAGCCATATGGTCTGGACAAGTCACTTAACCACTTTCCCTTAAGTTCCCCATCTGTAAAATAGGATTAATAAAAGTATCTACCTCCCAAGGTTGTTTTAAGGATAAAGTGGGATAATCGAAATAAATTGTTTTATAGACCTTAAAATGCTACACAAAAGTTAGCTATTACTATTAGCGGTATTCTTTTTTCATTGGCAGTATCATTAGCTGAAAAACTTGCTGTCCTACTATGTACCTTCTATCTCACAGGTGAGTGGAGAAGAATAGGTTCTGAATCAATGATGTAGGTAGATAATCTGGCTGAATATAGTGACCAGCCTTATCGACAACTGTTAGGTTGCAAACATTGTCACGTTTCCACAAGTACAAGATCTTAAGCAGTCTATGCATGAACCAGACATTCCTAAGTAATAGACAAACTCTATTAGACTTAATTTTTAAGTTTATGTATCATCTTGGGTTAAAGAAGATAAGGAAGTAAAGAAATTCTAAAAAGGACTCAACGAGACCCTCCAAAATAAATCATCATGTATTTTCAGTATTTGGAGTCTTCAACTAAAGGTAGACACAGCAAAATATGGGTGGAAATGTTAAAAATATCATTTTAAAAGTTAAAATATATGAGTGCCATAGATTTGTAGACTACATAGAAGTCTCCTGCCTATGTATCATTAACACTTTTCAAAAAGAATCAGTAGACACAAGACATATTGGGCATAGTTTTAAGTAGGCCTAGGCTAATCAACTAGAGATTCCAAGGATGCTGATGACAACCCAGACATGCCTGTCAATTCCATTTGACTGTTGCACATGTCCTTCAATAAATTTACCACATGAGTCTACTCAATGTGCTGGAAGCTGATATAAGGACTATCGAATAGCATCACGAGTGAAGTTGATCCTACTTGGTTGAAGTGGAAATGATTCATTGTTGATAGGTGAATTGGCTATCAGTGTAAATTTGACTTCTTAGAGCAATAATCCAAAACCATGCAACACAAGAAGAAAGAATAAAAAATAAGAAAAAGTCAGATCAATTTAAATAAATGATTGTTGCTTTAAAATGGGAAATGGATGGAGGAACGGATATCAACATCAGTTTTAGTAATTTCCTGAAGAATTTAATGTACATAGATTAACTGCCATGATGAGGAGACCATAATATTCTAAAAATAGCTGAAGTCAGCAAACACATGGTCTTCTTACTAAACAAAGAGATATGGAATGGAAGGGAAATATTGGTTTAAAATAGAAACTTTTTTTCTAACATCTTACAGAGAAGGATGATAGGTAGACAACATGAAGTCAAGAAATGAAAAATCATCTTAAAGAAAACTTGTCAAGACTCGACTAATCATTTAACATTTAACAATGAACCTGAAATGAGGACAATAAATAGCAGAAAAAAATGAAAAAAAAAAATCTATAAAGTTTTTTTTTTTGGAGGGGGGAAGGTAGGGCAATTGGGATTAAGTGACTTGCCCAAGGTCATACGACTAGTTATGTGTGTGTATGTGTGTGTGTGTGTGTGTGTGTGTGTGTGTTAAGTGTCTGAGGCCAGATTTGAACTAAGGTCCTCCTGACTCCAGGGCCGGTGCTTTATTCACTGCTCCAGCTAGCCACCCCTATAAAGTTTTTTTATAGAAACTCTTTGAACAATTAAGGTACTGTGGAAAGACTGTGAAATCTAGAGATGAAAGAATTTGGTTCAAATCCTGACTCTGCCTCTTATTACCTGTGCGACCTTTGGCAAAACCCCTAATCTCTCTGGGTCTTCTTTTCTTCAACTTTAAAATTAAGAAGATGGACCAGATTGACCTTGAAGGTCCCTTCCATTTCTAAATCTTTGATCTTGTGACAATGGAAGCACCTCATTTGGACAATGCAGTCCTAGATGTGTTTCTTGAAGTGCAAAGGACATTAAAGCTAATAAAGAGGAGAAAAGGAAGGAAGGAAACAAGCTTTTTAAAAGTACTTACTCTGTTCCAGAAGGATAACCAGTACAGAGCCTGTATACTCCATTAGTATGCTAACAATATCAAGCAACTCAGGGACATTCCCCAGAAGGTTTAAACATGATTCCCTTATGATTCTGAGGAAATAAACCCAAACAAGCCAGTAAAATAACATAATAACATAACTTTAACCCCTCCAGAAATTTTACCCTCAAACAGAAGGCGCTAACTCTCTAAGTACTGGTGATCCCGATGTCAGGAAAAGGTCTTAAAATTTCAGCCTGCTTGAGGTCATAACCTCTGCCTTTGCCATAACCTTTGTTCCGCTTGCAGTTTTTGGTCTTTTGTGTTGTTCAAAAATCAACTTTTTAGTTCCTCTGAACCTTTGATCCTTGTCTCCTACACTCCATAGACTTTAACCTTCTTTCTTTTCTGGTCTTCTGACATCTTCCTGGCTCTCACTTCTTCAACCTCTGTCTCAGGTATGCCTCCTTCTATTTCTTTCCTTACTAATCAGCAAACAGGATCTTGTTCTTTATGACAACGAATGAAAGTCAAGATCCAAAGGCCAAAGGAGTATGTAAAAAATATGTAAAAAGTCAAGATCCAAGCTTGAATTGGTCTGCCAATCCCATTAGGGTTAGCTTTCTACCCTATTTCTGTGACTCCAAACTTCTTACAGAATGTCAAATTAAGATTTTAAATTAGAGTTGTGTTTATATAGGGTTTATCAATCTCACTTCCTCTCTGGCTCAATGATTTATCTAGTTTGATTAATAACAGCTAGCACTTATAGAATTCTTTAAGGTTTCCAACTCACTTAGCCTATGTAATCTCATTTATTCCTCACAACAATTCCGTGAGGTAGCTTCCATTATTATGTCCATTTTACAGCTCAGGAAACTGAGAATGACAGAGGTTAGGTAACTTGCCCAGGGTTATACAGTATATGAGACAAGATTTGAATTCAAGTCTTCCTGATTCCAGCTGCAACACTCTTGAGATCCCAGTGCTCTTGACTACCAATTACAAAAAAGGTGCCAATCTGAATTAGTACAAGATTTTTCTGGGAGGTCTCTGCCCTGAGGAAACCACAGGATCAGTCACGATCTCATATTTATTTATTTATTTTTAGCTTTCAACACTCACTTCCAGAAGTTTTAATTTTTCTTCCCCTCCCTCCCTCCCTCCCAGAATTGTTGTGAGGAATAAATGAACTAAGTTTTTATTTTTTTCTTTTTTTTTTGAATTAAAACTTTTATTTATTTTAGTTTACATCATTCATTTCCATGAAATTTTGAGTTACATATTTTCTCCCCATCTTTCCCCTACCCACCACCCCAAAACAGCCAACCCAGTGTATCCCCCCTCCCCCAATCTATTCTCTC
>CM053590.1:144564463-144596901 GCA_028646515.1 Pseudochirops corinnae | reverse complement strand
TTATTATAGTAGTAGTAGTATTATGAGGCAAAAGATGGCACAGAAGATAGAGTGCTAGGCCTGGAGTTAGGAAGATCTGAGTTCAAATCTAGCCTCAGAAACTTACTAGCTCTGTGACCAAAGGTAAGTAACATAATCTCAGTTTGCTTCAGTTTCCTTAACTGTAAAATGGGGCTAATACTAGTACCAACCTCCTTGGGTCACTGTAAGGATCTAATATAATAATGTGTATAAAAAGCACTTAGTGCAGTCCCTGACTCGTAGAGGGTGCTATATACATGCTTATTTCCTTCATCTTTCCCCTTACCTTACATTAAGAGTCAGTTGGCATCGTGGATTGAAAACTACCTTCCGGAGACACAAAAACCTGGGTTCAAAACCAATACTGATTCTCAATCTCTTTGTCTCTCTTTTTACCCTTTTTCTGCCCTCCGTCTCTCCATATGTTTGTGTGAATACATATGTATGTATATATATATATATATATGCATGTGTGTATATATAAATTGACACATATGTATATGTATGTATAGATATAAATACACATGAAGGCATCTAGCTCCTTTTTTTTTTTGCCTTTTTTGGGGGGGGAGGTAGGGCAATTGGAATTAAGTGACTTGCCCAAGGTCACACAGCTAGTTTTTGTGTTAAGTGTCTGAGGCTGGATTTGAACTCAGGTTCTCCTGACTCCAGGGCCAGTGCTCTATTCACTGCACCACCTAGCCACCCCTTGTTTGTTTTTTTTTTTAATGGGTCTTGTGCAAGGTGGTCATTTGGTGCCATGGAGGTTCCATTGTTGACTGAGAGTTTGTTAAAGAAAATTGTAGCAGAAGACATGAGAATGCTCCTACTTTATCTTAGCTCTCTCTTATCTTATCCCTTCTCAGAATTTCTACAGCATTGTCAGTACCACAAAATCTATTACATTGTTAAATGTCAGCCTCTAATTTAATAATTCAGTTCATTCGATAGCTATGAAAGACCTACTATGGGCCACGTGCTGGAGATACTAAGGTAAAAATAAATTAGTCCCAGTCTTCAAGGGATTTGCATTCTACTGGAAGGGATACAGCATGAACCTAGGTAAGTAAATACCAAATAATTTGAGAAGAGACAGAGTACTAGCAACTAAGGGAACCATGAAATGCTGCCATAGGGGGTGGAAAAGGAAGTACCTTCTAGCTGTGGAAGGGTAGCCTGTTCAAAAGTGTTGAAGTTGGAAACAGAATGCCAAGTTCCTAGGGTAGCAAGTAGACCATTTTGGGTGGAATATAGTGTGTGAAGTCTGTATAGTCTTATACAGCAAGGAATGGAACATATTTCTTTCATGTTTCTTGTCTCACTCAGTACGCAATTAGGCACATAGTAAAACTTGATAAAGAGTTGGTGGTTTGCAGTGACTTGAGACCTACATTTATACTGTATGTAAAATAAAGACATCACTTTACCTTGAAAAAGATCTGAAGTTTACTTGTGGAAGTGGGAGTCAAAAGGATTGTGGCTTGTGAGTTATTGTGAAATAGCACAGTTTTCTGCATTCTCACTGTTATGTAGACAAAATAACACATTAGCAAATTAAAAATTATTTTTACACTTAAATTATTTCCAAATATATCAGTTACATTGGAACAGATGAGCATTATATGAGCACTGTAATAGAACTAGCTATAGTGTATGAAAATTTAGTCAGTATAAAACAACTTACTAGACTTGTCTCATACTTCTATATCTTCCTGAATTGCAGCAGTAGAAGCTACCAGATAAGATGGCATAGAAAAGACATGATCCTACAATGGGTTCAAAGTGTCATCTTGGGGTGTGAAGGAAAATGCAGCATTCCTAATATTGTTACGCCTATCAAAATGGGATGGAATATTTGGGGGTTATTTTCCACTTAAATCCATTTTACTCTTCCTTCTTAAGATGAACTGCCTAAATTTTTTGTGTGTTTTTTGTTGTGCATTCATTTTCAGTTGAGTTTGGCTCTTTATGACCCCATCTGAGTTCTTCTTGGCAAAGACACTGGAGTGGTTTGCCATTTTCTTCTCCACCTCATTATGTTAATGAGAAAACTGAGGCAGAGTTAAATGACTTGCCCAGGATCGCACAGCTAGTATGTACCTGAGGCCAGAGTTCAACTCAGGAGGATGAATCTTCCTGACTCCAGACCCGGTGTTCTGTCTACTGCCACCAGGTTAAGTAAGACAAAAATGAAAATGAATTGTGTATTGTTTATGCATGTTTAAATTCCTGTTGGTTTGTGATCTTATTGCTGGTCACTTCCAGGCTTTGGTGATGACCTGAATTTTGAGTAATAGAGTCACAGACTCATTTGTGGCATTACTAGAGTTTATCACCCATGCACTTTATGATACAACTATATATACATTAATGCAAACTTCCTACACAATCCAATTGTTTTCCCATTGTGGCAAATATGCAAAATCCCTTTCTCACATTTGGAAGAGTGGGAAACTACTTTTGCATTGTTTATCACAGCTATAAATGCCTCTAATTTATAAACCATAGCTCATTTATAGAGTCTTTTCCGGCTTGCTGTGTTGTATGGGTTTGCAAATTGATGTTATATTCCTTTTATGGAAATGCTGAGGAGGAAAAATTATGGCCAATGAACCAAAAATCCCCGATGCCTAAAAAAGCACTTTTAGTTCTTGGGTCAGAAATTTGTAGAAGAAAATAATACTGGACTATGAATCAGAAGACCTGGATTCTAATCCCATGACCTTGGGTAAGTAACGTCATTTCTCAGCCTCAGTTTCTTCAGTTGAAGAGGGGTTGAACTCGAGGGTGTGCTAGTATATGTTTAACAAGTGGTCTCTCTGAAAAAAAAAAATGTATGGGGGCGGCTAGGTGGTGCAGTGATTAGAGCACTGGCCTTGGAGTCAGGAGAACCTGAGTTCAAATCCGGCCTTAGATACTTAACACTTTCTAGCTGTGTGACCTTGGGTTTGCCCTTCTACCTCCAAAAAACATGTATGCCCACACTTTAAGTTTAATTTTCATTATTAACATTTTCTTAAGTCTAAATAACCAACAAAACAAAACACCAAGCCCTGATCTGTAATAATCATGATTTTTGAGGAATAAATTCGAACACAAAAAATTTAACATTTGGCTCTTCAGAACTGGCTTCAGCTCACCCCTCGTTGTACTGGGCAGTCTTCATGGTCCTTTTTATCTCTAACATTCAGTGTAACTAAGGAAAGACAACAAAAGTCTTTGAGCCTCAGTTTTGTCATCTGTAACATGTTGATAAAACTGACTTAATAGTAGTAGCCTTGTATTTATGTACTTGCATAGTACATGGTACTTGCTATGTCCCAAGCTCTATGCTAAGTGCTTTATGGTTATTATCTCATGGATCCTCACAATAACCCTGGGAGGCAGGTGTTATTATTAGCATTTTACAGAAGAGGAAACTGAGGCAGATAGAGGTTAAATGGCTTGTCTAGGGTCACACAGCTGGTTAAGTGCCTGAGGCTGAATTTGAACTTAGATCTTCCTGACTCCAGGCCTGGTGCTCTTTCCACTGAGTAACCAAGCTACCCTTGCTAAGGGTATCAAATGTAATGTTTGTTAACTATTTTGCAAACTTGAAAGCACCACGAATATGCCAGACATCATTACTATTAATTATTGTTTATTGTGATTACCAGTTTATAGCTGAGAAAGCTATTCCGACATACAACTATTTTAGTAGCGTCACCCACAACTTTACCAAGGTGTTTCATTTTCATGGATTTTCATGCCCTGTGAACTTTACCTTTTACTGGGCGCTCAACGAATTCAATGCAGCATGAATTTATTACTATCAATCAATCAATAAGCATTTCTTTATTAAATTTTTGCTATGTGCCACGGATATAAAGATAAAACTAAAATCCTAAAGGAGTCTGTATTCTAGGGATTTGGGGACAGGACCAGACAACATATACATGCATGTGTCGAAAATAAATCAAAGTTATTTTGGGAGTGAAGAAGACACTTGTAACAGAGAGGGTCGTGTAAAAGATACTGTATAAAGGATTCTAAGAGGCAGAAATAAAGAAAGGGTATATTCCAGTTAGGAGGATTGCCCGTGCAAAGGCTGGAAATGGAGTAGCTTGTATTAAGAACAGCTGGTTTTGCTGCACTGCAGAGTGTGTTAAGGTGAATAATAAAAAGTTTAAAAGATTAAGGCTCAAAGGTTAAGTTGAAGGTAGGCTTTGAAGGACTTCAAATGCCAAATATAAAATTCACCTAGAGGTGATAGAGAATCATTGGAACTTACCGAGCATAGAAGTGACAAAGACAGGCCTATGCTTTAGGTCCTGGTTGACATGGAGTGAATTTTAAGGGAGAAGATGTGATTGCCAGATGATGAGAGAGAACTGACGAGGGCCTGAATTAGAGTTGTGGTTGGGTAGGTAAGCAAGAGGGAGACATTCAGGAAATGTTGTGAAGGCAGAAACAAGATTAGGCAACTAATTAGCCATGTTGCATGATGAAGAGTGATGACACCAAGGTTATGTAGACTTGAGAGAGCTATGGGACATCCCAGTGCAAAATGTTTAATTGTTAGGTACTATGTGTGTTGTAAGATTGGGCTAGAAGTTTTGAGACCACTATGACAGTGCCCCCTTAAGGAAGGCTGTAGCTTATAGAGTCTATACATGGAAATCATTCTTATGAGATTAAGCTTCATGGTTTTAAGGCCATCATGACAGTCTCCCATTAAGGGAGGCTGTAAGCTTATAGAACATACTCGGAGAAAAATACTTACATTAACATTTTTCAAAGTTGGTATAGTTGTGTTTCCCAAAATATTTTGTCTATCACCAGTTTGTCTTTCTCTCTCTGATAACAACTCCCAACTCAAATAACATTTTACCCTGATCCATGACATGCAAATCAACCAGTTCTAGGGAAGCCACCTAAAATCAGAGTATAAGAACCCCATTCTCAGAAGGGTACTTTGGAGCACACCCTCCCCTCTAGCAGAAACACACCTCTCTGCTGCAGTATCACCCCTTTCCTGCAGAATGGGGTAACCTGAGTTACACTCCATGTTAGTATATATGTCTGAGTTGTGTGTCCCACCCCTTTCCTCTCTTTCTTTCTCTCTCTTCTTCATTGTTTACAATAAAGCTTTGCAATTAGAACACTGGCCCTGGAGTCAGGAGGACCTGAGTTCAAATCCAACCTCAGCACTTAATACTTACTAGCTGTGTGACCTTGGGCAAGTCACTTAACCACAATTGTCCTCCTTTCCCCCCTCCCAAAAAGCAAACCTCCCCCCAAAAACCCAAACAAACAATAAAGCTTTGCATTGATCTGATTCTCACTGTTTTACATGTTCTCAGGATCTGAACTCATTAAAGACTTGTTTTGTCCAACATCTCTGACTGGCCAAGACATAAACTGAGTACACAGACAAGGACTCAACCTATTGACAATTGTGCCTGCACTTGAGAAGTAGGGCACTGGGAGCTCGGTTGTAGAAAGCAAGGGTCAATAGAGGAACCCTGTATCTTCCCAGGAGAGACTCCCTAATGCCAGGGGACTGTCACAAAACAATTAGGACTATTCTACTATAAACCAGGTTCTATTTGAGGCAATGGGGAGACAAAGACAAAAAGCTCCTTCCTTCAAGAAACTTTCATTCCAGTGGGCAAAAACAACAGCAATACAGACTCAAAGTAGCTATAAAAGTAATAAAAAATACTTTCAAGACGGAGTGAATGAGAATACCTTGAATGATGAAGAAAGAAATTCTAAATCATTGGGGTTGATCCTTGAAAAGAGATAGGGACGGGGTGGCTGGGTGGTGCAGTGAACAGAACACCGGCCCTGGAGTCAGGAGGATCTGAGCTCAAATCAGACCTCAGATACTTAACACTTATTAGCCATGTGACCTTGGGCAAGTCACTTAACCCCAATTGCCCTCCAAAAAGCAAAAAAGGAAAAAGCTAGGGATGCTAAAATTCAAATCCCTAAGCTCTTTTGCAACGTTATACTGCTTATTGCACTATTGGCTTAATAATAATTCACCTTAAATTTCTTGAAGTCAATAGTATTGAGGGTTTTCCCCACATTTTATAGATTCAGAAAAGGATGTTTGGAAAGGTTAAATGACTTACCCAAAGTCACATGGTCACTAACAGGAAGAAGTGATGAGTCAGGTATTCAAATCCATTCCTAATTTCACTCTACCATGACACTGTATTATCTCCTACATTACAGTAGGAGGGCATGAGGGGAAGAAAAAGCAGAGTCAATGCACAAATCTCTACAACACCAAACCCAAGTCTCAGTGCTTATGATTGTGGTTTCCATATATCATTCGAATTTTCTCATACAGTAAATAGTCATCCATTATAAATCATTAGAATTTTAATTTTAAAAATTAGTGTGAGGGCCTGAGTCGGGGAGGGATATTAATCTGAGTATTTGGTATTAAGATGAGAACAGCCCCGCAGGAAACTTCCTAATGGAAATGTCACCGATAGTAATTACCCCTTTCCAGCCAGGCAACTCTTTGATTTCCCTCCAGCATTCAGAGAGCAGCCGGCCTGACAGACACTGGGAAATAAGAAAGGTGATTCGGAGAACTATGGAGTCCAGCGAGCCAGCTGGAGAATTGGAAGACAGCAGTCTAGTTCAATATTTGCATTGTCTGAGAGACTGGTTGGTTGTGTTTTATATCTGTTAAATAGAAACCCCATGGGGCAAATGACTGTTCAAAAGTAAGAGTGAGTAGAAGAAGCAAGATAATAAAATATGAGTAACTGATCCAGTCATAATTGGGTATTTGTACCAGGAAGTAAACTAGCTACAGGTTATAAATTTGACCTTAGGCAACAAAACCTTTCCCCCTGCCATCTTGTAAAGGAAATTAGCAGATAAAGGGGTAGTGAGCCAATCATGATTAAGGAGGGCATAGGAAGTACTTAGTCAATGTTCCTTTAGGCAGCATAAGGATGTTCAAGACCATGACCATAATACAAAAGTTTAAATTTAGCCTTTATTTGTGTGGGAGCTGAGGGCAAAATGGCATAATTATATACATACACATATATACATATACACACATATATGCATATGGGTGTATATATATATATATATATATATATATATATATATGCACATACAGATACATATACACACATCTATATATTTTTAAAGAGCCCATTATCTAAGTGTTATTTTTGATCCTGTTCCTCCTGTCCTGACTGTCTCCAAATGTAAGGCCATCATCAGCTTCAATGTGACATAGTGGAAAAATCACAGAGACAAAGGTTCTAGGTCTGACTCTGCTCCTGACAAGAGGTGTGACCTTGAGCAAACCACTGAACTTACCTGGGACTTAGTTTGCTCAACTGCAAAATGAGGGAGTTGGACAAGATTTTTCCAAGGTCACTTCTACCTTTAAAGTTGGAAGGGGATGGTAGAACTGGGTTCCATCCTCAGTTTTCATCACCTTAGCATTGTGCTTTCATCCTGGTTTGATTCTTCCAAACTAAATGCAGCTTTGCTGGCCCAGCAGATAGATTGCTTGTTTTCTACCCCACATCTCCATGAGGTAAAATGAGCAATAATTCCTAATAGTTGCATAATCCTTTGTTTCCTTTTCTTCTTGCATGTGTCCTTTTCAATGTCGTAACTCTCCTGTCAGCTTACAGGTCTCATGCATCCATTGCTCTTTCCCTCCCCCATAAAAACATGATATTGTTTTCTACTCAGAAACAACAGATCAAATTGGTTTATAAAATTAAAGGGCTAGAGTTTATTTTAGGATCCCTTTTAGCATTAACATTTTATGATTTTATGAAGGAAAGGGAGCAGCAAAGGAAGTTAGAGGTTTTTTTCTTTTTCAGTGAAAAGAGCGCATCTATCTAACAACTTAAAGAAGTTCATAGATCTAGAAGTCGAAGATCTTCTAGTACACCATCTTTCATTTTGCACATGAAAGAAACTAAGACCCAAGTAAGTGAAGGGACTTGAACTTAAGTCCTTTGATTCTCAAAGTATCCATTTTCTCACTGAACCATTCTGTCTACCATTTTTAAGATGATATTGATTGATGTGGAGACAATTATCCAGTTATGTGCATTTGTACTTCAATGAATCTATGAGCTTATAATCAGTGTAGATATTCCTACAAATGTGCAGATTGTAATACATCTACACTTCATCTATGTCCACCTTTTGCCCATGTTTTCCCATGAATACTCCCTGGGAGAGCCAACCAATATGCTGGGGGCTTTGACTAGAGTTCCTGTATTATATACAGGTACTGATGTGGCAGATAGATTGTCCATTCCACTCTTTCATTCTTCATGCTTGACACCTCCTTTCCAGCCATCTATTTAGTGGTAGCAGTTACTTTACTTTTTGCATATAATTTGATATTGTTATGCCCACCATGTACTTCTCTTTTGTCATTTGTGTGACATATAATTTTGAATCCATGACTCTCAGCCATATAGCATCACCAGAAGAAGCAATTTTTAAAAAGATGGATTTTGTTTCAAGGAGAAACTTGAAGTTATGAAAGCATTGAACAATTTCCCAAATGTAATCAGGCCATTCTCTCACTCTCACTTATTCAATTTTGAGCTCAGCATTGATTGTCTAAGAGACATGCACTGTATGTCATCCTCTGGACAATAGATATTCCTAATCTACTTGGTTTTCTCCCCATACAGACAGTTAGGCCAAAATAATTTGAGTGATTATGACCCTTATTTAGAAGATCATAAAATGACGCAAAACTAGGGGGAATAAAAAAGAAGCTAAGATGTGCAATTAAAACAGCTCCTCCCCAATCTGTTTGAGCAAATTTTTTATGCCAAAAGTAGGAAACGGATAAAGGAACATACAATAACATAGGCTATCACCATAAGGAAATTTAATTAGTTTAAGGCAGATGAACAGTAATGAGGACATAGCAGCCTGGAAACGGACTTATCCTGCAAATCCTTGATCTCCTTACCAAGTGAAGTCGAGATAAAATTTCAGTTTAGAACACAGATTCATTTGTGAAAAGGGGGATGATTATTCGTAGTTTTCTCTTATAAAATAATAAGAAATAGTAAAGGCTAAAAACAAATTTTCAAAGAGCTGGATAAGGGATTCAATTAAGACAGACCATCCCAGGAGGATTTAAAAATAAAACTGCAATTAGAACAAGCAACAGGCAAAGATGAGAAAGATCTACAAATATTTGTGCAACAAACTATTTTTTAAAAAATCACTTATGGGACAGCTAGATGGAGCAGTGACTAGAGTATGGGCTTTGAAGTCAGGAGGACCTGAGTTCAAATCTGGCCTCAGACACTTGACAAAAAAACTAGCTATGTGACCTTGGGCAAGTCTCTTAACCCCAATTGCCCTTCCTTTCCCCCTCCAAAAAAAATCACTTAGAGTGGAGCTACCACATTTAAACTCTATCACAGTCCTTCATCATAGGATCATAGATTTAGAGCTGGAAGAAGCCTTAGAAGCCATTGATTCTAACCCTCTCATTTTACAGATAAATAACATGTGGTGCAGAGAGGTCAGTTAAGAGACTTACCCAGGGTCACATAGCTAGTAAGCGTCTTTCAAGCATTGTAAATTTAAGAAAAAATTGTCATTATTAAAAGATGTACCTGCATGAATAATTAGATGAAAACTGGTAGAATTTCTGTGGAAGCACAGATATGAATGATGTCAGTACATGCATATGTATTATTTTTATGTATGTTTTATCTTTCTGCATATGTATGTGGGTATGTGTATATTTACATGTATATTTAGAATTGACATGATTTGATTGGAATAGAAAACAACCATATGGCGAAATTCCCTTTGCCAATTCAGTTTGGCACTTTCTTTGCAACGTCTAGTCCAAGAGAATTGTCTAGGGCACTGAGAGGTTAAGGGACCTGCCCAAGATCACACAGCCAGTATGTGTCAGAGAAAGGACTTGAATTTAGTTGCTTTTGGTTCTGAGGTCAGATCTCTATACACTCAGTGACACTACCTCTGTGTGTGTATATATTGTGTCTGTGTATACCCATGCACACTACACGTATTTATCTGTCTCTAATAGCTAACTTTTATATAGTGCTTTGAGGTTTGCAAAGCACACACACACACATCCATCCATATATATGTAATATAATCTCATTTCATCCTCATAACCATGCTGTGAGTTAGTTACCAACAATGAAACTGAGTCAGAAAGAGATTTAAATAGCTCACCTAGGGCTACACAACTACTGTGTCTGAAGTGGAATTTGAACTCAGGTCTTCTCAGGATTCCAAGTCTAATGCTCCATCCATTACAGTAAGCTGCCTGTGTGTATACACATATATAAACACATATGTATATTTGTATGTATGTATATATATTTGTATATCCATACACATTTATATAACCATATTTGTATATCAATACAAATATGAGAGACACACAGATGGACGAACGGACAGAGAGAGACAGAGACAGAGAGAGCAAGCACAATGAGATAGATTTTTATAGGTGGCTTATGGAAGCAATCTCATTATTTTGTAGTCACATATATCCTAATATAAGCATACCTCAAGAGATGGTAGACATACTTGAAGTACAGCATG
The DNA here is from genome assembly GCA_028646515.1 of Pseudochirops corinnae. Taxonomy (NCBI): domain Eukaryota; kingdom Metazoa; phylum Chordata; class Mammalia; order Diprotodontia; family Pseudocheiridae; genus Pseudochirops; species Pseudochirops corinnae. Next base: position 144,586,278 of record CM053590.1, on the reverse strand, counting down.
CTTCTCTGCAGCTCTGTTCTGATATTTCCCCCTTGTATTAAAAATACAGATTTCGAACAGAATGAAAAGAAATAGGAAGACAAGGATGTTGAAGAAGAAGATGATGAAAATGTTGGGGAGTGGAGGAGAGGAGAAAGATAGCATCTACCATACCAAGACTAGGTTAATAATCTGTTTTATTTTACTGGTAGATTTTCGCAGTCATTTGGAGTTGTTTTTCCAGAGATCAGACAGTAGGAATATTCTCTAGGATCTATGAAGATTCTGACGTGGGGGTAATTCAAAGGTTTGCTTTTGTAGCCTCAGTACTCTTCACATATAAATGAAATGGTAGATATTTTTAAAGCAACTAAATAATGCATGATATGATGGGATGAGGAAAGTGTTGCTAAAATTCACATCAAAAAGCATACTGTATCACATTGCTTGGTTCTCAGAACTCTTCCATTAGTGCCCCTTTAACATGTAATATTTCCCAATTAAATGTGTTGGTAAGAATTATTCATGTTAATAATTAAAAAGCTTCCCCAGCTCCCTGAAGAGTGTTACCATGGAGGCTCAGCCCCACCACTGGGAATACTCACAGCATGCTAATGTACAGGATGAGATGACACTTGAATGCTAGTATTGCTGATGTATCGGAGTCCCTTTGTAAGTGACTAGCCCCAGAAACTCTCCAAGATGTGGAAGGAAATTGGGATATATGTTAGATTGGATCTTAGCATATCTGTGTAGAACAGGCACTAATATGGTAGTCTAGTTTCTTGGTTGTAATTGTGACTGTGTTTGAAAGTTCATTAAGCACCTCCAATCTATGTCCATGTTTACCCTGATCCTTCCATTTTCACATATTTTCCTCTTTTATCGTTTCATAGTTATTCACCTTTTCCCACTGACTTTAAATTGTAAATTCCTTGAGAACAGGGCTTTCATCTTATGTTACCTATGAAAATCTTTCTGATTCCATGAGTAGTTCAAAGATCTATTATTTAGTCAGTGTGGGAAATCTGTACAGTGATCAAAATCCTGATGGATCTTCAACCCATCTATAACTTATTGTTGTGTCTTGTGGAGTAATGTAAGATTCATAGAGGTTAAGAGGGATTAAGTGATATGCCTAAAGACTCACAGCTAAGCAGCAGAGATGAGATTTAAATCCAGGACTAATTGAGTCCAAGTCTAGCATTCTATGTACTCTGCTTAGATTCCTCTAATTAGAATTTTTCAACCTTTTTGGGTCATGACCCCCTTTGACATTCTGGCAAGAGGCCTTGGACCTATCTCAGATAAATTGGGAAAGAATTTATAATTTAAGGAAATGCTCAATTTCACTTAGAGGTTAGCAAAAGTAAAGATGTAATTTTTTTCCATCCAAGTTCTGAGATTCTTTGAAATATATCCAAAGGTCCTTTGAGGGTTTGTAGATGCCAGATTAAGAACTTCTTTACAATTTGGAACTATGCCAAAGGAGTTATAAAACTTTGCGTACCCTTTGATCCAGCAATGCTACTTCTAAATCTGTATCCCAAAAAGATCATAAAAAAGAGAAAAGGACCCACATGGACAAAATTATTTATAGCAGCCCTTTTTGTGGTGGCAAAGAATTGGAAACTGAGGGGATGCCCATCAATCGGGGACTGACTGAACAAGCTGTGGTATATGAATGTGATGGAATACTATTATGCTATAAGAAATGAGGAACAAATGGATTTCAGAAAAACCTGGAAAGACTTACATGAACTGATACTGAGTGAAGTGAGCAGAACCAGGAGAACATTGTACACAGTAACAGTAACATTCTGTGATGATCAACTGTGATAGCCTTAGCTCTTCTCAGCAATGCAGTGATCTGAGACAATTCCAAAAGACTCATGATGGAAAATGCTATTCACATGCAAAGAAAGAACTTCAGAGTTCAAATGAAGATTGAAGCATACTATTTTTGCTTTTTTTCCTTTCTCACAGTTTCCCCTTTTTGTTCTGATTCTTCTTTCACAACATGATTAATATGGAAATATGTTTAATATGATTGTACATATATAACCTACACAGGTAGCATGTATAACCTATACATATTGCATACTTTTTTATGCTTGACATCTGGGAGAGGGGAGAGAGGAAGGGAGAAAAAAATTGGAATTCAAAATCTTATAAAAGTGAATGTTGAAAACTATGTTTACATGCAGTTGGAAAAAAATACTAATAAGTGGAAGGGGAAAAAATAACTCCTGCTCTAATACCAAGTACATAATAGATGAATGTTTGTTGAATTGAAATAAACACTGGGGTTATTCTGGGTTAAGTCTGATTCAGGTCTTTCTGATGTTTTAGGCTTGGAACTGGAACCAAATGAGATACTCATAGATTATCTAACATTTAACAAGTAGATTTGCATGATACTGGTGGAAAGGACATTCAGAAAGGATATATTATTGTTTCCAATGGGTGGAGCTCCCCTGCCTCCATATTTGCCATCATGGGATACCTTGTCAGCAGGGTATGTCAAGCTTAAGGAGCCCCTAATTCCTTGTGAACCGAGCTTTTAGATTTAGCTGACTAGGAAGTTATGCTAACAATGAGAGTCAGTCCCCTGGACCAGTTAAGACTGGATGATGGTTTTATTAATTTTTTTGGAAAACCTAGCCTAACTTCCATGGAGTATATGTTGCTCCTAACACAAGGGTGATCATAGACCTACTCTCCAAGTTTTTTAGAGCTGGAAAAGATTTCAGCAGCTATCTGATCCAACCCATAAACAAAAAAGAATCCCCACTAAAATATACTCAAGTGGTGATCTAGCCACTGTTTGAAAAGCACACATGAGAGAAAATCCATCACTTCCTGGGGCAGGCGATTTCTCTTTTGGATAGCTTGAATTGTTAGAATGTTTTGCATAACACCAAGCTGAAATTTACCTCTTGACAATTCCCCCTCCATTGCTCCTGCTTCTGCACTCTGCTGCTAAATGGAATCTTTAAATATTTAGCCATTTTAACTCAGCTATCATGTTCTTTCTTCCTCATAAGACATGTACTCAAAGCCCTTTGTCCCCCTGGTTGCCATGTCCTGGATGCTCTCCAGCTAATAAACTGAAGCCCCCTTAAAAAAATAAGCTCCTTAAATTAGTACAATGATTTAAAAAAAGAATATTCTGTTTTTTCCCAATGACATGTAAAGACACATTTTAACATTCATTAAAAAAATTCTTTTTTGAGTTCCCAATTTTCTCTTTCCTTCCCGCTTCTCTTTGACAAAGTAAGTGATTTGATGTAGGTTGAACATATGCAGTCATGCAAACACATTTCCATACTAGTCATGTTATGAAAGAAGTCACAGACCAAAAGAAAACACACACACACACACACACACACATATACACACTAAAGTGAGAAATAGTACGCTTTGATCTGTATTAAGACTCCATCATTTCTCTTTTTGGAGGTAGATAGCATTTTTTATCATGAATCCTTTGGAATTGTCTTGAAAAGTTGTCTTGATTTTTAAATCATGTCTAATAACCAAAACTCTGTGCACCAGATTAATGTAAGTTATCCCAAAGGCTAACATATAAAAACCGATGTCCTAGGGTACCTTTCAGAAAGTAAGGGTGGTGTGGCAAAAGCAAACTACAAAAAGTGCCAGCTAGACTGTATTGGGAGGGCTGGCAGCAAGCATGTTAAGTTGGGTCTCTCCTGTGTTTGGCCCTTGCAATCTTCCTTTGGATATAAAACCTTATATGAGATCTCTTATTTAATCATACTATAGTTATTCTTGTAAACGATCCTCATTGTCATTTATACAGGGCTTCAATTTCCACTCACATACCAAATCTGTGGCCTTGATCAAATTACTTGTTGTTTAGATTCAGTTCGGACCTGTACAGTAGGAATAGTAATGCCACTTACCTCTTGCTGTTTTTGTGAAGGTCAAATGAGATTAAAAAAAACATTTTGTCAACTTGAATGTGAGATATTATTATGAATAGTGATGATTGTAAGGGTCACAAAATAGTGCCAGATTGCAAATGGTAACGTTGAGACACAGGGATGTGTTTGAGGCCTGGGAATGAGTTGGGTCACGTGGAAATCGGAGCATATTGCGCCGTCCCTGGCCAGGGGATGTTGCATTGCTCAGAACTTTCTTGCGTGGGATGCCTGAGGTTCCCCATTGATGTCTCCACACCTTGGGGTCTTCATGCCATTGTAATTACAATTTACCTCCCCTCTCTTAATCCCGCTCAGCTGGGCTGTGTCACTGTGGGGTGTGGATCTGGGGTAGATAAAAAGATCCAAGCCTTGGAGGGGCGGGTGGCCTTGGAGTCCTGCTGTAAGGCTTCCCTCATGTAACTTTAATAAACCCTCTTAAAAACATCTATCCTTCAGCATTACTTTCATTAAGAAAAATGACGTCTCCATTGAAAAGGTAAGTACCTTCTGCCCCTTAAGGCAGGGCTGCCAAACCCTGACAGATGATAAATATGTAATCCAGTGTCTCTCAAAAGTCTCGGTGCGATTTCCAGGTTTTAAAACTCAAGTTTTTAAAGCTCAAAACTGCACCAAGACTTTTGGGGAACCTTGTATATAAATTGGTGTAAGATATAGTCACTGGCCACTAAAGGAGCTTATACTTCAGTACTAATCTAAATACAATGATCAGGTATAAGAATCAGTAGATTGATATCCTAATACTTCAGTGGGTCTGAGAGCTGACAGATATGGAAATTTCTCTAACAATGTATTTCACAAGTCATCTATTCTATCCTACCTTGTGTGGCCATATCCTGCCACAAACTCACAAAGGACCCAACCCACACATTAGGAGTCTCTCAAGTTGTCTTTACATTTTGTAATTAAAACTGGAGCATGAAAGCTGTATTCACTAGGTAACCAACTCTCCTTTCCCCACCTTCATACGCTTTTTTGATAAGGTCCTCTCGCTCTAATTCCTCATTTGCAATCTAGTGTAACCTGATTTCTTTGCTCTTTGAGTATAATTCTACTTCAATTCTTTGCAGATTGTAGCATTCTTATGACCTACAATCATACAAAAATCACTGAAAAAAAACATTGGTGTTAAAAAGTTGGGTCTATTTCAGGGAGAAGGTTGGAATCATTAATATAATATTTCAGTATAGAATTGGAAAGTGAGGGGATACTCATCAGTTGGGGAATCACTGAATAAGTTGTGGTACATGATTGTGGTGTAATACTATTATGCTATAAGAAAAAATGAAGGGGGATAGGTTCAGAAAAACCTGGGAGGACTAAGCAAAGTGAAGTGAGCAGAACTGGGAAAACATTGTACATAGTACCAGCAATACTGGAATAATGATCAACTGGGAAAGATTTAGTTGCTCTGATCAAGGCAATGATCCAAGACAATTCCAAAGCATTATTGATGAAAAATGCTTGCCCACATCCAGAGAGAGAGCTGATGAACTCTGAATACAGACTGAAGCATATTTTTTTCACTTCATTTTTCTTGTTTTTTGGTGGGTTGTTTTTGCAATACGGCTGATATGGAAATTTGTTTTGCATAACTTCACATGTATAATTGGTATCATATTGCTTGACTCTCAATGGGTAGGGGAGGAGCTAGAGGGAAGGAGAGAATTTGGAACTCAAAATAAAATAAATGAATGTTAAAAAAAACCATAGGAATAATGATAAAAATGAAATGATTATACTTTGACTTGTATAGTCCTTTATACTTTTCAAGATGTTTTCTATTTCCTTCATTTGAAACTTATAACAATGCAGTGAGTCAGGTATGACATATGTTATTATGCCCCGTTTTATGGAAGAAGCAGCTGAAGTTCAGAGAGAATCCCTGTAAGATATTCTTGGCAAGTGGTCATTAAGCCTGAACTCAAAGACCTCTGAATGGGTATCTACTGGTTCTTGGTCATCTTCTTTCACTTCTGAATAACTTTGATTGTTGGGAAGTTATCACTCACACTAAACCTAAACTACTTTTTGTGCAAATTAAATCCATTGCTCCAACTTCTCTTTGGAGTCAAGTGGAATGAGTCTAATTCCTCTTTTACATAATGCTTCTTCAAATATTTGAATATAGTTGTCATATCTTCCCCCAAGTGTTAATTCTCTAGTCTAAACACCATCAGTTCTTTCAACCAGTTCTCAATGGGGCCTCATAATCTTGAGATCCTTCATCTTTCTTGAAAGACTTACTAATACGGAAATATGTTTTGCATGACTCAAAAGTTTTATTCTTTTTTTAAAATTTAGTATTTTATTTCCCTCTATCTCTCTTGCTTGATTTTCAAAATCCTTTTTTAGCTCTTGCATGGCATGAGACCAATTCATATTTTTCTTGGAGGCATTGGATATAGGAGCTTTGACTTTGTTATATTCTTCTGAGTATGTGTTTTGATCTTCCTTATGACCATACTAACTTTCTATCATCAAATTTTTTTTCTGTGGTTTGCTTATTTTCCCAGGCTTTTTCTTTTACTTTTTCTTTTGGTCTTTTTTTGTCTTTTCTTTTTTTGGAGGGGGGAAGGCAGGACAATTGGGATTAAGTGACTTGCCCAAGGTCACACACCTAGCAAGTGTTATGTGTCTGAGACCACATTTGAACTCAGGTCCTCCTGACTACAGGGTCAGTGCTCTATTTACCACACCACATAGCTGCCCCCTAAAAGCCTATTTCTTGACTTTTAACTCTTTGCTAAGGGGGACTCTGCTTCCAGGGTGGAGGGCACACTGTCCCAAGCTTCAGAGGTTTTTTCAAGCTATTTTCAGAGATATTTCCAGGGACCTCAGTTCTTCCAAAATGGTATGATATACGGCATTGTGTGTTTACTATTCCTGGCCTATGCTGTGGTCTGTGAGTGACCACAAACAACTTTTTCTGACCTGAAACTTTGACAAGGGGCCCTGCTACACTGAGGCCACAAGCTCTGGTGTGCTGGTGCTCCTTCTTGCCCTGAAACTGCCACCCAGGACTGTAACCCACATCCAAATATGGGCAAAGCAACACAATCCTACCTCAGTGCTAGCAAAGAGACTTTTGTAATCTCCATCTGACCAATGATTTGACCCCCTTATCATCTGTGGACTGAGACCTCTGGAAACAGCTGCTGCCACTGTTAATTCAGTGGTTCCCAAGGCCTGTCTGGTTTGCTGGGGTCTTGTCTGAGTTTGTTCCACCAGTTCTGGATTGTGCTGCACTCTCACCCAGGTGCGTAGACCTTTCCTATTGACCTTCCAATTCTTCTTTAGCTGAAAAATTATTTTACCCCATCCTTTTGTGGCTTCTCCCACGCTAGGAATTATTTTGCGACATTATTTAAAGGTGTTCAGAGGGATTTGGGGGAGAACTCAGGTGAGTCTCTGTCTTTTCCCTTCCATCTTGGCTTTGCCCCAGAATGACTTTATTCTTAAAGGGATGAAGGTCACACTGAATCTTAGTGAAAGAAATCTCTCCTATGAGTGCCCCAATAACAGTAACCATGATAAGAATATCTCACTTTTATACAGTGCTTTGAAGTTTATGAAGTGTTTTCTGGTAACACCCTTGTTGATAATGCTGGAATTATGTAAACAGTGAAGCCTCACAATGTATTTTGTGTGCCTGGGGCGTGGTCCTATGAATATTTGTAGATGTCCATCTAACCTTATGACAGTGACGAACCTTTGGTACAAGGGTCTCTGCTCCTGAATATTTCTTGACATGCCATATTTTCCCCCCTCATTCAATCTGCATTCCAGCCAAACTGGTTTGCTTGATGTTCGCCGCTAAAATATGACATTTCTCCTCCTTTTTCTATGTCTTTGTACAGACTATGCCCCATTCCTTATATACCTGCCCTTTTCTTCTTCACTATTTGGAATTGCTACTACTTTTCAAGAGTGTTGCTAGGTAACACAATGGAAAGAGCACCAGGTCTGGAGTGAGGAAGACTCATCTACCTGAGTTAAAATCTGACCTCAGACACTTACTAGCTAAGTGACCCTGGGCAAGTCACCTAACCCTGTCTGCCTCAGTTTCCTCATCTGTAAAATGAACTGGAGAAGGAAATGGCAAACCAATGCAGAATCTGCCAAAAAGAACCCAAATGGGGTGATGAAGAGTTGGACACAACTGTAAAATGGTTGAACAACAGCAATCTTTTTTTTTTTTTACCACTATGTAAAACATTTCCATGTCAGTCATTTTGTATAAGAAGACTTGAATAAAAGAAAAAAATGAAAAAAATACTTCAGTATGTTTTGAAACGATATCAGTTCTTTCTCTGGAGGTGGATAGAATACCTCATCATTAGTCCTTTGGGATGGTCTTGTATCATTGTATTGCTGAGAATAGCTAAGTCATTCACAGTTCTTCATCGAACAATATTGCTGTTACTACTTACCTTATTCTTCTGCTTCTGTTCACTTCACTTCACTATACATCAGTTTGTGTAAGTCTTCCCAAGTTTTTCTGAAAACATCCTGCTTGGCATTTCTTATAGGACAGTAATATTCCATTATAACCATATATCACAACTTGTTTATCCATTCCCTAATTGATGGGTATCTTTTTGATTTCCGATTATTAACTACAACAAAAAGAACTGCTATAATTATTTTGTACAAATAAGTCCTTTTCCATTTTTTTGGATGTCTTTGGGATACAGACAGAGCACTGGTATTTATGGATTAAAGAGTATGCATGATTTTATAGCTCTTTGGGCATAGTTCCAAATAGCTCTCCAGAATGATTGGATCAGTTCACAACTCCACCAACAGTGCATTAGTGTCTCAGTTTTCCCACATCCCCTCCAACATCCAAAATTTTCCTTCTTTGTCATATTAGTCAATCTGAGAGGTGTGAGGTGGTACCTCAGAGAACAAACTATCTTTCAAGACTCAGCTAAAGCCACTGACAGAAGATTTTTTGGAACTTCCCAGTTGTTAGCAATCTAGAGATTGCTCCCCCAAATTCCCATTCCCAAATTATTTTGCATTTACTTATGTGTATGTGTTATTTCCCCATTATGGCACTGAACATAGCAGTTTAGGGATGGATTTTGGCCTAGAGTTGTTTTTTTTTTTTAATCAGTTCACTGTGAGTTTCTAGATTGGGGACCTGCGTTTGGTCCATAATGCCATCTCCCTTTTGAGAAGTAGTTGCTTGCCTGCTATTGAGTGTCGGTAGAGATGGAAGGGCTAACACAGAGTTCATAATCCACAGACTCCACTTACCCATGTGATCTATGGATCTATGAGTTGTTTCTCAGCTACCACATACCAGAAATGATCTTGGGAATGGCCCTAAAAATCAATATTTTTATTTGACTCATCATGCTTCTGTCCCGTTTAAACATAAGCACTCAAGTAACAATGGTATCTGACAAAGGACAACTTCTATTTCACCTGACAGAAAATGTGTAAGATACAAAGGACTCATAGCCATGAATAAACAAATATAGAAAATGTATAAGGAAATGCTAGTTAGCCCATAAACAATAGCCTTGAGGCAGGCTAGCCTACAAATGAGATAGGTTCACAAGCATGGTAGAATCCAAGGTCCAACACTCATTCTCGAAGCTAGAAGGGACTTCATAGGCCACAACTCCAATCCATAACTAAACATGAATCTTTTCTATGATATACCTAAAATGTAGCAATCTCATTTTTCTTGAAGAAGTGCAGTGAGAGGAAACTTACTGTCTCTGGAGTCAGATCATTCCACTCTTGTGTAGTTTTAATTATTAGGAAGTTTTCTCCTCTATCAAGATGAAATTGGCTTTTCTGCAGTTTCTACCTTTGCTCTTGCTTCTACCTTGTGGGGGCCAAGCAAGACAATCTTCCCCAAGGACTTATTCCCTATTTGTCCAGAGGCTTCCAAAGCACTTACCCCAGTTGTCTTCCAATTTTCTCTCATTAGAGAATGAACTAGAAGTGAAATTACCTGAGGCTTTTGGTGACAAAAATCACTAATCATCACTCCAATGCAAAATGAAAGAGTTATCCAAAACTGAGGGTCTGACTTCTAATCTCCAAAGTCATGTAGAAAGAAGGGTTGGTCAGGAGTTGAAGTCTTTGCTTTAGTTAAGAAGGTGAATAAATATATGTATGTATATATATTTAAGTGTGTATATACATATATGTATTTCTACACATTTAAGCATGCATCTACACACACTCGTGTTTGTATGCCATGCTTGTGTTGATAAGCAGGCCCTGTATTGGAGGGGACAAAAAATGAGGGAATTCCTTATTAGAAATCTATTTCTTTTGTGATTAGAATTAAGAAGACACTTTCTAAATTTTGGACATAGCCTTATATAATGGGAATGTTCATTTCAAATTTGAATAAACAGTGCCAGTAGTCATAATCATTATTTCTGAGTCTGATTCTCAGAGGAAGACATAGAAGGATGATGGGAAAGATAGAAGCTAGAGAATAAAATACTTTATATTTGCATAGCACTAATGGGACCTTCCTGGTAACAAACAAGATGCTACTGGTGCAGGGAGTTTTCCTCACATTAGGACAAGGCCAAGAACAGGATTTCCTTAATTATATGAGGTGTGAGATTATAAAGAGAAAGAAGGAGCACACTTCATGCAGTCAGTCTCACTCTATCAGTGCTGTGAAAATGTGTTGTGAAATGATTTTAAGTTTTGCAGCTAAGTTAGAAAGGTCATCCTTTTAAGAAAACTAAGGATATTCATTACATTCTGTCTTTGCTTATTGATTTTTATTTGTACAATTGAATTGTTTGTGATGACTCCTACATATAAAAATACATTACAGTATTACTTGTAAAATAAATGAAACTCTAACCCTAAATTCACCTTCATCTCCAGCCCTAACCCTGTCATATAATGAAATAGAAAAAAGTTCCACATTTTTAAGGATGACAGTGTAGTTTGAAGGTGCATGATATGAAAAAATAGCTCTCATTTATATAATACTCCATAGCTTACCAAATATTTCACCCGTGTTATCTTAAGAGACTGTCTGGTATGGCGTCTAGTGAGATGGCCTTGGAGCTAGAAAGATCTGGGTTCAAGTCCTTCTTATACTGACTTGTGAACCTGAACAAGTCCCTTAACATCTCAGCGCTCTGAAGACAATTTTCTTTAAGTTGCAGACAAGGTGTCAGCTTTCATTGGCAGGAGGTGCTTTTTGTTTTTTCAATCTGGTCATTTCTTTTATGAATGAAATTTCATGCCCAGCCCCATTTCCCCCTATGCCCACACTAGCATTTTAGTTTGATCCTCTCTGCGTGATTTTGGACAAGTCAGTTCACTCCATTAGGCCTCAGTTTCCACGTATATAGAACAAAATATTTCAATTCACTCAATTCGATAAATATTAATTGCTTTCCATGTGTAAGGTGTGAGGGTACAAAGACAAAACATTAATTTTCATTTTGATTGAAGGAGTTCATATTGTACTGAAGGATTCCATATGCGCACAAATAGGTAAATATACAAGATAATTTGAGGAGGGAGAGACTATGAACGACTAGGACAGGAATGGGGAACCTGCAAGCCTTGAGGCCACACATGGCCTTCTAAGTCCTTGGGTGCAGCCTTTTGACTGAGTCAATAAAATTCTTTTATTAAGGGGATTTGTTCTGTGAATTTTGGAGTTGGTCAAAGGGCTGAACTTGAGGACCTACAAGGCCACAGGTTCCCCATGCCTGGCCTAGGAGGATTAAGAAAGGTTCCCCATAAGAGATGACATATGAAGGTGGAGTGGGGAGAGGGGATGGTGGAGAAGTCTAAGAGTTAGAGATGAAGAGGGAGTCCTTTCCCAAGCACAGGAGACAGCTTAGGCAAAGGCACAGAGATGAGAGAGAGTATGTTGCCTGCAGAGTTTGGCTGGAAAATAAAGCGCATGAAGAGTAATAAAATGAAATCAATCTGGAAAGGTACATAAGAGAGGAATTGGGTCAGACCAGAGGGTTTGTAGCAACCCTTCCAGATCTCTGGTGATTCTCAGTAGGTAGAAGAAGGTAGCTAGGTGGTGCAGTGGACAGAGTGCCAGGCCTGGAGTCAGGAAGACCTGTGTTCAAATCCAGTCTCAGACCTCACTTGCTGTGTAACCCTGAGCGAGTCACTTAACCCTGTTTGCCTCAGTTTCCTCATCTGTCAAATGAGCTGGAGAAGGAAATGGCAAACTAATCTAATATCTGCCAAGAAAACCCCAAATGGGGCCATGCAGAGTTGGATGTGCCTGAACAATAGTTAGAAGCACCAGAAGAATAGTGCAGTTGATGAATGTAATGAATATGACTAATGAGCACAGGAGTGAAGGGGCTATTGGACACATTTAAATCAGATCTTCAATACCTTCTATGCTGGTTTACCCTGGTCTTGTTCCATTGTTGTCAATCATGTCTGATCTTCATGACCCTATTTGGGGTTTTCTTGGCAAAGATACTGGAATAGTTTGACATTTTCTTCTCCAGCTCATTTTACAGATCAGGAAACTGAGGTAAACAGGGTGAAGTGACTTGCTTAGGGTCACACAGCTATGAAGTGTCTGAAGCTGGATTTGAACTCAGGAAGATGAGTCTTCCTAACTCCAGGCCTGGTACTCTATGCACTATGGCACCACCCTACTGCTCTGGTCCCTCGTCAGACAGTCTCAAACTTTTTAGGGTATCTGGGCTGAGTGAGAAGATAGAAAAGTGAATAGGAGATAAGGGCTTTGGTGGATTTTTTTTTTTTAAATAGCAGTTTGGCCTTGGTGGTCTGCGATTTCTCCTTTTAGAGTCATAGGATCATAGATTTAAGTTCATTTAGTCAGTCATTCTTTCAGTAACCTGGCATTTATTAAGTTCCTACTGTGTATGCCAGGCACTATGCCAGGATACAAAGGAGGCAAAAATGCAATGCCTGCTCTCAAGGAGCTTGCAGTCCCTCTTATTTTTCATTTTAGGAAGCAGAGGCCTGCAGAGGGCAAGAGAAGACTAAAATTCCATAGAAAATCATATTCTTCATGAGGGTAATTTGTGTGGTCCCAGCTGTGGGCCTTTTGGGAAGACAGTCATCAAACATTTATTCAGTGCTTATTAAGTGCTGAATAAACACTGCGGTAAGCACGAGGGTCACAAAGAAGGGCACTTGTGGTGTTTCTGTGTCCCTGGAGGTCTTGGGGGGGTTCACTATGGGTCCTCTTACTATTTGGGAGCCAGGATACAGAATACATCCAAGGGGGGTAGGGGTTTAAGTAGTGATGGTGAACCTGGCAGATTTGACCTCAATGACTCACAACTCATTCCTCACAACTAAACTTAATCCCCCAACACTGAGGAAAAATGGACCTGTTTTCAGTTGAGTGGGCTATTATGTCAGGTGATGTGAGTACAACAAACAAGACATCTGTTGCCATCATGGAACATTAGATTCTGCTGCAGTAAAATAGCATGTATGCAGACAAATACAAAGTTATTATTTCTTTTTTTTTCTTTTTTTTGGTGAAGGAAAGTACCAATGACTGGGGGACCGAGAAAGGCTTCATATGAGAAACAGGTAACATTTGATCTTAGTCTTAAGGGGGAATTCTGCATTCCAAAAGTTGCAATTGAATAGTGAGAGCATAGCAGGAGTAGGGGAGAGGCCGAGCAAAGGCAAGAAGGAGGAGAAATGGGTTGGTATGTTTGGGGAGTAACAAGGATATATTTTAAATACAAAACTTCTCCTTCTTCACCAAAGGAGTGGGATAATCAGACCTTCAAAACAATTTTTTTTTTGGACAAATGGTGATACTAAGCAGGGGTGTAAGTATTATCTCCATTTTATAAGTGAGGAAACAGGCTTGGAGGAGTTAAATTTTAAAATGGCAGGTGAAAAGTGTTTTTCCATATTTTACACTTGCTTTTATAACCCCTGTGCCTTTGATTTCTTCGGTATGGGGGAACTCTTGGTATGGAACTTCCCTTCACTGATGCAGATTAGTAGTTCCTTTGTAATTTACAGTCTTAGTGATTTGCCTGAGTCACTAAGAGGTTAGGTTACCTGTCCATGGTCACACAGCTACTGCGTGTCAGAGACGGGGCTTAAACACAGATCTTCCTGACTCTAAGGCCAGTCCTCTGTCCCTCACAGCATGCTGCTTCTCAGCTTAGCCCCTTAGGGATGTTAAAATAAGTGGCATTTTTAATCAAATCTCTACACATTATGCATATTTAATTTTGCTTCCAAGGAATAAACATAATGATTAAAACTGACAGGGTTGTGAGAGTTGTTAGAGAAGCAGAAGTCAAGCATTTTACAAGCAATAGGGATCACCAAGTCTGCCGTCTTCACTGCCATGAATACTTGACGATGATAAATATTGATGATACTTGATGATAAGATGATGATACTTAGGGGAAGAGATTTCTCAACATCACACAGCTAATTAATAGTGGAGCCTGGACTAGAATTCTGGTCTCCTGAGGCCTAGTCCAATGCTCCACCCCACGTGTGAAATAGGATTTTGTTTCTAGCCCCTACGCCAGTTGAATACAAATGGTTAAAACTTGGTTTTGATAGAAGTGTAGATCCAGCAAAGTTCTTACTTAACAATATTATTTTAAGTGTAACCTCTGTAATTTTTAGTTATTTCCAACTCCTTCAACTTCCAGACCTGCTAGAAATAAACTTATCTGCAGGCCCGTGTAAAAGTTCTTTCAGAACTGCCAGGAGTAAAAGTCTCAATTTGCTAATATGTCAGCTCAGGGGTGGAGAACCTGTGGTGGCAAGGTCACATGTGGCCTTCTAAGTACTTGGGTGAGGTCTTTTGATTGAATCTAAGTTTTACAGAACAAATTTGTTCTGTAAAACAGATTCAGTCAAAGGACTGCACTTGAGGACCTAGAGAGCCGCATGTGGCCTCAAGGTCGCAGGTTCCCTATCCCTGTAAAACCTATGGTGAGCCAAAGCAGATGTCTGAAATTCAGCATTGTTAGTATATTTTACTTTTGGTTTTTATTTTTATATTCTCTTCCTTGTTATCTATTGTTTCTTAAGTAAGCCTCTGTAATTTTGTATCCCTTGTTTGCATGTACCTGTGTGAAAATGCATGACTCAGTTTCCTTAACTGTAAAACAGGGGGAGCTTTAGATGATATGTGATACCTTTTCAGCTCTGTTTCAGTGACTCTAATTTCATTTTTTTCTTTAGAGTTTCATAACATGAAACATAATCCCTCTCCCCTCATTTTATTCCTTAGAGTCCAATTTGTATATGGCATATATAATCTTCTTTAGGAGAGATATTAAAGTTGACTCATGGAAATTCCTCCTTTCCCTCTCAATATTCTGTTTCTCAAAATCAGAATATACATTTTAGTTTCATAGCAGCAGATAAAGTTGAACTTAAGCTAAAATATATGCTTCACATTAGTTGAATAAATTTCCCCAATCTTGTCTGTTCCAATAAATTTATCTTAGTTTCTCACATACACACAAACCTCACACCTCTTCTAGATGGAAAAAAAGCCTAATGCATGCAACAGGTACTCTACAGTTGGTGGGTTAAGCGCTAACAGCTTGCTTTCTTTCACCACCAGTCTTTAAAAAATACTCAATTTAGTTCAATTAAATAAATATTGAGTGCTGACTACTGCAAGGTATATGTCTGGTTCAGAGAGAGATAGCAAACTTGTGTCTCAAAAAACTTGTGATCATAGAAAGATAAGTTTACATAATGTAACATTTAAGGATGATATTCATTCAACAAACTCATAATGAATGACTGAAATAAATATAGGCATGTACAAAGTTTAGTGATTGCCCTCAAGGAATTGACAATCTAGTAAAGGAAAAATATTGCTTAGTAAGTACATAAAAGTGTTGAAAAAGTGGTATGTAAAGTTTGAAGGGGGATACTATTTTGTACTTTTTACTATTAAGGGAGGGGATAGTGGGGCAAGTGGCGTTTTGGTTGAGTTTTAGAGAAAGGATAGGAATTTAATAGGTAAGGAGCAGGAAGGAAGGCATCTTGGAGATTGGGAACATGAACAAAGGAACTTAGATAGTGGGGCACATGATTATTCAAGTGACAGTCTACTTTGGTTAGAGCACAGAAAATGGAAGACAACAATTTAAGGTACAGGTGAAAAGATAGATTGGTGACAAACAGTGGAGCACCTCGAATTCCAAGCAAAGTTGTTTGAACCGTAGGAAGCAGAAAAGCAACACCTGCAGATTATACTTGCAGTATTGTGAACAATGGAGAGAAAGGAAGCAAGAAGGTTCTTTAGGAGGCTAATGCAGTCATATAAATGGTTGATAATGAGGAGCATAATAGTAGAAGAAAGAGTAGAGTAGGGATGGTAGAAGGGGAAATATAAAGGATGTAATGTGGATGAGCAAAGTTATGGAGATAGAATTGGTAACTGATTGGTAATTGATTGCAAATGAGAAATGAGGGAGAGGGGAAGTGTCGATTACAACTTCAAAATTCCAAACAGAAGAGAATGATTAAATGATGATTCCACAGAATGAAATTTTTCAGGGGAGCCACTAGTAAGAATAGCAAAGGACTAAGAATCATAATTTCAGAAAGTATAGAGATCAAGGTGAAATTAGTAGTCCACATTTGTTATGTTTATATCGATTTAATGCTCAAGTGCTCAACGTAAAGTCTCATCACCCTCCTAGAAGTCAAGTCAAATGAACTTAGGGACTCCACATTGTACGTTATTTGGTAGAATATTCATTCTAAAAACCAAACAAACAAAATCAACCAGGTAGGCTTCAATGGAAAAAACAAAGAAAAATAATCAGAAGATGCAGTGAAGAATCTAAGTCCTTGTCAGGAGGTGGTGAGTGAAAGAATGTCACAAAGGAGCCAGGGAAGAAGAAGAAGGTATTTCTAAACATTGGGAACTAAGCAAAAGCTATGAGGCTCTTCTTGAGGACATGGAAGCTGGACACTCTAAATAGGAAATAGTTAATTGTACTCTAAGAAATGATTGTGTGCATCCATTAATACTATCAACTGAAACCAGTAAGGCCCAGAACAAGAAGAGAATGAGTAATAGAAGTTAGTAACTTCTTCGGAAAAAGCAGGTGGTATTTTCATCATTACTGCCAGTTAAAGATAGAACTTTCAGATGCAAAGAGAAGATCTGGAAAGTGAATAGTGGTTAAGAAGATGGTTTCTAAGAACCAAAGCTTGTTTACTGGACTTATGAGGGAGGGTCCCATCTGGGTCACAAAAAAATGATGAGGGAGAGAGGGGGAATGGATTTCTAGGAAATCCTTTGAGGGTTCTTAGTCTGAAATGCATTACTGTATTCAAGCTCTCTTTTGGCAGAGTTATAGAAGTCTGTTGTTATGCTGACTTTGCAGCAGGCAGGAGAGGAGAGTAAGGGGACTACAAAGTGCAGGAGTTAGAGATACAGTTTTTAAAGCCATAAAGCTGTCAATCAGAGATTAATTATGCTAACTAGGTGAGTAAGGGAGGGGTTAGGGAGGAGTTTAAGAGTGATCAGTGCTTAAAGGGACATGCACTTTTTGTAGCAACTGAGCAGGTGTGTTGCCCATAATTCACTGCGACATCCCCCTCAGGGGGGATATCAGAAAGTGTGGTTTTTGCCTTGACATGTCACTAGGTTAACTTTGGTCAATTCTGACTGAGATATGTCCAGAGTGTTACTCCTCAAGGTCTGGAAGGATAGGCATGATTGTTTCAGGAGATGCCAAGTTTGGAAGCTAGACTGATTAGGGATTCAGGAGGTACCATATTGGGAGGGAGTTATCTCTTCTGATAATGTTGTTCAAGGTTTTTGGGTACAGCTGGCCACTTGGAACAAAGGAGGTATACATTTCTCTAAACTAAGGAGTTTGTTTGAATGCTTGGGTGATGTATTCATAGGTATGGCTACTGTATCTGGGCAGACTGCTGGCTCAAGGAAGAGACTTTTAGGCTGGGGGCTGGGGAGAGGCAGAGTTAATGCCTTTATGGCTAGGGGAAGTGTGACTTTATAACTTAATTGCATGGGCTGATGTTACAGACATAGGTATCCAAACACAAATGAGATTTCATAAACTGAAGTTACAACAATGTTACAAACAAAATTACAAAGGCACCCCTTCAGGATGATAGTTAAAATGTAGGACAGATACACTCTAGTGAGAAGTGATGTGCACATAACAAGAGATGGCTGACATATATTCACCTAGTCTTTTAAATCTAACCAAAAGAGCTTTAAACTGAACAGGAAGCTGGAAGAATGAAATTATTGACATATAACCATAAGCTAGATCAGTGGTTCTCAACCTTCCTAATGCTGCGACCCCTTAATACTCGTATGTGGGCGTATCTGCATGTGGGCAGACCTGCCTGGAGACAGAGGAATGGTGTCTCAGTTCCTAAGACCATCAGAAATATGTGTTTTCTGATGGTCTTAGGCAATCCCTGTGACCCCTGTGAAAGGGTCGTCCGACCCCCAAAGGGGTTGCAACCCACAGGTTGAGAACTACTGAGCTAGATACAATGTAGGAAGAATGGTAACAGAGAAAATTGCAAATTTAAAGGAGAATGTTGTTTGACATTTTGTCCAAGATGGTTGTGTAGTGCTCACATCCCTACTCTAGCAAAATACTAAAGTTCACAGTAGACTAAATAATGTCAAGAAATTCAATAGCCATAGTACATGATTTCTTCCATGCTTGGAATGCGCAAAAATAAGCCAGTAATCCATAGACAATAGGAAAAGGGAACCTTCTGGTGCAGCAAGTGCCAACATGACCAGACACAAGGCATAGGTAGCCTCAAGGCTCTGTATCTTAAGGCAGAAAAACTAACAAGCTACCTTGAGAAAACTCCAGAATAGTCAGAATGCCCCAGGACCTTGAGAGCCCTGGGGAGTGGCAGCAACTGGTGACTAGCAACTGGTATGGTGTTGCATTGCTGATATAGATAGCCCAGGCCCAGGGGCTTCTAAATTCTCAGCTGCTTTGAGGATTTGAAGAGGGTGAATGGAAGGGAGGGTAAAGAGGAATATACTAGTCTAGAAAGGAGCAATAGAGGGTTAAAACTCGACATTTCTTATAACTGTGATGTTTGAAAATACAAGCATGGAAGAAAGGACGGAGGGAATGGACATCAGAAGAATCTTGCCTAATCTGAAACACACACACACACACACACACACACACACACACACAGAGTTTGGTTTAGAAGTGCATCAAACTCAGCAGTGAAATAGATGTGAATGGGGAGGATAATAAGAGAGAGGGGTCGAAAAGATTAAAGGATTAAAAGGAAAGAAAAGAAATCAAAGGAAATGACTTAAACTGTTTTTAGACAATAGTAGAATGGTTGAATGAACTGTGGTACATGAATGCAATGAAATATTATTGCACCATAAGAGACCTTTTCAGGGAGTTCTGAGCAATATGATCTAATGCAAACTGGATGAAATGAATGTAACCAGGAGAAACAATTTATATAAGGAAAGCAACAATGCAAAGGAAAAGAGCCTTGAAAGACTTTAGAGTTCTGATGATTGTGACGACCAATGTTTCCAGAGAACATCTGATGAAATGTGCTACTTGTCTCCCGAGGAGGTGACAGATGGAAGGCGCAGAAACTTGCATCTTTGGACAGGGCCAACTACATGGATGAATTTTGCTTTCCTTGCTTACTTGTTGCAAGGATTTTCTTGTCTTTCTTTTGTAAATTAGAGCTCTAGCTCATTTGCATAAAATTCTCCTTATTGGTGAATGATTGTTAGATGCTCCATGTCTGTTTAAGTCTTGGTGGGGTTCGCAAGAACTCAGGAGAAGGGAAATCTCTTTGCTGGCTTCTACCTTTGAGAGAGGAGACTGTAATGGGAATGGGAGGCACTACAGAGATGCAGTTCTACATTTTCTTCAGAAATAAGTCTTTAAAGAGAGAGAAAGAATCCAGGAAAAAGCCAACATGTAGAGGAGCTGGCACCTAAATCATGTCCCTTTCCCTGTAATAGTATGCTAAGAGACTTTGGGGAATTTCCTCTTGGTTAAGAATTGAACTTTCTCTTTCTTATGCTTGAGATATAAGCTCTCAGTGAGAGAGCTTATTCATTGTGTATACTGACTGGCATATTCAATTCTGTACAACTTTTCTTCTTTGTTTGCTATTGGCATGAACAAATGGATTTATTTGCTATTTTCTATTCATGAGGGTCCTTGTGGAATTGACTTTGGAAGGAAAGGAATAAATATTTGGATATATAGCTTAGAATATGCCTTCCCTGTTAAGTGATAATGAGCAAGCAGAATAATAGCTTGAACCTGAAAATTATTTCCCCATGACTAATAATATTTAGATGGGAAGATAGATATTATCCTGGTATCTCCTCTCTGAAGAGAAGAAAGAGACCATCTTTGTGTTCCCATTTTCATTCCCTCTTCAGCAGGAATCAAAGCTTCCCTTGGAGATTTTGGTGAAAAGAGGCGACTTTTGCTGTATCTGTTTACATCTCTTTGCTAGCCACACCTAGGCAGACCCATGTGGATATATATAACTTACATAGGCAACACACACACACATCTACCTTATACTTTCGTTTTCCATTGAGTGGAGTATCAAGGGAAGGAGTATAAGCAATATTGATGCAAAAAGGGGCCACTTAAAATACACAGAAGAGAATGAAAGAAATTCAGAAGGAAGACTAGATAAGCAAGACAACTTTGAAAATAATGTATATTATTTATTATATTATCTTAAAATGTAAAAGCAGGCAGAATGGAACGAAAATTCACAGTTTCATTTAGAATCCTCTTTATGTGCCGCAGTCTATATGGAAATATAATGTTTCATGTTTAAATTAATAATAAAAATTCATTTTCAATATTCAAAGTAGGCACAAAACTTTTAATTCAGTAATAAAGACTATAACTTCAGCTGCTGATAGAGAAATGAGTGAAGTATAGGTGGCCAGCAAAAGATACATAAAATAAAGAAGCAAATTTGAATTCATATTGCTGATATTGGGTAGGATTAGATATATTTGGAAGAGTATACCTTATTCAAATGGTATAAAACAAGATAGGTAAAAGTTGGGAAGGGCAGAGAAATAGTAAGAAGACATATATATGTACAGAAATTCAGGATATAAAGGGGGCAAAAATAAGATTGATGGAGGCTAAAACAGAAGCAATACTGTCATTGGCACACCATATATCAGAGAGTGCCTAAGGGGACTTCGATTACCCAGAAATCTGGTAGATATTTTTCTCTTTCCCTGAAGGGCAGTATAGTGGAAGGAAGGATAGACCTGGGTAGAGAGCATGGCTTCAGAATTTATCTCTGCCATTTACTGCCTTTGTAACCTAGGACAAATCACCTCATATCTCTTGGGTCACAGTTTTCTCATTTATAAAAATAAGGAGGTTGCATGAGAAAGCCTCTGAGGTATCTTCCAGTTGTAAATCAATGATGCTACTGCAATGTAGTACCTTAATGATAATTTTATATTTCAAAAAATATGGAGTCTAGCACCACTGGTTTGAGGACTAGCCAAGCCCTTGCCAGGGCTGCTCTTCCCCCTTTGGGGTCCAACTGATTACCCAGCTTTCACCCGTGACTCCAAGAAGCTGTTATATGCACAGCAGCCACACCTCCCCAAAACTGTCTCAGTAGATAGGCTAACCCATATGAGTATAGCCAACGGGCCTCAAACCTGTTGGTGAGTTAGTGTATCAGCAAGCACCCTACCAACCATACCCAGGATGGCTGCTAGCACAGGTTCTTAGATCTGCTTTTCTAAAGGAAAGCAACTCAAGATGGGTTAACAATCTTACTTTAATCAATGAAACATATATCATTTACCTAGTTCAGGGGAAAAAGTCAGCACCCTGAACTTCA
>CM053590.1:144536078-144563963 GCA_028646515.1 Pseudochirops corinnae | reverse complement strand
CTAGGTAAATGATATGTTTGATTAAAGTAAGATTGTTAACCCATTTTGAGTTGCTTTCCTTTAGAAAAGCAGATCTAAGAACCTGTGCTAGTAGCCGCCCTAGGCATGCTAGGGTGCTTGCTGTTACAGAGAGATAGAGAGAAAGAGAGATAGAAAGATAGATAGCTAGCTAGCTAGCTAGAAAGATAGATAGATAGATTCTACATAGCTTTACAGTCATTATCTCATTTGATTCTCATAAAAACCCAGGGACATAGGTACTAATATTATCCCCTTTTTACAAATGAGGAAACTGTGGCAAAAAGAGATTAAGTGACTTGCCCAGGGTCACAAAGCTAATAAATGTTTGAGGCTAGATTTGAACTCAGGTCTTCCTTTAGGCACTCTAGATCCAGTGCTCTATCCACTATACCACTTAATTGTCCCACAGTATAAAAATAACAATGTTTGGTTTGGTTTCCCAAAGCCCTTGAAGACTTTCAAATGTGTATACTCTACCCCACAACTAAAGAGAAACATCTCCAGCCATAAACATGTGTATGGGTTTTCTCCCATTTGAAAGGGAGTCCAACCCAATACAATTCAATCCAACAAGCATTTTAAGCCCCATGCTACACAGTACTATAAGGTGTTATACTAGATGCTGGAGATAGAAAGAAAAGGCAAAAAAAAAAAAGTTCTTGCTTACAGTGAACTTACAATCTACTAGAGAGATACAACTTGTAAACATATAAACATATACACTCTAATCTGAAGTAGGAGAGAGGCTTAATAAACAAGTGTGGCAAGAAAGACTTCTCATAGGAAAGAACATATGAACTGGGCCTTGAATGAAGACAGGAATCCTAAGGGGTAGGAGTACAAACATAGTACCTTCCAGGCATGGAGGATAGCCCTATGCAAACAACATGGAATGCCAGATTTAGGGAATAGTAAGTAGGCCTGTTTTGCTGAAACGTTAGAATGTGTGAAGGGTAGTAATGTGAATTAAACCTGGAAAGATAATTGTGAATTGCTTTAGATGCCAACCTGCCAAGTTTGTATTTTATCCTGAAGGCAATGGGGAGTCACTGAAGATTCTTAAGCAGAGGAGTTAAAGGAAGAATCTTTTTTTTTAAATTTCTGTTTGTTTTTCTTAAAACCTCACATGGGATTTTTGAATGTTAGAAAAGAAAAAAAAAGGAGAAGAGGACAAGTAATGGTGAGGATTTATACAGAAATTTTTGGAATGAAAATTACTTCTAGGTGAAAAGTTTTTAGAAGAGAATATTACTAACATATTTCTATATGTCACCTTTAGAAAACACTTTCCTTACAATAACCTTGTGAAGTAAGTAGTGACAATATTATCTCCATTTTACAGATGAGGAAATTGAGGCTTAGAGGGGTGAAATAATTTGCCCAAGTTCATAGAACTTGAAAGTGAGTCTCAAGTGACAAGTCTCAAAATTAACTTCTACCACTCAAATTCAGGGCTTTTTGGGCTATATCATACTGATTTCCATCTTGCTACAATCTTACCAGTTAAGTTTTTCAAATTGTTTTATATTTGAATCCTGAGCTATGTAGAATCTATCTATCTATCTATCTATCTATCTATCTATCTATCTATCTATCTATCATGTATTTATCTATCTTTGAACCCTGAACTATGTAGAATCTAACTAATTACACACACACATATACATAACTTGGCAAGTCTTATGCATCTGTATATTCATTCGTGATTCTAGGTAAGTCTTTGGCATATATGTATATGTATATATGTAAATACACATACATATGTGTATACATTTATATGCATGTTTATGAGACCTGTCCAGAGTTTTGTGTCTATATAGCTGCATGTATATACAGATAGATATATGTAGATGTGTATATAGATGTATATATTACATATATTTATATACATATATCTCTATCTATATATATGCATGAGACTTGCCCAGAGTCATGTGTATGTGTATATTTTACCCAATTAAAACTTTTAGGGGCAGCTAGGTGGTGCAGTGAATAAAGCACCAGCCCTGGAGTCAGGAGGACCTGAGTTCAAATTCAGCTTCAAACACTTAACACTTACTTGCTGTGTGACCTTGGGCAAGTCACTTAATCCCTATTGTCTTGCCTTCCTCCCTCCAAAAAGACAAAAATCCCGCAAACTTTCAGATTATTTTATACATCTTTTATATACAACATACACAGGTTAGGTTGGGACTTCCGCAAAAATATTTCTTGTTTTTTCTGCCTGTTGTGTTCTTTTGTGATTTGATGTTATTTCTTTAGTCTTTTGAGACAAATTGGATCTAGAGTGAAATTCACTATATGTTGGCAAACTTAGGCTTCCCCTGCAAATGCAGTGAAATATTACCAGGTCTAAGTTGTTTGGCTGAAATGAGAAATCACCACTGTTGCGGAAAGGTGTCATCACCCAACAAAATTATTTCCTAGGTGCAAACTGTTAGTGTGGTATCTGAAGATGAGGCACTTTTGAATCTGGTCTTTTAGGAACTGTATGAAAAGTATAAGAAACAGTTGTGATGCTTTGGATCAAAAACTGATTTCTCTTGCTCCCCACCCCTAGCTATTCATTTGCCACCATCTATGCCTGCCATGAGTCGACCGTTGTAACTCTCTCCACCAAACTGCAGATGGTCTATTTGAAAACAGGAAGAGAATAAATATCCTCTTATCATATGATGAGTAACATCGATGACTCCCAATTATCTCGAGGTTGAGATATACCCAAACCACTTCCCTCCTTTATCACTCTGCTTTCAGTCCATTTTACTGTGAGCTGGCAGCTCTGAAAAGATGTCTCATATGGCAGAACAAACTAAATGAGTACATCTTTAAAAAAAAGATAACCTAGCCATCTTATTTATTCATGCTCTGCTATGATCAGTGGTCAAAGATAATAGAGAACTAACTGTAAGATAACTACAACCCCCCTGTTTCCTCATCTGTGAAATGAAGATAATAATACCACTGATACTTGGCTCATGTGGTTATTCTGATGCACAAATGTAATAATATGACCTTAAACTTAAGGAGCCTTTAAAAACATTATAATGCTATGTAAATGTCTGTTATTAGTATGATTTTTTTAAAACAATTGCAAAAATATTACTTATGGTAAACTATCCTTCAAAGGTTTTTAAAATAATACCTTTTTTATGCTAAAATTATATATAATTATATATATTTATGTATATTATTATATATTACATGTATATGTATACATATATGTGTATATATATATATATATACGTATATATACCAGGAACCTTCCTGTTGGGGTGGCAGGGGAGGGGACAAGCTAATAATTACACACGAACAACAGCAATGTAGAAAACATATCTTTCATATTTGGCCCTGGTCTATGCAACATAAAGAATTCTGGGATATGAACATGGAACCTGTCCTCAAAAAACTTACTGTATATAAAAGGGAAGGAGAGGAGGAAGAGGACTGGAAGGAAAAGAAGGTTGATGTGAGATTTAGAATTCATAGTTGAACAAATAAAAAATGGTTAAAAGTCTGTGAACCACAAAAAAAAAATCAGTATGGGGACAGCTAGGTGGTGTGGTAAATAGAGCACCAAACCTGGAGTCAGGAGGACCTCAGTTCAAATCCGGCCTCAGACACTTGACATACTTACTAGCTGCGTGACCTTGGGCAAGCCACTTAACCGCAATTGCCTTACCTACCCACCTCCAAAAAAAAAATGAGTAAATTGGGTTCACATTTCAGTTTTAATCTTAGTAGTTTAAAAAATAATTAACCATTGACTTTAACAACTCTGAGCCCATTAAAATGATAGAGAAAAACAGTAATTAACTTTGGTCCTCAAAGAGTGAATACACACATAAATTACCATTTTTTCCCCAACCTAAACAAATGTAATGAAGACAAATAAGCAAACAATTAGTTTGAGAGATAGTCTACTCATTTACCCCTGTCAAACACTGACTAGATTTTAACCTTCTCATCTACATATGCAAAATTAAATGATCAAGTAAAGGCACAATATGTATATATTAGAAAGTGAATGGGTTTTGAAAATATTATTTCAGTGAGTAAGACAATGTGGAGTCTGTCATTTGGATGTAAATAAATGAGAAAAAAATTTGGGAAATTTTGTGAGAATTCAGTCCTAGAATATACAGAATAGTTTTTTTCAAGGTGACTTTAAGAAAAATTAAATTGTAATCTTTAAACTAGAGCAGGGGTTGTCTGAGTAGTAAAGAGTGCCTTCATAACTTTGTTGGACTCCATTTAAGTTTTTAGAACTTAGAACTTTCATTACAGAAGGAATAGACTCAAAGATTAGAGGCATTTGCCTTGCAAGGATGACTTACTGAAGACTTTCAGAGAGCCTGGAGATTAAATCTTCTTTAGGTCCTACCAAAGGGCCAGCTTTGGTGCTAATAGATTTCTGTCTTCTTTTTGTCATACCTTGCCTACTAAACCCTATCATAGGCTGTATTGAGGGGAAGGAAGAAAGGAAGGAAATGAAGGAAGTGAAGGAAGGAAGGATGGAAAGAAAGAAGGAAGGAAGAAAGGAAGGAAGTGAAGGAAGGAAGGATGGATGGAAGGAAGGAAAGAAATAAGGAATGAAGGAAAGAAGGAAGGAAGAAAGGAAGGAAGGAAATGAAGAAAGTGAAGGAAGGAAGGATGGAAGGAAAGAAGGAAGGAAGGAAGTGAAGGAAGGAAGTGAAGGAAGGAAGGATGGAAGAAAAGAAGGAAGGAAGAAAGGAAGGAAATGAAGGAAGGAAGGAAAGAAATAAGGAAGGAAGGAAGGAAGAGAGAGAGAGAGACCAGTAAGCAATTATTGTTGTGTGATAGCAGGCCTAAGATGGGTTAGAAGTGCTAAAGACATACTTCTTTACATATTGTACAATTTACTTACTTAAGGCAAAGAGCATGGAGTAGTAGAACAAACTCTTAACTTGGAGTCTGAAAATTTGGGTTCATATTCCATATGTGCTGCTTCGTGGCTGTGTAACCCCAGATAAAGTCTTAGGGTCCCAGAATCTTTGGTTTGAAGAGAACTTTAGAGATCGTTCATTCCAAGAGCCTCGTTTTACAGATAACGATGCTGTTAAGTGGACAAATCATTTAAGGACTGTCTGCTGAGCTCAGTTTCCTCATCTGTACAACTGGGATAATAATAGCACACACTTCACAGGGTCATTGAAAAGATAAAATGAGATAATATTTTAAAGCATTTTAGAAACCTTAAAGCACCATATGAATGTTAGCTATTATTATTCTTGCTGCCATTGTTGTCATTTTTATTAGCAGTTGTGAGACTGAGACCCATGGAGGGTAATGACTTGTAAGTGGTAGATCTAGAATTTGAACCCAAGTCTTTATGAACAAGAGCTCTTTATATAATCCAATAGTTTTGCCTTTCTGGGTCTATATCACCAATGTGATACCCATAGCATTTTGCCATGAATATGCAGATATATTTCCAGGGTTGAATTGCAAACTATAACAAACTCTCTTCCTCAAAGATGAAACCAAGATATCTATTCAGATGCCAGAAAGCCAATTCCGGCATATTGACAAAGAAGTTTATTCATATCATTAATGCATGGAGCGCCCCCATCCCCAAGCCTTCCTTCTGTTAGGCCAATCCACAAACAAGCTCCCCTAGGCAAAATTCCTCCCTCTCTCACTCACACTAGCCACTCTGCATCAGTTCTTTCTTGGGCTCTGCCTCACTACATCAATGCCGCACCCTTCCTGCTCCACCTTTTTGGTAAGCTCTTTCCACCATGAGCTCCATTGACTGTGGGCTATGGGCCAAAACTCAAAGCAGGTCACATGGGCCTATCAAGGGGTAGGAAAAATCTTCAAATTCCCTGAACATTACAGGGTCTCAGTTTCTTACCCTGTAGAATGAAGGTTTAGACAATGTTGTCCAAAGTCCTTTTATGTTCCAATTTTTGTAATTTGAAAGAAAAAACTCTAACTTTTTCAGTTCACAAATGAACTCATATTAGTGGGTAAATGCAATTACAAAGAAATGGAAAACTTTTCATATTCTAACTTTCTTTGCATGGAAAATGCCACAGTTACATAATAAGGTGATGAAGTTTCCTAATAAACCTGCCCAGGTAGGTTTATTCCAAGTTTTTATTGTGCTGATTGAGAAAACTAGAAGTGGTTACATAACATCTGGACTTGGGAAAGAAAAAAATAATATATTTGTAGCTTTTTCCAATTGTCACTGATTTCTTTTTGCCTTTTAAATTTAATTTGTATAGTTTCCTAAGCTAATTTGTGCTGCAAGTTTGAAGCTAAAAAGTACAATTGAGTGTCTCAGAAGAGGCTAATATTTTAGGGGAGGAACAGGATACTCCAGGGACTCATTTTGTCTTCTTGGTGCTTTCTTACTCTTTTCTGATTTTTTTTAAAATTTCTAGAAGTTTGTAACTTTGCTTATGGAAAGGGAAAATACTTTAGTGGAAAGAGGATAGGATGTGGAGGCAGGAGACCTGGAGTTCTGGAGTATTAGATACCTGCAGGAGTACTGGGTTTGAATCTGCTTATATATTTACAGGCTCCTTGATCCTGGATAAGTTCTACTTAAATTAATTCAACCCGATTAGATTCTACAGACATTTATTAAACTTTTTACTTATTTATTAAATTATTAAACTCTAATTTTGGAGCAAGGGATTAAAAACTGAAAATTTAGAAATCTAAGTCCTATAATATAGAAGGGATTTTGGGAGTACCTGGAAGTATTAGGCCAACCTCAAATTTTACAATTAGGGAAACTGAGGCCCAGGGTGGTTGTCACTTGCACAAAGTTATGTAGGTAGTATTGAAATTTGACCTAGGCCCTATGGCTCAAAATCCAGTGTTTTCCCCACTGTCTCCCAAGCTTACAAACTATGGGAAAGAATATAGAATGTAAAATTAGATCCTGATTAGTGTGAATAATGATTCCCATAAAGTGGTCAAATTCTCACTATTTGAAGTTATGATTTTGTAAAATATGTAAATTGGTTTTAGCCCAATGAAAATACTCAGTATGAATTAGAATAATACAATTGCTTCATGAGGCTCATTATTCACACTAACAGAGACTTAGCTGTATACAAATAAGGATAATTCAAAGGAAGATGTGATCAACACCAAGGAGTGATTCAGAAAAAATGTTTAACATCTCTGAGACTCAGTTTCCTCATTTGCAAAGTGGTGATAATCTTACTTGTACTGCTTGCTTTAGACTGCAGTGGTTTTCAGCCTTCCTAATGCCGCAACCCTTTAATACTCATATGTGGGCATATCTGCATGTGGACGGACCCGTCTGGAGACAGATAGAGTAGCGGTGTCTTGGTTCCTAAGACCATTGGAAATACGTATTTTCTGATGGTCTTAGGTGACCCCTGTGAAAGGGTCGTTTGACCCCTCAAAGGAGTCGCGACCCACAGGTTGAGAACCACTGAAAGGGTTGTAAGGAAATGCTTTGTAAACCTGGAAGTACTAACTATTTATAATTTATTGCTGTCCTTACACTGAAAGAATTTACAATCAGCTGCAAGTAATTTCGAAAACCAAAGCAAACACTTTCTTGGACATTTTGCTTACATATTTTTGATACTTGTACTATATGTTTCAAGATTATCAAAATAAATAAACAAAAATCTAATCTCATAGGTGTGGAATGCATACATAAATCACTAGTTCTTTTAGTCTGAAACTTCTAACTCCCCACTTGGAACCATGGCCAATGATAGACTTACTTTTCTTTGAAATCAGGTCATTCTACTGTTTTCCCTAGTCAAAGAGTTGTGAGTATAATACATGAAACCATCATTCAAGTATCATGAAGAAAATGTTTTTTCAGGTATAAGTCTGGGATCAGCAAACTTTCAGAAGTGGCCCACCTTATTATTCTGGTCACTGGAGACTTGAGGAGTATATGGGGGTTAGGAGATGACCAGGGACATATTTGTATCCACATTTGTTAATTGATTGCTCAAAAAAGGTGTCTCCCATTCTTATTTGACTATTTGGAGATTCATTGGGGTCACCAAGCTCCTCTTTTAAAAAGTTGGTAGTATTTGGAGGGCTGGGGTCATTCTGTCATTAACATTATGAATTAGTAACCATTCATCGCACAAATTATTGTGATCACATTCAGCTTCTCAATTCTGCCCCTGATTTTCGGAACTTTAAAGCTATGTCTCAACTGCTGTTTCATTCTGGAACTTCCCTCTGCACCCCAGGTCTTCTCAACCTGGGATGTCCCAATATCCCTCCAGCCTTCTTTCCCTGGAACATTTCTCCACCTGGCCTGCTTCCTTTTCCCGTTAGCGAATTCCTTCACTGGCCTCCATTTTGGGGAGGGGCCCAGGGCCTGCCAATCTTTATTTTTCTCCTATCTTTGCTCCTAGTTTTCTGGACTTCAAAACCATGTCCCTACATGTGTACCTTCAATTTCTCCTTCTAATGTCCCCCAGTAATTTTCAGTTCTTTTTTGAGTGTTGTCTTCCCCTGTTAGAATGTAAATTCCTTGCAGGCAAGGCTTGCTTCACAGTCTTGCTTTTTGTTTATGTCCTTAGCATGGTGACTGGCATATGAATAAATTTTTTTTTGGAGGGGAGAAGGTAAGGCAATTGGGGTTAAGTGATTTACTCAAAATCACCCAGCTAGTGTGTCAAATATCTGAGGTCAGATTTGAACTCAGGTCTTTCTGACTCCAGAGTGGGTGCTCTATTCAATGTGCCACTCAGTTGCCCCTTGACTAACTTTTTAATACCTGTTAACTTTCCCTTCAAAATATAGCTGAGATCATCAGGGGGAAGGAATGGCACTTTGGATGGGAAGAGAAATGACTTTGCAACTTAAAACACTAGGTTTGTTGCACAAGTAAACCCTAGCAGTGGCAGAAGGGTGCAGAAAGAAAGATAGGAAGGCACCAGAAACACCTTCTCTCTGCTCCCTTTTTACCAGGATGTTTACTCTGCTAGATGCCCAGCTTTAGGTAAACCCAGAATTTTCTTTCTCTATTCAATGTAGTAAAATCAAAATAGAAAAAAAAAAAGTGAACTTGGATACATTGAGCGCTCTCCAAAATTTCAAATGCCTTAGTTCTGGACTAGAACCTGCCACAGGATATGAGTGTGCTGCAGCTGCTAGAAGGGATGTCCAGTATCTTTGGAACTGAAGTTTCCTCTTAATTCCCATGTGTTTTGGAAGGCAAAAAAGCTACCTAGCAGATGTATAGTGTCCAGAGGTCATATCAAATCTGGAAATTTATTTCAGGTGGCACTCTTAAGGTGCTAAGTTAATGCATGTTCATAGGAAGTGGCACAGTGGATTTGGACAGAGAAAGACCTGGTTCTAGCCTCTGACACTTACTAGTATGGCCCTGGGCAAGCCACCTAACATCTAGCTGTCTTGGTTTCCTCATCTGTAAAATGGGACTAATACTAGCACCTACCTTACAGAATGTTTATGAGGATCAAATAAGATAAGAGCCCTGGAACTGGGACAGGAGGACCTGAGTTCTAATGTGACCTCAGAAACTTGCTAGCTGTGTGACTTTGGCCAAGTCATTTAACCTCTGTTTAGTTTAGTTTCCTCAGTGGTAAAATGGGGGTAATGATGGTACCTATGTTGCAGGATTATCATGAGGAACACATGAGATAATATTTGTAGTGCTTAGCACGTAGTATAAATATATAAACACTTCTTTTACCCTCCCCTAATTTCATGTAATAGTATTATCATCTCTTGACTATTCATTCTAAAACTGAGCTTACAAGGGAGCTTGTGAAATCACACATTTATTTGGTGTATGTTCAGCCACATCTGCCTGTCTGTAACTTTTGCTACCTTCCAGAAAAAAAAAATCTTTCTTTAACACTGCTCTCATTATGTAAACCCCTAATCCTTGCATCACAGAGGCCTTGAAACCTTACCATATAAAGATCCTATCAGTCTGCTCGGTGTCCTGGGCCATTCAGTCTGTTTCTTCCTCTCATCCTCACAATCAGCTGTCTTCTTCCAAAAAACAGTAACCAAGAAATAGCTCAGACATCCACGTTTCGGATACTAGAGAGATAGTTTTTCATCATTGCTTCTCACTGTTACAAACTGGGTGAGGTCTAGGAGCTAAGGGCCAGATCACAGCCCTACGCCTGTGCACAGTACCTGTCTCCCTCTATTCTTTCTTTCCTATTTCACTTGAATGCTCAACCTGAATAGCCAACATTGTTCCTACTCACTCAATAATTTCATGCAAAGACATCTGGAACATTCCAGAACTGTAACCAAGGCCTCTCCTGGTTTACTGCCTAGCTTGCAAACCCCCCCTAATAATAATAACTGACATTTACACAGCTCCTTTAGGCTTGTAAAGTGGTATGTATCTATCTATTTATATATCTATAGATTTTCCATATATATATATATATATATACATACACATTCACATATGTGCGTATGCATATATGTGTATATATGTGTATGTGTGTGTGTGTTCTTATTTGTTTCTCAAAAAACTGAGGTATGTATTATCATTATTCTCTCCATTTTTCAGATGCTTAAACTGACTGGAAAACGTTCAGTAACTTGTCCAAAGTCAGGAAGTGTCTGAGGCAGCATTTGAACTCAGTTCTTCTTGACTCCAAGTTTGGCACTCTTTCCACTGCACCATCTAGCTGCCCCTGAATGTAATGGAGTACTTCCTCGAGGACATCAGCTAACCTCTCTCATCTTTACTTTCCGCATCTGTGAAATGGAAATAATAGCACTTCCCTTCCAGGATGACTGTGCCGGTCAAATGAGATAAATATCTGTAAAGCGCTCAGCAAACACTAAATTACTCTGTAAATGCTATCTGCTGTTCCTGTATGACTTCGCCCCTCTCCATAGACTCTCCCTGGTCCTTGTGTCCTAAATTTGTAATTGGATTAAATTTAGAAACATTTACATAAGTGCAAAGTGCTATGCAAGGTCCTGGGGGAGATACAAAGTTAAAATAAATCTTCATGGAGTTTACAGGCTGGTTTGTATCATATTAATTTGTTCTAGTTGATAATATTACTTCCCTTCCCTTCTCCCTTCCCATCCCTTCTCTTCCCTTCCTCCTTCCCATCCCACCCCTTCCCTTCCTCCTTCCCTTCCCTTTTTGTGGCTGTCCTGCATTCTAACCTAGATTTTCAGCCCTCTAAGAATTGGGACTCTATTTCTTTGGCTCCTCCTTCCCTGGGCCTCATTTCCCTCATATATAAAAAGAGAGCTTGAACTTGATGACTTCTGAGCTCTCTTTACACTCTCTAATCTATGATCCTCTGCTTCCCAGTAGTATCTCCTACACGGTATTCTTTAGTAATAGGTGTGCTATCATTGTTATTGACTGAACATTAAGAGCCTCATCTTTTCAGTGGAGACTTTGAAAAGCCACAAGGAGTCCCTTTGCCATTGGTTAAACTAACATTCTACCTGGGGCTAAATTAGGGTGAGTTTTATATTTTTTGAAATATAATCTTATCTTAGCATTGCAAAGTCCTCTGTGTTCTGTGGCTTCAGAATCTAAATATTTTCATCCTTTTGTACTAACATAGTGTTCTGAGGACACCTTCAGAAAAGAACAAAAATACAAACTTTTCATTAAGTACAAACTCTATGTAATCACATACATGCACGTGCCAAGTTGATGAGGCCACTAAGAATGACTAGCAAACAGGTTTCAGCTATTGTTGTGCTTTTAGAGGAAAACCACGGACTGTGGCCTGTGTCTTTGAGACTAAAGAAAGCTTTCATCATAGCTATGTATCTAAGGTCACTCAAGATTCCCTAGGGTGCTGCTTATGAAAAAAAAGAAGTTTAATAATATGGTAATTCCACTTTGTACATGCTTTAAAAAGGTGTCCCTGTAGCTCAATGGATAGAGAGCTGGATCTGGAGTCAGAAAGATCTGAGTTCAAATTTGGCCTCAGACACTCACTAGCTTTGTGACTCTGGGCAAGTGATTTAATCTGCTGGAGAAAGAAATGGCAAACCACTTCAGTACATTTCTCAAGAAAACTCTAAGGACAGTATTATCATGCTGTGTTCTATGGGGTTATAGAGAGTCAGACATGACTGAACAAAGACAACTTGTGCTTTAGAAAATAAAAGTAGCCCCTTTGTATTTCATTAGACCTTCCTCTCAGATAGATGCTCTAGTGATGAGGGCTATGTTTTCCAGTTTGATTTGCACGCCCTCTTTGGGTTCATCTTTCAGGTTACTTCCAATTCATCCCTGAAATACTTAGTGAAATTCATATCTGTCTACATGTAGGATCATTGATTTAAAGCTGGGAAAGACCTAAGAGACCATTTAAGTCATAATTTATTTTACAGAAGTGTAAACAGAAGCACAGAAAGATGAAATGACTTGTCCAAGGTCATATGGCTTGTTAAGTGTATTAGATGATATTTAACCCCAAGTCTTCCTGACTTTAAGTCTAATATTCTATCTACTAGATCATGCTTCCTTTCAATGCAATGAATTCAGGAGTTATGACATGGAAAACTGAAAGCAAAAGCAGGTTTGCCGAATGCTAAAGTGGAAAGAAAACCTTGAGTGTGAGTCAGGAGACCTGGCTTTTAGCCCTAACTCTGCCACCAGCCAGCTGGAAGGGGGACCTTGGACAAGATACACAGCTTCTCGAGGCCCCCTATTCCTCATTTATAAAAGGAGGGATCAGCACACATCATCTCAAAGGTCTCTTTCAGCTCTAAAAGTTTATGGATCTGTGTGTCTTTCTTGCTGAATCAATCTAATTTCTCTAGTGCAAATACTTTCATGGACCTTATTCTGCAGTATCACTAGACATTTCTCTATTAGAAAATTGTGCTTTCATAAAGAAACAGGCATTCAGCTGTGTAGCTATCATGCTGCCAGGCCAGCTTTTGCATTAGCCAGAGTGCAAACTGAAAAGGACCAACATATTGCTAGAACTACCATAACTCTTCAAGAAAGAGCCCTTCTTTGTACCTCTTGCCATGGAGATGACAAATGGGTAGTGTGGTAGACAAAGTGGTAAAATGAAGATTAGGAAGATTTGAGTTCAAATGCTATCTCAGACATTTATCGGCTGTTAGACCCTGGGCAACTAAGTCACTTAACCTCTGCCTGCCTCAGTTTCCCCAACGATGAATGGAGATAATAATAGGATCTGTATCACAGGGGTATTATAAGGAAGGACTCAGGAATGTAGTAAACCTAGTGAATCTTGTATTCATGACCAGAGTACAAAAGAGTAAGAATGAGAATAATAACAGTGGAGAGTTGGGGGCCTGAGGCATTCCTTCATGATATGAGACTCCTCTTCTTGGACCACCCTTCATCCATTTACCTTAGAAGGACCTGGATTCCAGAGGTCTCCCCCTTCATATCCAAACCCAATCCCAGCTGGGAATGGAAAGGAGCTGATAACTGAATTTAGGCTAATGTGTTGGTGATTAGTAAGAGCTAAATGCGTTCTCCTCCTAAAATTTGCATTTTAATAGAGGCTAATGCTTAATGAGAAGGCACAAATCTCTAATGGTAGAACTTTCTGACAGCAGCAAGAATCTGGGATTGTCTTGTCCAAAGTAGGCCACCTGACTCTAAAGCTGAGGCAAAGCCATTCTCAGGATAACTCACCTCCCAAATATTCTGTAGTTATTGGCTGCCTTGTGTTTGCAATTTAAGTAATTTAGAAGAGAGCAACTTCATTACTTAATTTATTGCTGTGTTATTTACCACTGAATAGGAAAGAGATGAGCAGCCCTTCATACAATGGTTATTGCCTCTGGACTCCTCTGGGGAGGAAAAATCCCACTATAGAAATATTTGTAGAATGGGATTTCAGGAATGGAAAAGGAACAATATATTGTTGGAACTGCCATAACTTATAAAGAAGGGAACTTTAATTCATACATCTTGCCACACAGATGACAGATAAGTGATATAGTGGACAGAGTGCTAAAATGGGAATTGGGAAGACCTGAGTTCAAATCTTGCCCCAGAAACTTATTAGCTTTTAGATCCTGGGCAAGTCACTTAACCTCTATATGCCTCAGTTTTCCCAACGATAAATGGGGATAGTAATCACACCTGCCTCACCAGGGTAATGTGAAGATTAAATCAAATAATCTGTGTAAAGCCTTATATAAATGTTAACTATGCTTATATACACTTAGTATATATATTCAGTATACTTATATATATACTATGCATATATACTTATGTTGTGGATATGCATCCATAATGCTGATACCAAATTCTTTTAATTTTAAGGAATTACAACCTTCAAGATTCTGAAAATTGTCAGTTTGAAGGTTAAGCAAAAAGGAATTTTAAAAATATATTTTTTCCAGTCAGAATTTTGGGAAAACTAACAAAACCCCTTCTGCAAAAGTAGAAAGTACTATGCTCAATCTGCAGGATACAAAAGCAAGAGGTTTTAAAAAAAAAAGCAACTTTCCAAGTCTAACTCCTTCAAGGTATACTTTGAAAGGCATCTTCAGTGTTATCTCTTGGGGGAGATAAGGTCCCAAAGAGAATGATACTGTGTAGGATAAATAAATATTTGGTGAATTGAATGGAATTATTTAGTCGAATTGAAATAAATATACTTCACTCCTCTGTTTCCTTATTTTTATGTAACTGAAATAAAGTTCTTAACACAGTTAAGAGGAGACAAAACTTATGTGTCATCCCACTTTTCCTTCTAATTGACAGCATTGGGTGAAACTTGTTTAGTGCATGTATGAAAGGTTGTTGTTTGTTCTTCATTCTGGGAGAGGACCAATGACATCAGGAAGGTGATGTCATGGCTTGCAAGTGAATTGGATTTAAGTGAGGCAAGGCTGTCCAAAATCACCAACCTCACTATCCTGTACAGCAGCAGTTCTCAACCTGTCGGTTACGTTCAATTTGTAACAATGAAAATACATCCTGCATATCAGATATTTACATTACGATTCGTAACAGTAGCAAAATCACAGTTATGAAGTAGCAACGAAAATAATTTTATGGTTGGGGGTCACCACAACATGAGGAATTGTATTAAAGGGTAGCGGCATTAGGAAGGTTGAGAACCACTGCTCTAGAGCCATCTGGATCCAGTGGCAAGATTAAGAGATAGCCGGATAGTGAGAGACCTTGACCTTCCTAATGTAAGGTCTTTACCAAGTCTCAATTTGTCTAAGGCAATGCCCATTCAATGAATAAGATTAGGTAAAAATGAGACAAAGAATGGCCTTTTACCTGGTTAAAACAATCAATCTGGGAGGAGAAGACCCTCAGGATTTCTGACCAAAACAGAAGCAATTGCTATTTACACTCACTCTAAACCATCAGAACCCAAAAGATGACCCAGTGAGGCTTGGGCTGGGCCATATTGTTGACCAATCAATGAGAGCCAGAGTGATGTGGGTTTAAGGCATGGTCTATTAAAAAAAAAAAGTCTAGTCTGTAAACCCCAAGATATCTTTCTAGGTTTCAGTGATCAAAATTTATATTCCTTTGGGCAGAATACTTGCAGGTAAGGATATTATTCTCTATGAGGATGGAAGGAAGAGGGAGAAGGAGAGGGAGAGGAAAAATAGAGGAGGAAAAAAAAGAGGAAGGAAGGAAGGAAAGAAGGAAAGAAGGAATGAGCTGTGTTGCCCAATTGGAACAGGCCAGTTGGGTCCCCAGTGGGGCAGTGACCACTACTCACAGTTTGTTGTTTGTCCTTCATTCTTGAAGAGGACCAAGGACATCAGGAAGGTGATGTCATGACTTGCAAGTGAATTGGATTTAAGTGAGGCAGGACTGTGTAAAGTCACCAGCCTCATTCTCTCCACTAGAGTCATCCGGATTCAGTGGCAAGACATAGATCAAGATGACTGAAATGGCCCCAGGTGTAATGGGAGAGCATGGCCTTTTTAAGCTAAGATCTTTCCAGACAGAAAGGAAGGAAGGAAGAAGGAAGGAAAGAAGGAAGGAAAAAGTGAAGGGCTTTGTTATATGAATGAATAAAAAAGTGTTTATTAAATGCTAATGATGTGGAAAGCACTGTGATAAGTACTGGGGATACAAACAGAGAAACAAAGATAGTCCTTATACTGGAACCACTGGTAGAAGAGGATTCAGCAATGAGCTAAGTTTTAGTCTTGGATCTCTCTGAAAAGTTGCATGACTTTGGTTAAGTGATTTAACCTCTATGGGCCTCAGTTTCCTTATTTATAAATTGAGTGGTTGGATGAGTCCCAAGCTCCTATGTGTCTGATATTCTATATTTCTTTGCCTGAATGATCTCCCTTTCTAGCTCTTATATCGTTTGATCTAGGGTTTATATGCTTTATCTTACACACATTTAAGTTACCTTTCAAAATAATCGGGAAATTCCCTGAATTTTGTCTGCATTACATTTCCATCTCCTGGAAAAAATATTATTTTGGCAAGCAGCTGGCAGTCAGTCAGCTGTGGTAAAGGATTCTCAAACAACAAGATGCCAGGAGGGTGCAAATACCAGAGGACTTACTTCTCACAATAACAGCAACAACTGACAAAACACCTTTTATACATTAGTTGATGCAGATTAATTTTTTTGTTGTTGTTGTTCTGTCATTTTTCAGTCCTGCTCAGTTCTTTGCGACCCCATTTGGGATTTTCTTGGCAAATATACTGGAGTGGTTTGTCATTTTCTTTTCCAGCTCATTTTACAGATGAGGAAACTGAGGCAAAACAGATGATTTATTCACGGTCACATAGCTAATAAGTGAGGTCTGATTTGAATGCAGATTTCCCTGACAATAGACCCAGTGCTCTATCCACTGTACCACCTCGCTGCACCATGTATTATGCATGACTTCGTTTCATATATTATTTCATTTTCATACTTATCTAGGTAGATACCACAGGTATCATTATCTTTATTTTACAGATGAGAAAACTGAAATCCTAAATTAAAAACTTACCTGTGTCACATAGTTAATAAATTATAAATTCAGGATTTGAACCTAGAACTTCCTAATGCTAAGACCAGCTCTGTGACCACTACTCAAAACTGCCTCTCTTCCCTCTAGGCAGCACCAGATGCAGTTCCTTTTTCAGTAAAATGGGGATAATAATTATTTCTGCTGCTTACTTTGCAGAGCTTTTGCCAGGTTCCAGTAAGATATTTTACCTAAAATACTTTGAAGACTTTAAAACATTATCATAGCTAGCAATGCAGAACATATGTTTGGGTACAAAGTTGTTTTTATATTGTTGTTGTCTTGTCTGTAGGTTGAGAAAAATGGCAAGAATAGAGAATCTCAAAATTCATGGGTGGGATCTTCAGCCTAGAGTCTCAGTAGGTCTCAGTTTTACCCACCTTATGCAGTCATTATGTTAGAGCTGGAAAAGACCTTAGTAGTCTTTTAGTCTAGCCCCTTCATTCTGTAGATAAAGTGTAGATGAAGATGTAGTTTTGCAGTGTAGATGAAGAAACCTATACCGGTGAGAAGGGAGGTGATTCATCTAGAATCACATCTCCACTATGTTGGTGATATTTCAACTGTTCCCCATTTCAGGTATATTGAATTGCTAAAAACAAAACAAAATAAAAACCTATAAAACTTAGATCTCCAAGATATACATCTAATCTAGCAAGGCACCAACATGACTAGAATGGATTAAAGGAAGTTATATCTGTGTTGGTAATGACTTTTTTTTTTTAAGTACACATAGCCATTCTGGTGTTATATATTCAGGGCTAGAAGACCTTGTTAGACTGGGCCTCTGGGAAGAAGGACTCAAGATTTTTTTTTCTAGTTCAGGAATGATTTTAATCTTCAGTACAGCATTCCTTGAGATACCTAGAAGTTTTCACAATAATTCGATTTATGTAATTGGCTTTGACTCTTCTCAGGTTACGACTGATCTACTTCCTAAGGTCCAAATCCTGGACAGCTACTAATGTAGCCAAATGCTAAACCTTAAGGAGTTTCCTAAATGATAAGCTTCAGAAAAGGCACCTGAACACTTCTGTGTTCTTTTCAAGTAAGAGATCTCAACTGATAACCATTAAGCATGTCTTCATTTGTGAACTGGACCTTTTTATGAGCTAAATATGCTTAGTTCCATGATTTCTTGCTAGTGCCCACTTAGTCTAAGGACACAATATTTGCAACTTGGCAATCATGAAATTCCAATCCACAGGAAACTATTATTTATATCCAGGCCATCATTGTTCAATCTAATTAGATCTGTTTTTAATAAGTTAGCAATTATTACTGTAGCTAGCAGACACTGGTAATTTCGGTGAGACTTAATGAGGTGGTAGAGATGTAATACCCAGAAAGGTGATTGGGAAAATAGGCACCAGGTCCACCGAGAATTTACTCAGCAGTATTTCTAGGCAATTCCTGCCCATACTTTTGTTGTCCTGGTCTATTGAAGCTGCTTTTAGGGGCTTAGAGATTTCCACAGAGGAGGTAGACCTGCTAATACAGAAAAAGCAATAAACCTTTATTAGGGTTTTATTAGGACTCCCACACAGGAAAGGTTGTGATTTAACTTGAGACAGGGACATGAGAAGGGGAGTATAGGAAGATGGAAAAAGAATACATTTGGATAATAATCACTGCAGAGACAAGGATACGACTAGATTTCCAGAGATTTCAAGATGTATCTGTGACTCAGTCATTGGAGAACTCTGGGCCATGACCCTTAGACCTTGGCAGCAGAAGGAAGGGAACTGATCCTTCAAGACGCACTCTTTGAGGGGCAGCTAGGTGGTGGCACGGTGAATAGAGCACCAGCCCTGGAGTCAGGAGGACCTGAGTTCAAATGCGGGCTCATACATTTAACACACTAGCTGTGTGACCTTGGGCAAATCACTTAACCCCAGCTGCCTTGCTTTCCTCTCTCCCCCCTAAAACAATGAATTCTTTGAACTTGGTAGCCAAATGTCTCCAGATCCTTACTACACATTACAGTGTGGGGTGTATATGCTTATGTTCCATCCCTTGCAACAGAGGCAGTTCTGGAATTTCAACAAAGGTCCAAGGGTTTTATAGGGAGTGGTGGGCTCTCATTTAGGACTGATTGACTTTCCTAATACCATCTGGTATTACAATTTGGCAACATCATCTGGTAGGTACGTCAGTTAGTGAAATTTCAGATGGAATGGCAATATCTAGTGCCAACAGTTCCATCTATAGAAGTTGGCATCAATGCAGTATAGTAGATAAGGCACTGGACCTGGTGTCAGGAAGACATTATTTCAAATCCTGCTTCAGGCACCTCTTAGCTGTGAAGTGAATAATGACTGATAACAACCTGAATCCTATTTTCACATTCATAAAATGTCACTATTGTTAGAAGAAGACTCCAAGTCCATTCAATAGAACCTCAGTAGAGAATTTATGGGAGGGCTTGGACAAGAGTTGCAGTGGATGAAAAACCATGCATAGGTTGTGAATTGTACTGTTAGAAGTAGTGTCTACCTAGATGAAATCACAGATCATATTGATATATGTCAGGCCTGA
This sequence comes from Pseudochirops corinnae, assembly GCA_028646515.1. Lineage (NCBI taxonomy): Eukaryota > Metazoa > Chordata > Mammalia > Diprotodontia > Pseudocheiridae > Pseudochirops > Pseudochirops corinnae. Next base: position 144,544,439 of record CM053590.1, on the reverse strand, counting down.
AAAGGAATCTATTGCCTGTAACCACAGAAGTGTGTGCTCGTTCAGTAGGCTAAAGAACAGGGACTGAAAGTTCTTCTTGTCTCCAGGCCTAGGTGACTCTGGGAACACAATTTCTTTCTCTAGGTTTCGGTTGCTTCATCTGTGAAATTGAGAGATCAAAACTAATCTATCTTTGGTAGTTGATTAGAAGGAGATTTAACTGAAGATACTTGATACTGGCAATCTCAAGAATTTTATTTTTGTTAAGCTCTGGCAGGAGTAGTCCATAAAATATAATGAAAATGGCCATTATAATGAAGAATCAGGACAACCTTTTCACAGGAGACTAAAAGGGCAATAATGTGGCTTTTTAAAAAAATATATTCTTCTAGTATTGTGCTGTGGTTCTTATATTAGACTATATTGGTAACAGAAAATTGAAAAGTTAGTTGACTCATGCTCAATTAAAGAACAACTCCATATCTAAGATGAAAACAATTAAATGAGTAATTTACAAAATGATTTTTTTACATTTGTCAGAGCTAATTATACTGACACAGCTTTCACATGTAGGTAACCAAAAACTGATGACTTTATAATTACAATGTACTTGACTCGGGCAGATTTAACTCACGGCTTCAAAGTCTTTTCTTTATTTTAGTACCAAACTAGTAATTTTTCACAAAAGTCCATAAAATGTTCAAATATAATATATCATTAGCTTGCAAAGGTTACAATAAGTTTGTGTAATACAATACAAATTGCTACCTTTCACATGCTATCTGAATAGTGGTTTGAGGGTAAATAGTATAATTTGATGACAATAAATGAGCCTGAATCAGGTGGGGGGGGGATCTGTTAGAGACTTGCATATTCATATTCATGATACATTTGGTACATTTCCCCTGATTTGCTGCTTTTCATTTGCTTATCTTGATTTCTAGGATTTTAATTCTTAAAATTAACATACCTATATGTATATGTTATTTTAATGGAGTGTTTTACTTAATATACTGAATCTTTTATATAAGTTGATCAGCTTTGCTGTGTGATTGTCTATTTGTCTTAACAATATCTTTTATGTCCTATTTTTAATTTCCATTACTGCTGCTGCCACTGTAGTTCAAGACCTTTTCATCTCACATCTGAAATATTTCTATAGCTTCCTAACTGGTCTAGTTGCTTCTGTTGTTGTTAAGTCATTTTTCTGTCGTATCTGATCATCTGTGACCTCATTTGGGGTTTTCTTGGCAGAGAAACTGAAACAGCTTATCGTTTCCTCTACAACTCATTTGAGGGATGAGGAAACAGAGGCAAATATGGTTAAGTGACTTGCCCAGGGTCACACAGCCAGTAATTATCTGAGGCAAGATTTGAACTCATGGAGATGAGTCTTCCCAGTTCCAGGCCCAGCACTCTCTCCACTGCACCACCTAACTTCCCTGCTTACTCCTAGGCTCCCCATATCTAATCTATTCTGCTGCAGATGACTCTTCCCTCAACATCACTATTAACATGTCACTCTCATGCTGAAGAACATTCAAAGACTCCCCATTGCCCATAGGTTAGAGTTCAGAGAGCTATATCTTTGTAACCATTCAAGGCCCTCCGTAATCTATTTCTATGTACCTTTCTCCCTCACACAAACCTTTTCTGCAATCCAACTCATGTATTGTTGACTGACTCCCATCTCACCATGCCTATGCTTTTCTAACTCTATGCATTTGGTCACTTCCTAGAATGCTGTTCTGTATCCTTTCTACCTACTCAATTTTTAATCATTTCTCAAGGCCCAGGTCCTTTCTTCTACATCAGTGGTTCTCAACCTTCCTAATGCCACAACCCTTTAATATTCGTATGTGGGTGTATCTGCATGTGGGCGGACCCACCTGGAGACTGATAAAGGAGCAGTGTCTCAATTCCTAAGACCATTGGAAATATGTGTTTTCCAATGATCTTAGGTGACCCCTGTGACCGGGTCATTTGACCCCCAAAGGGGTTGCAACCCACAGGTTGAGAACCGCTGATTTAGAATATCTTGTGGTATGTGGTGTAAGGTATTGGTCTATGTCTAATTTCTGCCAGACTTCTATCTAGTTTACCCAACAGTTTTTTAAATCAAATCAATAGTTTTCCCCCAAGGTAACTTATGTTTTCCACTTTATCAGACCCAAGGTTATTGAATATTAGGACCTTATTTTCATTGATAGTTCCTTTACAACTTCATCTATTTCCTTTTCAGAGATCAGGTTATTTAATATCTTCATTTGGTCTTCTATTATTTTGTGTATTTTATAGTTTTAAGGTATTCCTCTATTTTTTTTTTTTTTGTGCTTTCAGGGTTGGTTTTTTTTTTTTAAAGCACATAATCTACAAGTAGGTAGTGCAGTGGATAGAGTTCCAAGCCTGGAGTCAGGGAGGTTCATCTTCCTGAGTTCAAATCTAGCCTCAGACATGTACAAGCTATGTGACCCTGGGCAAGTCATTTGACTCTGTTTGCCTCAATTCCTCATTTGTAAAATGAGCTGGAAAAGGAAATGACAAACCACTCCGGTTTCCTTGTCAACAAAACACTGAAAAGGGTCATGAAGATTTGGACACAAGAATTGACACAAGAGTCAACAGCAACAATAATGTGTATAATAATATATTCTGATTATTTTTATTTCTTATGGTTTTGCTGTGATGTCATTTTTCTCATTTGCTATTTTATTAATTTGATTTTCTGCTCTTTAATGAGATTAGTTAAAGGTTTATCAATTTTATCGGTCTTTTAAAAAAATCAATTTCTTGCTTATTTATCATTCCTATGGGACTTATTTTTGTTTCCAATTTATGTTTTCCCTCTCTAATTTTTTAATATCTCCTCTTTTATTTAGGTTTGTTTATTTGTTGATTTTCTAATTTAAAAAAATGCATTTTCTGTTTACTAATCTTTTTTTCTAGTCTATTAATCTGTATTTGTAAAAAAAATAAAAAAAAATCTGTATTTGTAAAGATATAATTTTTCCCCGAAGACTGTTTTAGCTGCATCCCAGAAATTTTGGTATGCTATTCAATCATTAGCATTTTCATGTTATTTTTAATTGTTTCTGTGATTTGTTCTCTGACTCACTCATTATCCAAAATTTCATCGTTAAGTCTTCATTTGGGTATGTATATTTCATTTGTGGTCCCTGGACCAATTTTTATTCTTATTGTATTATGGTCTATAAAGGATATATTGACTATTTCTGCCTTTTTACATTCATTTGCAATAGATGTGTGCTCTAGTAAATGGTCAACTTTTGTGGTACAGAAAAATATGTATTTAGAAGATTCCATAAGGTTTTTTTAACTCTAGTTTCTCCAGAAATTTGTACGGTTCCATATTTTCCCTTTTGTTTATTTTTCTGTTAGTTATTCAAAACTGATAGATGGATATTGAAATCTCCTGTCACTATTGTATAACTGCCTATGTCTTCTTGAAGCTCAGATAATGTTCCCCTTAGGAATGTAGATACTAAGGTTCTTGGAGTTGGTTTGCTTTCTATGATCTTTCATCATAATATCATTTTCTTGGTTGTCCCTTTTTTATTTTTTGAACTTTTGTTTATGCTTCGTCTGATAGCATGATGACAACTCTCGATTTTTTTTTTTTGCTTCACTAGATACATAGTAAAGCTTTTTTCCCAACCCCTCAGTTTTATTTTATGTACATCTTTGTTTTTTAAATGTGTTTCTTGTAAGCTAAGCAATAGATTATAGTTTTGTTTTCTTATTCAATCCATCACTTTTTTCATTTTATTGGATTGTTTATTCCATTTATGCTTAAAGTTATCAGAGTTAGGAATATATTTTCTTCCATCTGTTTCTAAAACTGTTTGTTTTTCAAGTTGTTATTTCCCCCTTCTTCCTTAAACATAGAATTATGCTCCTTCTATTATTTTCTTTATTCTTTTTTTTTTTTTTTAAGTAATTCACTGACTCTCTTTCCCTCTCCCTTGATCCCCTCTTCTCATTTGTTACCCTTTTCCTTTTAGGATTTTGCTTACTTGTTCCTCTCTCCTGCTTTTATGGTTACACATTTCTTCCCCCTCTTTTTTTCCTCTCAGTCAAGTAGATTCCCCCCTCCTCTCCTCTTGAGTGAGTCCTGTTGATTCATTTTAAAAATCCATTTTTTACACTTCTTTCCAAAAATAATTTCCCTTACTCTCTTCATTATCCATTTTCTCTTTCTATTTACACCCTCATTCTCTGATTCATGACTCTTATAATCACCTGATCTTTCTCTTTTCTCTGTATTCTTTATACAATCCAAGCTTCCGGGGTATCCATTCTAGGTTCTGCCTTCTAGGCACTTACTGCCACTACCTTGCAGGGCCTACCGCATGGATTCCTCTTTTCCATTGTACCTTGCTCTCAGAATAATGTTAATGATTGCAGGTATCAGAGAAGATAGTGCTCCATGGTAACTCTGACCCTCTGCTTCTCATTGATTCATGGCCTTTCTTGTTGACGTTTTTTATGCTGCCCCCTTCCACAGTTGCTTAAAAATCTCCCCGTGTCTATACTTTCCCTCCCCTCCAGTTTGTCCCCAGGAGTTCAACCTCCATCCTTCTATGACAACTAGACTTTTCAGGCACCAAAGGCCCCAAGTCTCATCTACTGTAATGCTCTTATCTTCCTTCATCCATATAAGCATTCATCAGTAGAACCCCCTTCCACCTCCAAAGAAAAGGCTTCCTTCCTTTTTCCTCCTTTTTTTCAGTCTTTCATCTCTCCTTCTTAGCCATCCCTCTATACCAGTGGTTCTCAACCTTCCTAATGCCGCGACCCTTTAATACGGTTCCTCATGTTGTGGTGACCCCCAACCATAAAATTATTTTCGTTGCTACTTCATAACTGTCATTTTGCTACTGTTATGAATCATAATGTAAATATCTGATATGCAGGATGTATTTAAATTGAACATAACCCACAGGTTGAGAACCGCTGCTCTATACATTCTTCTCTTTCAGAGACCACAGAGGTCACCTTCCCCTTATTACTAGCTTTTGATTTGACCCCAGAACATCACTCCTCTCTTTCTCCCTGTTCCCTTTCTCCTGTTCATTTACCTTCAAATATGGTAATAGAGTCTCACAAATGAACCATTAACCAGCAGGCAGAATGTCTCTAGGTTCTGTCTACAATGTCCCCCATTTTCCACTTCATTGTTGCCTCTGTCAGATTTCCATGTTCAACCTCTGTTTCCTTCTGTTCCTTTATAAAGAAATCTCTTACTGGTCTTTTTGTTGTCACTCTATTGCTCTTTCTATCTGTATTTATTCATTCCTTATATAATTCTGTTATTTGGGGTTTCCAAGACCTTCATTTCTGGTTTCATTTATAAAAATGTTTCAAACTTTTCCCTGTTATTGAACATTCGTCTTTTCTCCTATATGGTTAAGCTCAGATTTTCAGGATAGGTCATTAAGAGCACTCTTAGCTCCAGTGCTCTTCAGAACACATTATTCCATTCCCTCCTCCTTTTCTAATGGGAGTGGAATAGCTGTGCGTTCTTTGAATGTCCTTTCCTTTGTATTTGACAATCTTTCTCCAGATGGCTTGCAGAACTTGTTTCTGAATTGAATTGTTAAATTTAACCACTGTGTGTTTCAGAGTTTGCAGCCTTGGGTATTTTTTCTAAGGTGGTCTGTGAATTCTTTCCTTTGGGATTCCACTTTCTATATTCAAAAATTATGGATAGCTCTTTTCCATTATTGCATTATTATGTTGTTAAAGATTTTTGTGCTATACTGTCATGTTCTGGGACACCTATGATCCTTACGTTGTCTCTGAATAACCTGATTTTGAGGTCTGTATGTTTTATTTGCATAGTGAGCATATTTTCTTTTAAAATTTTTGTTTTTTGCTTCTCTTCTTTTAGGTTGTCTTTCACTTCTTTATATTTATATTCCCAAACTATTCTTTCTTTTGTTTCTCTGGTGAGGCTTGCCATTTACATATTCTTGTTTTTCTATTCTGCTTATTATTTTTGCTGTGCAGGACATAAATTTCGTTCTCACACTTTTCATTTTTCTTTTATACCACTTGGAAATAGTTTTGTGGTTCCATGTTCTCAAATTCCACAGGGTTCTCTGTGTCTTTTCAAGTATTGGATCATTTTATTTCATTTTGTAGATAGATACTTGAATGTGTTTACTAGATCCAGAGGTCATATTTCATTCCATTACTGTTGATTTATCTTTTTCTGTTCAAAGTCCTTGAGATCTCTTCTTCTTGAAATTATTGGTATTTTAAATTTCCTTTCTTCCACCTAATTTTACTTATCGCTTACTTCCTGACTGTGGTTTCCTTGGGAGCTTGAACTCAAAGTCTCAGCTTCTTTCCACACTGGGCAATTCATGGTTCACCAGCCTAGGTCTCTGTCCCCATTGTCTTTTGATGAGTCAGAAATGGCCCCAGTTAGATGCTATGCTCTTTCTCTCAGTCTTGGTGGAGTGTTGCACAACTCCCTACAAATAGGGTCTCCTATCTTTGTGACCTGTTCCACTCCCTCTATTCCTTAGTTCTTTGGTCCCACACTGACAGTTCAGAGCCTGCTTACTTTAGCACCAATAGTTAAGAGCTTTGCAATGCTGGTGCTTCTGGGTTACAGTCCCCAGCAACAACCCTTGGACTGTGGCCAAGCTGGCTGTTGACACCTGAGCAAACTTCCATAGCCTTGAACTGGGGTTTCTATATTGGAAATAGGGAGAGCAGGGGTGGGGTAAGATGTAAGCCTTTGTTGTGTCTTTGGGTCTGCTAGTACAACCTCACTGCCTATAGTGTGGAGAGAGGGGGAGGGAAAGGGTATTAAGTAAACTCAGTGTTAGTGGGCATCAGTTTAATTTTTTCCAATCTTCTTTTGAATTCTGGGTGTCCTAGACTATGGAAATAGCTGAACTTGCTTTATCTTTCACGCACCATTTCTGTTTTGGAGGCTGTGGGAATCAGAGAAAATATCTAGTCCACTATCTTGTTGTTCAGACGACCTAGAAGTCTCAAATCAACTTTTTAAAACAAATTGGGGGTGGAAGGGATCCTGGGATAGATATCATCCAGACGCTCTTGGGAAGAAGCTGGTAAAACTAAGGTAGGTGACTAGAGTTGATCTGGAGTATGGCTGCTAGAGGGATGAAGCATGCCAACTGATAGTTTCCTTTTTTTACCTGGAGAAAAATGCAAAGACAAAAATGAGATAGTCTGTACTTTTAAGGAGCTTTCATCCTTTGTGGGAGACAATATGCTTATACATATAGAAAAACATAAACAAAAATAAGTACAGGGTCTATTTGGGGATGTGGAAGGAATTAACAGCTAGGGGGATCAGGAAAAAACATTGTGTAGGAGTTAACTTGAGCAAAGTTGCTCAAGAACTTGCTAACTAAATGTTAAATTCACTTATTTCTATGTTGTTAAAGGAGAGTAATTGTCAGCAGTAATCTCTGAATTTCAGTGCCCTGATGTTCTGCCTTAGTTCTAGCTCTATCAGAAGCATTAAGTGACTGGTCCAGGATCATGAAGCTAGTAAGTGTCAGATGCTGTGTCTCCTGACTCCTAGTCCAGTCTTTCCTTGGCACCATGCTACCTCTATAACTTGGTCACATTGCATGGACCCAAGAATGACGCTGAAGGGGAAATGAAGCTTCTTAATTTCGTTTTATCCATGCACTCTGGCATCCATCTATTTGGGTTCCTCTAATTTATTCAGTAAATATGAACAAGTCCAAACTTCTCAGAGCCTAGGTGATTTCTGCCAAGGCAGCACTTGCCTATCTCCCTACACACATTGGAAACAATTTCAAAGAATAAAATTGAATTGCAGAAAAGCCTAATAAAAAAATCCCATCACAAAAATCTCTATGTCAAGCATGATACATTCTTGGTATATTTTGGAGTTATTTTAACTGTCAGGTGTATCAATCACAAAGATGGCCAAAGCAAGCAAAATTTGTCCATTTGGTCAAATAAATACTTGGAGGATCTAAAAGTGGCACAATGTAAGCACAGTAGTAATCATAAAAAGTCAAGAATATAACATTTTATTACTGATGAAATAATGATTACTTCATTGAAATGACATTTAGCTTCCTACAGTGAAATCTAGGGGCCCATGAATAGATCCTGATTGAGTCAAGGAAGTTCTGAAGATAAAATAATTTATTTTTTTTTTTCATTATTAAAACTCTTTTTAAAATTTTTTTTAATTTTTTTTAATTTTTTATTTTTTTAAATTTTATTATAGTTTGCATCATTCATTTCCACAAGATTTTGAGTTACATATTTTCTCCCCCTCTTTGCCCCACCCACCGCCCCAAAACAGCCATCCCAGTGTGTCCCCCCTCCCCCAGTCTG
>CM053590.1:144516531-144535578 GCA_028646515.1 Pseudochirops corinnae | reverse complement strand
GCCGAGCTGACTTTAGTGGGAAGTATCTTTGTGTGCGATTTGAAGTTCTAGGTTGGTCCAGAGTCCTATTCCATGGGTATTTTGGGGTGGCTATGTGAGAGCTGCGATATATTGCTGCTGCTATGCCGCCATCTTGACTCCACCCCCCAGATAAAATAATTTATAATTCTGAGAGAAGCCTGGAAGCGTACCAAGTCATCTCTTAATAGCCCTATGAACAAAAGGGTATGAGTAATAACTTACATAGTAATTTAAGGTTTGCAAATCACTTTTTTTTCTTCATATGTATATAATACTACCTACTGTGAAGTAGGCAGTATGAGCATGGGGGTTTTACCAAGGGGTCTGTATCTTTGATTTCATTCATGTAGGAACTTCTAGTAAGAAAATTTCTTTTTATCAATGAAGACTGGCTACTCTTCTGTATCTTACAGTCTTACAGAGTCAACAAATCTTATTTTCATGCTTATTTTGAAGGTGAGGAAACTGAAGTATGCAGAGGAAAAGGATCCTGTTCTTTAGTGACACAGATGATATCAGAGCCATAATTCAGATCCAAGCTTCTTGTTTCTTAAAACCCAGTTCTCTTTTCACAACCCACTATTCAGTCATTTCAGTTGTTTCTGATTTTTCAGAACTCCATTTGGAGTTTTCTTTTTCTTTTTTAATTCATTCATTTATTTGTTTTTAGTTTTTTAATATTCACTTTTATAAGATTTTGAGTTTTACATTTTTTCCTCCTCCCTTGTCTCTCCCCCTCCCCAAGACAGCATGCAATCTGATATAGGTCATACATATACAATCATATTAAACACATTTCCACATTAGTCATGTAAAGAAGAATTGGAACCAACATAAACCATGAGAGAAAAATAACAAACAAGAAAAAGGAAAAATAGTATGCTCTGATCTTCATTTGGACTCATAATTCTTTCTTTGGATATGGGTAGCATTTTTCCTCATGAGTCTTTTGGAATTGTCTTAGGTCATTGCTTTGCTGAGAAGAGCTAAATCTATCGAAGTTGGTCATCACGCAACATTGTTGTTACTGTGTACAGTGTTTTCCTGGTTCTGCTCATTTCACTCAGCATCAGTTCATGCAGTTCTTTCTAGGTTTTTCTGAAGTCCACCTGCTCTCATTTCTTATGGAACAATAGTATTTCGTTATATTCATATACTACAACTTATTCAGCCATTCCCCAATTTATGGGCATCCCCTCAATTTCCTATTCTTTGCCACCACAAAAAGAGCTGCTATAAATATTTTTCTACATGTGGATCATTTTCTCTCTTTATGATCTCTTTGGAAAACAGACCTAGAAGTGGTATTACTAGATCAAAGGGTATACACAGTATTATAGCCCTTTGGGCATATTTCCAAGTTGCTTTCCAGAATGTTTGGATCAATCCACAACTCTACTAACAATGCATTAGTGTTCCAGTTTTCCATTTAGGGTTTTCTTAACAAAGATACTGGATCGATTTGCCATTTCCTTTTCCAGTTCATTTTTACAGATGAGGAACTGAGGCAAACAGAGTTAAATGACTTTCCCAGGGTGTCACACAGCTAGTAAGTGTCTGAGGCCAGATTTGAACTCAGGAAGATGTCTTCTTGATTCCAAGTCCAGTGATCTATCCACTCCACCACCTAGCTGTTCTCAGTTCCCACTGTTTCTCCATATATATTGGTCAGTGATGAGAGGATACTTTTGAATGAAACAGGCATCAGGAAAAAGGTGGACAAAGGAATGTTATGGATTAAGGAAAGAGAAGAGAGAACACAGTATATTCTGAGAAGCTGGAAGCAGATGACACTTATTTCTGACAGCCATGGAGACATTAGCTGTAATGACCTGGTTGGCTTCATCCATCTAACATTCCAAGTCATAGCTATTTAACCCACATCTGTGAATTTAGGCCTGTCCAATCTCTGAGATCAATATTATCCTGAAACAAGAAAACCCTTTACAGAAAATATGATATACAGAAAACCCTAGCTCCGTAACTTGCTAGTTTCTTTTGTGTTGCTGGTTTTGTTCAAATCTTTGTAATTCAATCCTTCAGTAAATGCATTCTTCTTTGAGACTCTTGCTCAGTCCCTGACTTTTAACTCAGTTCCTTCCTAGTTAACAAGTGAATAAAAGTCTGAATGATATCTCTCCCCTCCCCTTCACTACTCCCTCCCCAAATGAATTTCCCATTCATGAACACCAATTACTTTGCCTCTAATACCTGCTGCCAAAGCACTTTGAAACCAATCACTGTCTTCCTAGATCCCAGCAGACTGGAAAAATTCCTACAGTTTGGATCTCTATCAATTGCCTTCTTTGCTTGTACTTAGATGGATCTTGGATTTGGTTTGGGACTTCCTCCTCTCTGTTGGTTGATCACACAGCTTTTGCTTTAGACATACATCTCTCTGTACTTTCTTTTTTTTCCTTTTTTTTACAGTAATACTTCTTAATGAATAAAATAAACATTTCCACAGCATAGTACAATAAAAAGATGATTGTACATGAAACTGTGAATTTATCAAGCACAATTTACTATTCTTTTCAAATATACAATAAAATTATTGTGTAAATTTTTTTCTTTTTTTCCCTGCACTACTTCTCCACCCTAGATATGGCTCCCATTAGACACAAATACATACATGTGTAGATATTTATATATCTACACATGTACATGTATGTAAAATTTTTCTGTATATCTATACAACAATTTTCTTTATATCCTTCTATTTATCAGTTCTTTCTCTGTATACAGGTAGCATCTTTCTTCATATATCCTTTATTTTTAACTTGTACATTTATAATAGTCAAATTATTTACTCTCTCAAAGTCATTCTTAAAACTGTATTGCTGTTACTATATACAATGCTATCTTCATTCTGCTTATTTCACTCTTCATTATTACATGCAAGACTTTCTATGTTTTTCTAAGATCTTTGAGCTAATCATTTCTTATAGCACATAGTATTACATCTCATCATATATCACACCTTCTTCAGCCATTCCTCAGTTGATGGATATCCCTGCAATTTTCAGTTCTTTGTCACCACAAAGAGAGCTGCTATAAACATTTTAGAACATATAGGTTCTTTTCCTTTATCTCTAATCATCTTTAGAAATAGACCTAGTCATGGTATTGCTGTGTCAAAGGGTATAAGTAGTTGAACAACTCTGTGCATAATTCCAGATTGCTCTCCAAAATGGTTGAATCAGTTCACAACTCTACCAGCAATGAATTAGTGTTCAAATTTTACCACATCCTTTTCAACATTTGTCACATTCCCCTTCAATTATTTTAGCAAGGTTGTTTTAATTTGCAATTCTCTAACCAATAATGATTTAGAGCATTTTTTCATATGACTATAAATTGTTTTGATTTTTTCATTGGAAAACTGTCTGTTCATAACACCACTGCCTGGCCTTGCCAATAGAAAATGTGCTCAATTTGGAATCAAAGGATCTGAGTTCATTTCATAGCTCTGCTAGCTACTAGGCACATACTCTTGGTAAGTTATACTACCTCCCTGGGCTTTTGTCTCATCATTTGTTTGCAGTCCTACATTCTGTGATCCTCTGTGTTCTAGCACTCATCATTTCAAATATTTCATGGATCTGTCTAGATTTCTAGGACACAGTTTTCCTTTGTCAGGTCTTTTCCACTAATTTTTGAGAAGAGTCTTAAAATACCTAGAACAAGGCTAATTTTGTCAGCAGGTAGAGATCAAACTGCTGGAGTGATTTGAGTGCTGCAAGAGTTCCTTGGATTAATACATATATATCTAAATGCACACATGAACACACGCATATATACACATGCATGCTATATACATGTTATATAATTAAACACTGAGACTGAAGTTCCTACAATTCAAATTATTCCTGGAGACTTTTGAGGTTTTTGAGACCTTTGAAATTGTTCAAAACACTATCATACTAGAGAGGTGAAACCCATTACCTATATAATGGAAGATTATTTATCTAAATAAACCTCTTTTACTATACTTTGTTGTCTAACTACTCAGGTTTTTTTTCACTGGAAAGAAAACCCAATCATGAGGGAGTTGAGTTAAGAGTCAAGGACTGAATAACAGAGAGCCAAAAAGAATAGAGTTCTTCTCAATGGAATAATTACCTTCACCCCTTGTAGGTGAGATCAGGAACTAGTCCCAAAGCCTTTCTTCTGACCCAGCTATGTCCATGAGGCTGTGGGCCGATACAAGTAGGATCTTTAAGTGAAGAAATAGAAGATAAAGGACTTTCCAAAACCATTTCAACTTTTAAAATTAATTTGGTTATGAATTAATTTTACTCATCAGGATTGCATCAGGATTGTTCCTGTACTAGATGGGAGGTTTCAGAACCATAGAGTTAAACCCAGAATTTCGGAAATGAATGGGTTCTTAGAGGACATCTAGTCTTGGAACACACAAAAGATAACATTTTCATGGGGAAAGGAGTTGGAGAAGCCATGTACCATAGGGAGTTTTCCTCAAGGAAACAATGAATTGTGTGTGACAGTATAATTGTGTGAAGTATCTATGGAAGGTAGAGAAGATTTTAAAATAATAAAGATGATTTCATCTGACCCCCTTTTTTTTATAGAGGATACTGAGGTCCAGAGATTTTTTAAATAGTATTTCATTCTTGCAATTACATGTAAAGACAATTTTTAACATGTTTTAAATAAAATTTTAAATTCCAAATTTTCTCCCTTCTTTCTCTCCCTTCCCCCTAAGACAGTAAGCAATGTAATATAGTCATAAATGTGCAATCATGTAAAACTCATTTCCATAATAGTCATGTTGTGAAAGAAGAAATAGTTTGCAAAACAATTACAGTTTGCCAAAGGAAAATACCATGACAAAATAAAGAGAGTGAAAATAATATGCTTTGATATGCATCCAGACTCCATCATTTCTTTCTCTGAGTGTGGACTGCATTTTCCATCGTGAGTCTTTTGGACTTGTCTTAGATCATGTCCAGAGATATTAAGTGATTATTATTACTCAAAGTCACTCAGGGCTTTAGCAAAGAGATGGATTTGGGGGCAGCTAGGTGGTGCAGCAAATAGAGCCCAGGCCTTGGAGTCAGGAGGACCCGAGTTCAAATCCAGCCTCATATATTTACCACTTACTAGCCATGTGACCTTGGGCGAGTCACTTAACCACAATTGCCCTGCCTTCCCCCCTCCAAAGAGAAAAAAAACCTAAAGAGATGGATTTGAACTCAGGTCTTCTGATCCCAGCAATCTAAACACAGTCTTTTGGGGAATCACTTGCTTCTCCTTATCTTCTATGAGTGAGTGAGATTTAGTGCTTAGTACAGCGTCTGGCGCATTGTGTTTATTGCTTGGTTGACGCCAAAACAAATTTCGCCCACTTCACAAATTTCATGCATGGCCAATCCTTCAGAGGCTCCAGGTGCTTCTGCATGTTATAATTAATTAATAATTCAAAAATATAGCTGAAGTGTCATGAAGCTAAATTAATTTGGTTTTTTTTTAATCTACCAAATTAGGTTTCATGGTTCCCATAGCAACTCTTATTTTAAGTTGAGTATTTTTTTTTTGTTTTTACTGAGTGCATAAACTATAAGGTGAAAAAATATAGCACTTGGAACCCTGATAAGATCACATCTTTCTAAAATTACTTATTGATTGAGATAACTGCTTTCCTTTCCCCTGCTTTATACACTTTTGCTTCTCTGGTGATTGTTTTTCAGAAATGGAAATGGAAACCACAAGCCTCTCCAGTTTTTGCCATTTTGATCACCATTCATAAAGCTTATTTTTTCTTATCTAAAGGACTTACTTTGTAAGTATAATTTGTTTTCTGATTCCTCTTGGGAGTCAGGTGTTACATGGACAATAAGTTCATTTTTACTTCAAATGATTGTTGATTTTGTCCTGGAACATGCACTGATAGAGACATGGCCCGTTATTCTTGCTTTTTTTCCACCCCCATTCCTCAAGTTCACAGGCGATTTCAAAGGTCTCAACTCCAAGCCATAAAAGCTAACAGCAATGGCTACCATTTGTATGGCACTTGGAGGTTTGCGAAGGATATATCTCATTTGGTCCTCACAGCCCTCCTGTGAGGTAGGTGCTATTATTATCATCACCATTTAACAGATGAGAATGTTGAGGCTAAGAGATTAAGGGACTTACTCAGAGTCATCCAAATAGTAATAAGTGTCTGAGGCTGGGTTTGGATTCAAGTATTTCTGACAAGCAGAGTTTCATCCAAAAAATTGAAAATGTTTCCTAAAGAAATTGGAAGGAAGCAGCTGGAGCATAAACTTGGTAAGACCTTGAAGGTAAGGTTCCAAAATGAAATTCTTGAGTTGATTTCTTGACCTTTTGGCAGTTACTGCACTGAATAGTTTTTCCAAGTGCATGGCTATGTTGGAGGATGTTAATCTCTTCCATTTGGCCTGACCATATGGTTGGGGGACTTATCCTAGGTTGGGGTCCTGTGTTAAAGTTTCCATTTATTTGTTTAGTTGGTTTCACAAATGTTTGAGTATTTTTTTTAAACCACTATACAATAAAACCCATTTACATGATTCCTCTAAGAAACATGGTTCTTTGGTTATTTGTTTATATTTCATGACCCTGCCAAAAATTACCCAAAATTCAAATTAATTTTTTTTCCCATAAGCACACTTTTGTAAGTGTTTAGCTTACGCATGGTCTATTGTGGGATCACACATGGTTTTCCCTAAGGTATTCAATATTCTTAGGCAGTTTTCTAGAACTTCTAAAAGATTCACGACAGTGGAGAGACCAGATGTTTTATAAACAGTTTTCCACTCCCCCCACCCCCATATTTTCCAATTTCCATTTTCTCTTTGGAAAAAAAAATCCTAGTGGGTTTATCTCTGTGTATTCTAATTATTGGGTTTTTTTTTTTTAATTCCTCCAAACTACTAACAGCCCTCTCCCCTCTATTTTTAGTTACAGTGCACCTGGCTGAAGGAAATGTCAGCACCTAAAGCCTAGTTACTTGACACAAGTATTTAATGTAAAGATGTAAAAGGTATCATAATGCAAATTACTGTTTAATTTTTTTCTCTCTTCCTACAAAACTTTCTGGAAGGATACACTAAGTTGCAGCAAAGGCCAGCAAGTCTAGCCCCATGTGTCTGAAATCTTCAACTTTTATTTACCACCTCATTTGCTAAAAGGGAAAAGAAGAATAGGGCTTGGTGTCCGCCTTTGAACGCGGAACATCAATATCGTATACATGGGCATATTCTGTTCTGCCAAATCAAACCTGAAATTCATGTAGCAGTTTTTCTTTTTCTTTGTATAAATCCTAAGACCACCCTCCCCCCTTTCAAAAAATTTTTAAAATAAGCTGTACAAACAGTACACAGTGGGTAACCTGGGGAGTGTTCTCATCTGAAATATTTTCACTCATAGGGGGGACACTTTACATAACCCACTAGGAGTTTGGATTTGAACTGCCTGTTGCAAGAAATTTTAAGCATCACAATGTTTGTTCATAGAATTTCCAGAGCCATATGTGTTTGAAACATTAAGCATAAGAAATTAAGATATATTAAGCATCACAATATTTATCAGATTTCATATATACATAAATATGTGTATATATAAATATATATGTAAAATGTGTCTGTGTTGAAAATTAAGCATATTTTAAAATATTAACCATCACAATGTTTGCTCATTAGATTTCCAGAGTCATAGATATGTGTGAGTGTGTGTTCCACCCTCTATTACTGTTGTGCAACTTCAGTGGGAGTTGTGTAAATGTATTAACTACTTGCCTGCTCATAGATATGTGTGAATATCACCGTCTGCTCCTGGTTGCTCTTTTCCATTATAGTTCCTCTTGTTATATATTTAATGTATCAGAATATTTATATTTTGGCGAATGTGTGGTCTCTTCAATATGGATATTCCTTCTACGAATGAAGATTCTTCCACATCTTCTTAATTCTCTGCAATTCTTACCTATGTCTTTCTATAAGTCTGTCAAGTCAACAAGCATTGATTAAGCTCTTATTATGAAAAGATCCAACCTTTTCTCTAGAGGCTCTCCTCTGAATCTTTTAATACCTTTGAAATACTTCTGACTGTCCATCAGTTGTCTCATTATCCCTATATGACCAGACAATCTCCTTTATTGGATCATTTATGTTAGTTAATAGAAGCTTGAATGCATCAACAAAAGAGATCATTGTTAAAGTAGAATTGAGGGAATTCTGTATTCCAAGACTATTTCCTTCTACCACTCTATCACATAATGAAATCCAGAGACTTCTGAATGTCATCTTATATAATAATTATTAAATCATGAGAAATTGACCACCATTCAAGTTTCAGTACTCATTGGCTAAAAAATGGACATTTTCATTTGATAATGAAATGTCAACCTGACTTTACTTTCTTTGCTTCATTTCACATTCCAAGAATCTCAGCATCTAGAAGTGTAAAGAAATTTCAGAGGGCATCTCATTCAAATAATTCTTAAACAAAAGTATTATATATAAATGTGTGTATATGTATGTGTGTATGTGGGTGTATATATGTATAGACACATATATACACATACATATATATGTGTGTATTTATGTCTACATATATGTTTATATAATATCTCCAAACTTTGCTTAAAGAATTTTAGTGTAGGAGACTCCACAGCATCTCAAGGCAGTCCATTCTACTTTTGGACAGCTCTAGTTGATCGAGTACTGAACTTGGGATTTGTGTCCCAAGGATGGAAATACTTGGGTTTGCATCCCACCTTAGACCTTATTAGATGTGTCACTATGACTAAGTCAGTCACATTGTCTTGGGAATCTATTTCTTTATGCATAAAATGAGAAGGTTGGAGTAAATTACCTCTAGGATCTATTCAAGTCTAAATCTATGATCCTATTTCTTCTTTCCCTTCAGATCAATCTGAAACCAACTGCTCTGAAGTCTACATGCAACATTCCTAGTTCTGCCCCCTAGGGTAGCACAAGTTGAATGCATCTTCTATATGAAAACCCTTCAAATTCTTGAATATTGTAACCATCTATACTCCCTACTCCCAATATTTCCTTCTTTAAGATGAATGTCAAAAGTCCCTTCTTGCTCTAAAACTTATAAGCCTATACTCTATTCATGGAATCTCTACTTCCTCTATGACTCCACTTCTTTTGAAATTAAGGAATATTGCCTCATTCACTGATTTGCTATGTGAACATTGATAAATTGGTTAACCTTGGAATATCATAGTTTTCAACTCTGTAAATAGGTTTATAACCTCTTCCTATCCTACCTCACACAGACAAGGCAATGAACAATTAGGAAAATAATAGAATTATAGAAAGTCAGAATCTAGAAATACTTTTGATTACGTGGACATAAGTATTCTATTTTTTCTGAGAACCCAGCATGAGAACATGTGATGTTGCAAATGTGCAAAAAGACATACCCATCATGTATTAGACGCATGTACAAAATATACACATGAGAAGATCCAATTCTGGGTAACTTAAGAACATTGGTGAGCTGGAGTGTTTCCATAGGAATATGACCAGCATGGTGAAGGACCTCCAAAACTCTGCCATGTAAAGAGTAATCGAAGGAATTGGACATGTTTAGATTAAAAACAGAAGTCTTGGAAGGGACATTGCAAGTATTTCAAAGGCTATCACATGGATGAAGTTTCTTCTGTTTAAAGCCAGAGGACCATGAGTAGAATTTGTAAGGGGATAAATTCAAGTTTGGTATAAAGAAAAAACTTAACAATTTGATCTATCCCAAACTGGATGAACTACTTTATTGGAAGTTTTTAAGTAAACTTTGTATGAATACTTCTTGTATATGGTCAGGAGAGAATTCTATTCTAGGTATTGATTGGACTAGAAGTCTACTGAGTTTCCTTCTAGTTATGAAATTCTGATGTTCTGTGATTCCTTACTTTCTAATGTCAACTTTCTTCAGCATTTTAGAATGCTATTGTCGTAATACCAAAGATACTAAGGTACCATTCATTTATGTTTAGCAACAAATGATGCTAATAGTTAGGGGTCAAGTATGAGACATAAACAGATATCACAGTATAATGGAAAGAAGAGAATCCTGGGTCCAAGTCCTAGTTCTCTCGCTTACTAGCTATATGCCTTTGACAAATCAACTCAGACTTCAGCTACGTCATCTGTTAAATGGGTATAACAATACTTGTGCTGCCTGTATCGGGGGACATAATGAAGAAAACACGTGAGTGATTCTATAAATGATTATGATTAATAATATTATTATTAACCCTGGTTTTGTAGTATTATATTAAATCCTATTTTTTAGGTTTACCATGGAGTGAAGGAGAAAAGGGGCAGAGAGGACTTTTCCTACAGTCACTATTGGCCATCTGATTGTTATAAAATCTGGACCTATAGTATTGATGCAACCTTAGGATTATTCATTCCTGCAAGAAAAATGTGATGGAAAAAGCTTCAAATGCTTAGGGGTAGGTAACTTTGGAGAATGAAAATTTTAAATGAATGCTATCACTCTTTAACAATTGAAGAGACTGAATAGTTGCAGCAAGCTTACCAGGTTAAGGTTCCTAATGGGGTAGGAATTTTAGTTTTCTTCAGTGATAAATTTCAGGAGATACTAAGCCACTCAAAGTTTGGGAAATGGTTTTATCAGGGGTCCAAGGAATATGAGATGATTAGTTACACTTGGTTATTGTTCAATTATTATGCCTCTTCTTTTAAGCTGATAACAATTAGCACAGTGGTTTCCTAGGGTGCAAGTAGAGTGGGTGTCACCAGAAGAATAATTGGTCCTTTTAGGGAGTGGGCTTAACTTTTGCCTCCCACAGCTCTATTTTCTATTTGAGGGCACGATCTGCTCCATTTAACTTCTTTATGATCAGAAGATTTCTATAGGGAGTTCAACAATGCTTTGCAACTGAGAACTGACTCAAAGTTTGAAGCTGCTGCTGGAAACCAGATGTTAACCAGATTGTGGGGTTTTGATTTCTTTCCCAGAGCTAGAATTTCCATCATACACTGGGTTAACTTGTATGTGTGGCAACCTTGTGGCTGAATTTGAAGCCAACTCAGATTCCTATCTTCCCGTCTGCATGGTGTGCCTATAAAGTCAAAGGGAGCTCTGTTTATGAAATAATATGGAAGGTTTGGTCTTTAATATTTCTTTGTTGCCTATTCATTGATTAATAATTTATGTGTAATGAATGTCAGGAAATTCAAAGAGATTCTCCCTGGCTTGATCATCTTTCAAAAATAAATCAAATATCCATTTCTTTAAAATCTGGGTTGAATTTATATGCCTGATATGGCCAAAGGATTTCTTACGTATCTCAAAACAGTGAGTGGGGGTAAAATATACAGAGGAAGCTAAAAAGAGGTCATCTTTTTGTGCCCACAAGAGTTGACATAAGAACGTGAGTCATCTGTATGAGGCTAAGTCAAGGATGAAAAGATTGGAGATAAATATGAAATTTAAAGACTTAAGTCCCAGCAAAGGGACTCGTGGGCTGGACTAGGAAGGCTGTATTTGAGTTATGACTAGAGCTACTTCTCTGAGATCTTTATTTTGTGATTTTTGTATGGTTTTAGGTTGGTTCTAAGGTACCTGTGAATCTATCACTTGAAAATTATTTTTGAATTCAATTCAGCAAATGTGTTTTTAAAAAACTTACTTTTTTTTAGTATTTTTAAAATAATTAGTGATACCTTCTGTTTTTACTTCACCTTTGTTTATAATATATCCCCTCTCTCCTTACGCCTAAAAGCCATTCCTTAGAACCAATATTAAAAATAAAAACATAAAGAAAGGAATACAAGGAATACAGTAAAACTAACCAATATATCCACTACATCTGACAATGTTTCACATCCACAATCCCCTTACCTCCTTAAAGAAGGGAGGAGAGGTGGCTAGGTGGCACAGTGAATAGAGCACCAGCCCTGGAGTCAGGAGGACCTGAGTTCAAATGTGACCTCAGACACTTAATGCTTACTAGCCACATGACTTTAGGCAAGTCACTTAACCCCAATGCTCTGCCTTGCCCCCTCCAAAAAGACCAAAAAAAAAAAAAAAAGGAAGGAAGGCACATTCTTCTCCTCTCTTCTTTGGAGTCAAGCTTTATCATTAGTTTCTTTTTACTGTGGTTGTTCCTTCCATTTACATCAGGGTGGTCATTGTGCATATTGTTTCTTTGTATCTGTTTACTTCACTCTGGATCAGTTCATATGAGTCTTTACATACTTCTCTGCATTCATCATTTCTTATGATTCTCAACAAACATTTATTAAGTACCTGGTTGTTAAAGTTATTGCACTAGGTCTTGGGGCATAAGGACCATAGGATCTTAGGATCATAGATTTAAAACTTGAAAAAACCTCAGAGGTCATGAACTCCAACCTCTTCATTTGACATGTAAGGAAACCAAAGTGTAGAAATGTTTGATAGAATTCCTGTGACCAAGAGCTTAAAATCTAATGTTGTATACAGTAACAGAAATAGTGTTTTAAGAACAACTTGGAGCAGCTAAGTCATTTTAACAATTATAATTACTTGTTAGCTATAGAGGACCTATGAAGGAAGATGCTATCTGTACCCAGAGAAGGAACTAATAAATGGAAGCACATATAGAATAATTTTACACACACACACACACACACACACACACACACATATGTATGTCCAATGGTAACTCTCTAGGGTTGGAGAGGTAGAAGGAAGAAAAAAAAAAGTTACATGATAACTATTATTTGTTTTAAAAGCATAGCAAGTTGTACATAATAGATTTGTAGTTTCATGTGTTAGCATCCTTTTTTTTTCTGTTCTATGTTAAGGAAATGTTTGTCTTATGTCCCAAGGTTGTAGTGAGAATGAAATGAAATAATAATTGTAAAGCATGTCGCACAATGCCAGGCACACAGTAAAAGCTATGTAAATGTTAGTTATTATTATTTTGACTCAGTTGATTTTCTTAGAAAAAAGGAATACTTTAATTCAAATGGTAGCACTTGTTATTCTAGATCAAAAGAGCAGACAGATAAATTGAATTAAAATCTCTCCTTATTTTCTTGGGACTGAGATTCACCAGGATCAATAATTTCCTGTCTTTATTTTGCCCACAGCGGAGTCCCATTGTGCTTATCCACATTGTAGAACCTAGATGGAGGGATATATACCATATATACCATATATACCATATAACCATACCATAGGAATGATTCTTACTTGATCAAATATAATGAGGGCCATACTTAAGGCTCTAATTCGCCATTGGTCCTTTCTTGTAGACAAATGTTCTGAAGCTCAGAATCCCAACAAAGTTTATCAGATAATGGAGATTTGGTTACCTTTTAACTGAATAATGACTGTGCTTACAATAGCAGTGGTATTCCTCAAAGATTTCCAACCCCCCATGCCTTTTTACAGATGTCCTTGTGGCCCTTTGGGTCCCTACATGCAGAGTTGTAATTAGAAATCTTGGTCCCTGGGGCAAGTAGCATGAAATACATCCTCAAATTGATTTTTAATAAAACACAATATTTAGAAGCGTGTCTGGAGGAGAAACCCTGAGACCCCATGATAATACTTCTGGGGAGGCCACCATGGAAGGAATAGAACAAGGCCACCTGGGTGGCAGCTTCTAGTGGAAGAAATGCCACCTAATACCTTCCTATTTTATTTAACAACTGCTCTTGTAAACTAGGCCTTCAAACTCACTTCCTCCACAACATCCATCACCTTCTCTCCACTCACATTTGCCTTATCACATCTCTCACCAGGACTATTCCAATAGATTCCTGGCCTCTTCTCTTTCCAATCCATCCTCCAATCTTCAATTGCCAAAACGATTTTCCAAAATTGGAGGTCTGACCATGTAATTTTCCTGCTCATTAAACTCCAGTGGCTTTCTATTGCCTCTAGAATCAAATATACGTTCTCCTGGTTGCCCTTGGAAGGCCTTTACAACTTGGCCTCAGCCTAACTTTCTAGTCTTACTACATATTCCCTACTTTTATCATCTAGTCAAACTGTCCTTCTTACTATCCCTCACCCTCGATGTTCCATCTTTGTCCCTGGTTCTTTGCACAGGCCTGGAATCTGTTCCCTCTTCTCTTCTGTCCGTCCTCTCTAATGCCTACTTTCCTTTGAGATTCACATCAAGTGCTAACTTCTACATGAAACTTGTCTTAAAACTTTGAAGTTCTAGTGCCTCTCCCTCCATAAAAAGTCTTAAATTTATAAATATAAGATCTTTGAAGGCAGAAATTCTTTCACTTTTTTTTAATTCTCGGGCTAATAGGGTACCTAGGAGATAGTAGATGCTTAATAAATTCATGTTGATTGATTGAGAATGGAGAGAAGTTCATCAGGGTTAATATCTTCCCTAATTTAACTTTCCTGGTTAAGGTACCAATCTCAGTTCTTTCTAAACTTCTGAAGAAATGTGAGGGACATCAGCTCCCTCTAAATTTCAGTACTTGAGGGCAAAATACCCATCACACCCCCATCCACTTGTAGTTCTGCTTTCTTGCCTCTCTGTAGCAAACCTCTCTCACCAACCCAATCTTCTGTAGCACATCAGCAGCAACAACATTAGCTGCAAATTCTCCTGTGCCAAACTTTCTTATAACTGCACTATCTGCATGCTTACTGGCTGGTAACCTATGTTTTCACTCACCACAGGCAAGCAGGAGACTGCTTATCTGCATAGCTGTACTATTCTCTCTCTCTCTCTCTCTCTTTTTCACACACACACACACACACACACACACACACACACACCCCTATCTCTTCCAACCTCTTCCCCAAGGGATCCTCCATTATTCTGTCACTTGCTCTAAATTCTTGTATCAAAGCTGGTATGAAACTAAGCAGTTACCCAGAGAGAGCAACTTTCTTGTCAAATGAGCCATGGATTTTAAAACTGCCAAATCAACATGAACTAACGTATTTCATTTGAAAAATGACACTCATCTACCAAGGACCATTTCTGGGAACTAAAAAAGCATTCACAATTTTTTTTTTTTACAGATCATTAATAAACATATTCCCACTTTAAAGATTGTTTCTTATCTTTCAATGTCTGCAAATAACTCCCACACTCCCAGCTGTCTTATAAAAGTCTAACTTTGTATGGACTTGCTTTAGACTGATGCTTTGGTTATTCTGCAACAAGCATTAGTTATTTATTTATAGTTTTCAACATTCACTTTTAGAAGATTTTGAGTTCTAAATTTTTTCCCCCTCAGTCCCCTCCCCACTACCCAAGATGGCATGTACTCTCATACAGGTTATACATACACAATCATATCAAACATGTCCACATTAGTCATGTTTAAAAAGCATTTATTAGGTACCTAGTGTATACCAAACATTGTGCTTAGGTCCTGAGAATACAAAGATTTTTTTTAAAAAGCAACCAGTCCCTATCCTCAAGGAGTTTTCTTTTTTTTTTTTTTAGATTTTTTTTTTGGAGGGCAGTTGGGGGTTAAGTGACTTGCCCAAGGTCATACGGCTAGTTTTTGTCTAAGTGTCTGAATCCAGATTTGAACTCAGGTCCTCCTTACTCCAGGGCTGGTGCTCCATTCACTGCTCTACTTAGGCGCCCCAAGGAGTTTTCTTAGAAATATAGGTTTCTGTGCCAATCAATAAGAATTTCTAAAATGTCTACTATGTGATAGGAAATATAAAAAATCCCCAACAAAAGCCAACCAGTTCATTGAATTAATATCTACGTTGAACTCAGATTGTTATTGTGAGTAAAGGTCAATTTCAAAGTAGAACAGCAAAAGTGTCAACAACTGTAAACCTCTTCCTGATGTTTTTTCTTGTCACTAGGGCCAGAACTCAGTTACAATCGTGGAAGTGGCAACCACATCACCTTTTTATGAATGTCCCCCCACAGGGTATAGCTTGGTTCGGGGGACATAGCAGGTATACTATTTCTTTATAGTTACTGAGCCCTTTACTGAGTACACTGTGACCCCTCCTCAAAATACACAGTAAGAGCCCATGTACATAGTCCCCCCGTTTCTGTTTACCCACTGCTGCCTTAAATATATCAAGGATCTGTGATTTCACTTACTCTCTCTGAGCTGCCTTAATCTACTTTTCAAAAATTATTGTCTTAAAAAAAATAGCATCTGTTCCACCCACCTTCACAACTGTCCCTACCTAGCCATTCTCGCTTCCTGCTACCACTCCCTACATCACCATGCTTCAGATATAATAAGCATCTGTTTGCAGAAAATATACTCAGAATCTTTACTCCAAGATACATTTTCCTGAACATACAGGAAAAGTTAATGAGTAGCGTAATGCAGTAGATAGAGTTTGGGACTTGGAGTCAGGAAATTTGGGTTTGAATCCTGACTCCAGTAATTACTAGCTGTGTGACCCTATGTGAGTCACTTAATCTTTTATTTTTTCCTCTTTAGTTTTATTGCTGTTTATATAAATTTAGCTTAATTTTTAAATATATTGTTCCTGATCAAGCTGGTAAGTCAATGATCCTTCTCTTGTGCTAAGGATATCTTTTCAGTAAATATCTCCTTATAAAAGCTAGTTGATGTTAATTGGTAAGATGAACTTGGAACACAACTCATCAAGTTAATCAGTGGTACTAGCAATATTGGGGAGATGTTAACTAATACTATTGTTGTTGGGAAGAACACATAGGATTGGGGCATGAGCTAATAACATTAGAGAAAACCCCACTGCTGCTCAGGGTTCCAGGGCTAAGCTTGAGAGGTGACTTTTTTTTTTTTTGCTTTTTGGAGGGGGGAAGGCAGGGCAATTGGGGAAAAGTGACTTGCCCAAAGTCATACGGTTAGTAAGTGTTAAGTATGTGTGGTTGGATTTGAACTCAGGTCCTCCTAACTCCAGGGCCTGTGCTCTATTCACTGCACCACCTGACCGCCCTGAGGGGTTATTTTTTTCTAATGCTATAGGCTTGAGTCCCCATTCTGATGTGTTCCCTTTCATATAATTTACTAGTAATTAGCACCTCAGTATTATTTGCAAATACCAGTTAGATCTCCCCACTTGAGATATCCTTAATGTCATGATAAGCAACTCACTTCCATTACCTTGTACAAAAGGTTATTTACTAAAAAGATTTAGCAGGAAAAAAATCCAGAAATAAACCCCAAACCAGGACACACTCTTCCCTCTACTACGTTAGTTCCTGTGGATAGAGAGTTCAAACTAAAAGTGGTTGCTGCACGTTAACTTACACGTGTGGTGTAGTCAAAGGATAGAATCACAATCTTGTTTGAAGACACAATGTCTTAACTGCTGGATCAATACACTAATGTACTGGGTGAAGCAGGTTGCACCTTAGGGCTTGCTCTTTCCTGGACTTGGCTGTTAGACTTCTAATAAGCCTTCTGACATTTTGAGATCAAAGGAAATAGACAGAAACAATAGGGGGCTCATCTTAGACACAGGTTTGCATAGGAGACCACGTGCTCTCTAGCTGTCTATGGCTCAGAGCGGGGCCTTATAATGTGTGACTAGTAGAAAGGAAAGAGAGCAAGTTCCTACATTGGAGTCTTCCAATGTACTCTCAGTTCTGGTTCAGCAACCCATCTAAAGGATTTTCTTCACCCTGTAGTAACTTCACAGGAAATAGTCACTGAACACATACGCATGCTTTGACCATGTACCTGGTCACATCATAATGCGATTCTAAAACCAGGTTTATCAAACATGCATGCGGGTCCTCTGTCCATGTTGTTCAAACACTGAACTCTCATTGACAGGCGTCTCTCTTCTCCATTAGACTGAAATAGTATTCTGGGAGAAATACTCATCAATCAGGAGAATGGGACCTCAGGAAAGAAATGTTTCCGTATTTCCAGGGCATGGTCTTTGAGATAGGGGGGGAGGGGAGTGGAGAGAGGGAGGAGATTGTGAAAGATGAGTCAGCTAGGTCGTGAAGAAGATAGAGTACCAAACTGGAGTCAGGAGGACCTGAGTTCAAATCCAGCCTCAGACACTTGACACTTACTAATTGTGTGATCTTGGGCCAGTCACTTAACCCCAATTGCCTTGCCATCTGCCCTCAAAAAAAGAAAATTCCTTGGGATAAGGACAGTTTAAAATAAAATCTTTGCATTCTCAGAATGTAAGTACTGTGCTTGGCAAATAATAGGTGCTTAATAAATATAAAATGTGAATCTAACACAAACTAGAGAAAGTTGAACTTTGCTATTTTAAGACAATTGGGGACAGAGTATTATTTACAGGCACTGTAAGATAAGAAATAATCTTTGAAGTGGGAAAATCTTTATTAATTATCCATCAAAAATCATTTGAATAATTGATCAAATTCTCTACAATTATACGTTTCAGAGCAACTGCTATTCTAATTGGTTGAGGGAGTTGCTATTCTAATTGACAGAAGAAACAACACAAACTAACAAAATCACAGGTCTCATTCTCTCCCTATATCCTAACCACACCCCCACGCCCAGCAATTAACACTTATTAAATGTCCAACATTGTGCTAAGATTGCTAGCACAAAATCAGTGTAAGACATAATAGTCCTCACCCATAAATAAGTTATAATCTAGTTGAGGAAATGGCATGCAATACTGAAACAATCAGAGAACAAGATATCATTTATTAAAGTAGTAAATTGTGCCATATAGATTATTAGAGAGCAAGATATTCCATAATAAAGTTCCAAACATGTAATAGAAGGTGACAGGAAGGAGAGAGGGAAGACATTGAGTTTTGTACCCTGGGACGCTATCAGAACTCTGGGAACTTTACATCAGGTTCCCATATGATCGTCCTCCTTAACTGCTGAATCTTTACATCTCTTCCCGTTTACCAAGGTTGCCCAACCACGGATTGTTCTAGCTTTGTTACAGAGGGAGTTGGGTGAGGTAGTAGAGGGGGACCATAAGATGGCAGCTCAATCATGGTTGTGAATCATGGGGGGGAAAAAAGGTGGAGGGGGCAGGAGGACAACTCAGTCACTGTCATTTAATTTCCCAGACAGAGGTTACACTCTT
>CM053590.1:144511531-144514031 GCA_028646515.1 Pseudochirops corinnae | reverse complement strand
AAGGAGGAGCATATTACAGTATTGCTAAAGAAATTTTCTACCCTAAACCTGTGATTGTATAATCCGAACTCCTTAGCCTGTCATTAAAGGCCTTTTCGAATATAAGCTCCTAGCATAGTGTCTAGCACATAGTAGGTATTTAATTAATAATTGTCTATTGGATAATTCTTAGTCTGGTAGCACTCTATCCTCCCAACTTTCTTTCACATTATTCCTTGCATGTACTTGGGTCTAGTCAAACAGAATTCTCTCTCTCTTCTCCCCACCCCCACTAATATCTTACACACTTTTGCTCATACAGTTCCATATACCTGGAATGTCCTCCACTCCATCTCTAACTTTTGAAATTTTACCCATTCTTTAGGACCAATTTGAATACTACCTCTTTTATGAATTTAATAAGTTTTCAAGCAAATTTTTACCCACTGATGGGTAAAACACTGTTCTAGGCACTGGTAATACAAAGACAAAATCAAAAGCAATAAACATTCATATTATGCTGGGGGAATATAACATTTATACAGATCAAATGTTGCCATTGTTCATCCTTTGTTCTCGGAGAGGACCAATGACATCAAAAGGACGATGTCTAGATTTGCATGTGAAATAGATTTAAGGCGCCGCTGTGCAAGGTCATCAGCCTCAGTCTCTATCATTACAAAAATGTTATAGTCAATTAATTAAAATGATAAATGATAAAATTATAAAAATTGGTTAAAATATTAATTATATTAATAATAGTATCATTTGAAGAGGGAAAAGAGAAGAGAACACTAACAATTGGGAGGATTTGAAAAAGCATTTTCTAGCAAGTGAAGTGGCATAAGAACTGAGCCTTGAATGAAGTTGAAAACCCTAAGAGCTGGAGATGAAGAAAGAATGAGTTCATTCCCCAAGTGGTAGATAGCCTATGCAAAGACACAAAATTGGGAAATTGAACGCCAAGTTCAGGAAATGGAAATTAGGACAGTTTGACTGGAATGTAAGGTGAACTCCAGGGTAGCTAGGTGGCAGAGTGGATAGAACACTGGGCTAGCAATCAGAAAGACCTGAGTTCAAATCTGGCCTCAGATACTAGCTGTGTGACCCTGTGCAAGTCACTTAACCCTATTTGCCTCAGTTTCTCATCTGTAAAATGAACTAGAGAAAGAAAAGATATACCATTTCAGTATCTTTGCCAAGAAAACCCCAAATGGGGTTATGAAGAGTTGAACATGACTGGTATGACTCAACAACAAAAGGTGAACTCCCCCCAGTTGGAAATAGTCCTTGCACACCATTTTGTTAACAACGCATATATCATGAATAATTTTACTTAAGATCTTTATGTGTTCTTTGCCCTATAACTCTGTCTGGACCAATGAGCATTTATTTAGTACCTACTCTGTGCTAGGTACCATGTTACATGCTGCTGAAACAAAGAAACAAAGAGCCCTCAAGGTGCTCACAGTCTAACGGATTCTCAGCCCCATGAGGGCAAGGGTTGTGTCTTTTCACCTTTTCACCTTTGTAATCCTTAGCACCTGACACAGTGCTTTGCATCCCGTAAAAAATTAATTTTCATTGAATTAAACTATATTTTAATCCCTTGAGGGTAAGGCTTTATTTTTTGGTGTCCCACTTAACCAAGCATATCACTCAAAAACACTGGGCATTTGAATCCATATGAAATGACTTCCTCAATGACTAGAAATGGTAGCAGTGGTGGGTGGTATGTGTGTGTGGGGGGGGTCATCTATAAGGTCATTAGGAAATAGCTGTCTTTTCTTACCTGAACATGTCATTTAATAGTCTATAAAAGATTTAATAAAGATCAGGATTCCCAGAATCCACAATTTTATTCATTGCTTCTGACTTAAAGCTATTTGATCAAGTGGTACTGTTTTTTCTATTTAGTGTATGGTATCTTTGAGCCACTGGGGACATTGGGAATAAGATATTCTACTAGAGGCTAGCAGCAAAGGTTCTGAGATAGGTAACTTGACATCAAAACATGATTAAGTTAAAATGAGACAGAAAGGAGGTTATTCTTAGATAGATAACTTTAAAAATCTCTTTACAAGCAGGACATATCTTTGAATAGGAGATGATTATATGGACTTCCATTTCAGAGGGAGGTTTTGAATACAATGTAGTCCTGGATACCAAAATATAGCAGTAATGAATAGTGGATGAAAGGATTTCAAGTCTAGAGGTAATATTGCTATTGTCTAGGTGAGAAGATAAGTCAGGACAAATTGCTTATGCCTTATTTTGTGGTGAGATGTTGAGAACTCACTAAGGATTGAGTCTCCAATAACAGGATATTTCTTATAATCTTACATACCAAAGCTTTGTTTGGTCTGTTTTGTTTGACTTATGTAGCCCAGGGCTCTATCAATGTGTCTTCTTCCTCAGCTACATCTCAGTTTATGGTATTACTATGGTAGTTGTCCAATCAAAAGCTTAACTTTGGGTCCACACCAATGCATATCTTTTTACCTGACTATGTCAATGATAC
>CM053590.1:144482419-144502788 GCA_028646515.1 Pseudochirops corinnae | reverse complement strand
CCCCCCCCCCCCCCCCCCCCCCCCCCGCCCATGGTGGCATGCAATCATGTATAGGATCTGCAAATACTTTCACATCGTACAACACTCTGGTTGTATAGAAGGGTTGTAACCAATGAGTGAACGATGGGAAAAATAATTTAATGGATAAGAGGCAGGAAGCACAACAAATGAATGGGGAAAAAAGTCAAACAGCACAGATGAGTATATTCTGCTTTGGAACAAAATATATAAAACTCAAGATTTACTAAAGAACAAGTTAACTGTGTTATTTTTTTGCTTTGCAAAAGTATTTATCAAAGTATTCCTATAAATAATAAATTCCCATATGGTATTTAAAATGTGATTTGATCTATACAAAACTTATGAGGAACAAACATATTTATCACAAAAAGGATGCAGTATGTTTTTCTTTTGGACCAGATCTACAGTTTGATTGGTTTTGGAGAATCCTGGTGAAATCACTTACTTTAGCAAAGGGTCAGCATCTGTTCTGCAATTTAGTCATAGAGCTTTGCCTCAGTCAATATTACGTAATGTGTAGCTAGGTGGTACAGTGGATAAAGCATTGGGTCTGGGGTCAGGGAAATTCATTTTCTTGAGTTCAGATCTGGCCTCAAACACTTACTAGCTAGGGAAGTCACTTAACCCTGTTTCCCTCAGTTCCTCATCTGTAAAATGAGTTGGAGAAAGGAATGGCAAGCCAGTGTCTTTGCCAAGAAAATCCCGAATAGGGTCATGGAGAGTTGTACATGACTGAAAGGACTAAATGACGACATATCCAACATGTGTCTAAGGCAAGGCTTAAATTCAGTTCTTTCAGACTTTTAGCCAATACTTTATCCACTATACCCAAGGTATCAAACTCACAGGGAAATCAAGATTAAAATGTAATTGAGAAACGTTTAACAACCACAACCACAAAAATCAATAAAAATACAATAGAACATAGGTAATGTTAATTTGTGGTTTTCTTCAGGGATTAATTCCTGTTTGGGTTTAACACTGCTACAGCATGCTTCTCATGGTATACTAACACAAATAATACATATAAACTTGTGCAGTCAGGTCATAAAGGGGTATTACTTCAATCCTTTAAGGCAGAGTGGCAGAGTGGCTATAAGACTGATCTTAAAGAGAGGAGGCAGTAAGGTGGATAAAATTTTGGATCTGAAGTTGGGAATTTCTGAATTCAGGACCCATCTTCGAAATCTACTAGCTGTGTGAACCTGGGCAAGTCATTTAACTTATCTCTGCCTCAGTTTCCCTATCTGTAAAAGGGGGATAATAAAGGTTGTTGTGAAGATCAAAAGAGATAATATTCACAAAGTGTTTTTGAAACATTAAGGCGCTACATAAATATTAGTTATCCTCGTCATTTGTAATAATGAGTTATATCTCTGTGTGACTCTTAGGCAAGTCATTTCTCTGTGTTCTTAGCAATCTTCTGAGACAATAAATTGGAGAGGAAGTGCTAGCATACATCAGTAGAGAAAGTTTCCTCTCCTAGGTTTTCTCTATGCCATTGAAATAACAAATCCAGTCCTTACTCTTGTCCCTTAAGTGTCTATGATTATATCACTGTGGGCACTGCCATCACTGATTCAGATGATAACCCTCTCATACCTTTAGTAAGAGATCTTTGTAAGCTGCTCTCTCCCCCCCCCCCCAGCTTCTCCTCCCCTCTCCACCCCCAGTTAATACCTTGTGGTCAGTCTTAGGATGATCATAAAAAATCTGAAGCCTCTCTAGCTTCATAGGACTTGCCAAATATTAAGGTCCTTAAGAATCCAGAGTTATTATGATTTGATAGACTCAGCCCTTCTCAGAAATGCAAGCACCTAAAACAATTCCAAATGACTCATGATGGTAAAATGCCATCCACATCTAGAGAAAGAACTATGGAGTCTGAATGTAGAGCAAAGCAGACTATTTTCTTTCTCTGCTTAATTTTTTTTTCTTATGGTCTCTCTCATTCATTAAAATTCGTCTTTGCAACATAACTAATGTGAAAATGTGTTTAATAGGAGTGTATGTGCAGAACCATATCATATTGCATGCTGTCTTGGTGAGGAGGGAAGGGGAGAAAATTTAAAACTGATGGAAGTGAATGTTGAAAACTAAAAATAAATAAATTAATTAAAAAAAAAAAAAGAATCCAGAGTCATTGCCACAGCACAAAGAAGTACAAGAGGAGGATTTTTATGAGGATAAAATAAAGATATAAGGAAACTTTATATTGAACATCCCATAACTAGCCAAGAGGGAGTTTTTATAAAAGGGTAGATGGAAGACAATTTATGTTAATGTTTTTTTTGCTAGATCTAAGATCTCATTACTGATGATAGTTCCTCCAGTCACGAAGATCATAATATCTTTTGCATTTCCTCCAATAAATCCTCCATAGGGGATTCACATAACATTTTTGGGATCTTCCATTTGGCCACTTGACATGTGAGTACCAATGCAAGCAAATGGGCTACCTGTTATCTCTTGCTCTCATTTTATGATTGACTCACTTTTTTTTCCAGTCAGTTATATCTTGTAGTAATTTTAAAATTATTCATTTTAAACTTAAATACAAAATGAGAAGGGGGACAAAAAGGAACATTTACATGTACACAGCAGGCCATAAGAGAGGATTCAATATAAAACAATAAATTTCCATTTCAAGAAAACCTATATAATAAATACTACACATTGTTTTCAAAACTATCCAGTTTTTCTTTGCTTCCTTCTAGGTTTTCTTTTGTTCTCTGCTGTGCACTTTACTTTATTTTTTTTCTTCCCTCCCACCAAAGAAGGCTACAGTTAAGCCTTAATAATATGAATATGTATATATACTTATATACACACATAGATATCTCTAAACATGCACATATATACACATATACACTAACATATATATATATATATAAAACCATACTAAGCATATTTCTACTTGCCATCTCTTTCTTTAGAGGTGGATAACATCTTCCTTTATAAGTCCAAGTCTTTCCTTATCTTATAGTAATTTTTACACACCTTTTAACATGCAATCAATCATTGGTAATATCTTGTGACCTGTTTATGTCTACCATATGTCTTTTGTGTTAAGAAGAAAGATTTTAGTTACAGGAAGAAGAATCTAGGAATAGCTTAAATCATTGCACAATTTTTCAAATCAAATTTAACTCACTCTCTTCATCATGTTCCATCCTGTACCCAGCTCATTGTCCATTAGCAATGTCTCCCCTAGACTTGTGTACTGATGGACTAGCTCCATGGGCTGTCTATCCAACTGTGGAAAATAATCAAGGTTTATTCTTGATTAGGAGCCACAAGTGAAAATACTTAAGATCTTTTTAAAATGTACTTCACCTCAAAAATGGATTGGCTTTTAAAATCAAGAAGCCTTCCTTGAGTCATCCAGTTAGAAGCAATTTTTCTTCTCTTGACATATGCAGAATTATTTGTTTGTGTCTCTCTTAGGTACTCTATACATACAATATATATAGTTACTTATCTCTAGTTATTTTGGGAGGCCTGTAATCCCTATACCCTATTTAAATTCTGGTAGCTGTTACTTAGGGGCAGTTAGGTGGCACAGTGGATAGAGTGCCAGGCCTGGAGTTAGGAAGTCTCATCTTCTTGAGTTCAAATCTGGCCACAGACACTTACCATCTGTGAGACCCTGGGCAAGTCACTTACTTTGTTTCCCTCCATTTCCTCAACTGTAAAATGAGCTGGAAAAGGAAATGGCAAAACATTCTAGTATCTTTGCCAAAAAAACCCTTAATGGGGTATGAAGAGTTGAACACAACTGAAAAATGACTGAACAACAACAACGAATCAGTTATTTATTGACTCCCAGGTTATTTTCCCTCCTTCCTCAGAGTTTGACACTTGGTTTATAGTCTCGTTCTTCAGAAAAACTCTTAAGTGTTATCTGAGGCTGCGTTATACATATTGACATCCTCTCAAACATCTTGACCTCCCAATTCATCAACTTTGTCAGTTCCCATGACAGTCACTTCACTTAAAAACAATTTGTAGAGTTAATTAATTATAATTTACTTAATTTAATTAATTAATAGAATTATAGGACTGTAGCACTAGAGCTGAAAAAACCATAGAACCCATGGGATTGAGTTCAGTTCATGTATGAAAGGAATACTCCTTATTATACACCTTAGAAATGATTATACAATCTCTGCTTGAAGACCTCCAAGCAGAGGGAGCCCATCATATTTGCTGGGCAGCCCTGTCCAATCATAGACATCTCTAGCTCTCTGAAAGTTTTTCCTGACATCAAACCTAAATTGAGTTCTTTGTAGCTTCCACCAAATGCTCCTTGACTCTGTCCTAAGAGGCAAAACAGAATTTAATCTCTTTTAAAGATTTTGTTGTTTCATCATGTCCAACTTTTTGTGATCCCATTGGGGTTTTCTTGGCAAAGATACTGGAGTGTCTTGCCATTTCCTTCTCCAGATCATTTTACAGCTGAGGAAACTAAGGCAAACAGAGTGACTTGCCCAGGGTCACACCCTAGTAAGTATCTGAGACCAGATTTGAACTCAGGTCTTCCTTAGCTACTGTACCACCCAGCTGCCTGCTCTTTAAATGATAGTCCTTTAGATATTTGAAGACTGCTATCATACCCCCTCTGAGTTGACTCTTCTCAAGGTTAGATATGTCTAATTTGTACAGTTGATATTTGTGAGCTCCTATAGGGCCAGGACTATCTTTTGCTTCGTTATGCATCTCAAGAGCTTAGCACAGTCCCTGAAACCCAATAGCCAATTAATAAATATTTATGAACTTGTCAGGCATCCAGTCTCTTAACCATCCTAGTTTCCTTCCTCTGGACACTCTCTAACTTGACCAATGTTTTTTTAAACTGTGATACCCAGAACTCCAGTGAGGTCTGACAAGAGCAGAGAATAGAGGGAATAATCATGTCCATTCCTTGAATCTATGTCCCTCAATGGAGACCAAGATCTTATTAGCATTTTTTTGGGGGGGGGAGCTGCTGCTAGTCAACTTGCTTACTTTGAGCTTATGGTCAAATATTGAGCTAAAATCTTCATATCTTTTTTCAGAACTACTGTACTTCTCCCATCTCATGATTGCAAAACTGATTTTTCTTTTTGTACTCAAATGCAACACTTTACATTAATGCCTAGTGAAGTTCATTTGAATAGATTCATCCCAGTGCTCTAGCCTGTCAAGATCCTTTAGCAATTTGGTACATTACTATTTTTTTTCTAGCTTTGATCATCTGCAGATTTGATGAACATACCATTTAATTAATGTCTTTGTCTAAGTCATTGATAGAGTTGTTCACCAGCATAACAACAACCAAGCAGAAATCCTGAGAGAACTTCACTGGGATTCTTGTCACATTGGCAACAAGCCATTAGCAATTCCTTTTGACCCTTGCTATTGGCTAGTCAGGGCAGCTAAGTGGCATAGTGACTGGAGTGCTGGTCCTGGAGTGAGGAAGGTGCATTTTACGGAATTAAAATCTGACCTCAGACACTAGCTGTGTGACCCTGGCCAAGTCACTTAACCCTTGTTGCCTCAGTTTCCTCATCTGTAAAATGAGCTGGAGAAGGAAATGACAAACCACTCCAGTATCTTTATTAAGAAAACCCCAAATGTGGTCGTGAAGAGTTTGATATGACTGAAAATGATTGAATAGCAACAATAAATGGCTAGTCAACTGGTTTTGAATTCATCTATAATCTATATCTCTCCATCTTCTTCATGAGAATATAAGTACTTTGTCAAAATTTTTCTGAAATCTAAGTAAAGTATATCTGCGGTATCTTCCTCATCTGCTGTAGCCATCATGTCTCAATGAAGCCGTTCTGGCTCCTCCTTATCAATGAATGCTTCCCTATCTAGATGTTTGCTATCTCTTTAATGATCTATTCTAGAATTTCCCCCCAAAATTACATTGTCCCATTGACCCCTTACTTTTTTTTTTTGAGCAGGGAAGGCAATTGGGGTTAAGTGACTGGCCCAAGGTCACACAATTAGTAAGTGTGTCAAGTGTCTGAGGTTGAATTTGAATTCAGGTCCTCCTGACTCCAGGGCCAGTGCTTTATTCCCTGCTCCACCTAGCTGCTTCAACCTGTTATTCTTTATAGTTATTATCTACTGGATCATTCCCTACTGACTACAAAAGGACTTAGATTTCTCTCAACCTTAAAAAATAACCAAACCAACAAACCCATCACACACAAACCAACAAACCTATCTCACCAAGCATCATTGTCTTGCCAATAATCCCTCAATTTCTTCCTTTTGCATACCAAATAACGTCCTTTTCACCTTAGCTTTCAGGACTCTCTTTAGTCTGGCTACAACCTGCCCTTCTGGTCTTTTCTTGCTGCTGTTGTTGCATTATTCCTCTTAGGTATTCCTTTCTGAATCTAAATGAAACTATCAACCCTTTCTGAATTCTGTGCCTTTGCATATGCCGTTTACTCTGTCTTGGAATCCCACCCCTACTACCCACTTGCCCAAAATCATAGAGGTAGATGTGAAAAACTTAGGGTTGAAACCTAAGCTTTAGCCATACCAGAGAGGGCATTCATTTGAGAAAGATTTGTTAAGTACCTACCATATGCCATGTACAGTTCTAAGGCAAAAATAAAATAGCTTCTTGTCAAGAGACTTACATTCTATTAGGAGAGAATGAACCATCCATAGAAAAGCAAATGCAAAATATATATTACTCTGAATCGAGGTAACATCCGGAAGAAGTCAGTTGCAAATGAGGTGGTCAAGATAGGTTTCCTTTAAGAGTCAGCCTTTGAGTTGAGCTTTGATGAAAGTGAGAAATTCTAGCGAGGAGAGAGAGGACATTCTAAGCATGCAGAACACATATGAAGATGCAGAATCAGGAGATGAAGTATCATGTTTAGGAAATAGCAAATAGGACAGTTTGATTGGAATGCACTTGAAGGAGAGTATTATTCAGCAGAAGCAGCCAAATGTCAAACAAAGGAGTTGCCAAATAGATGCAAAAGGGAGCTCCTTGACTTTCTTTGGGGGCACCTCGTTGGGGTAATGGAATGAGGACTGGGCTTCAAGACTAGGAGACACAAGTTCAAATCTGACTTCAGATACTTACCAGCTGTGTGATGCTGGGAAAATCACTGAATTTCTGTTCTGCCTTGGTTTCTTCATTTATAAAATGGAGATAAGAACAGCACTTATCTCCCATGAGGATTTTCTCAAATGAGAAAATAATTGTGAAGCACTTAGCACAGTGCCTGGCACCAATCAGTGCTCTATAAATGTCAGTGATGATGATGATGATGATGATTCAGAGTAGTGATGTAGCCAAATATATTCTTTAGGAAATTCAATTTGGCAGCTGTTTGTAAGATATATCAGAGAGGGGAAAGGCTGGATACAAGGAGACAAATTAGGAGACCATTGCAGTAGTCTAAGCAAATGATAATGAACTCAACCAGGATTAAGCCTTTGTGAGGGTGGAATGGATCTGAGATACTGTGTAGGTTGAATCTATAGGATTTGACAAAACTAATTTGATATCAAGGCTAAGGGATAGAGAAAATCTAAGGATAACTTTAAGTGCGCAATGTGAATGGAATACAACTAGGAATAGAGAAAAAGAGAAGTTGACTTGGGGAGGGGTGGTGAGAAGGAACAATGAGTTCAGTTTCAGACATGTTGAATTTGACCTATGAGATATCCATTTGGACGTATCTGCAATGCCGTTAGTGACTCAAATATTAGCATTAAGAAGGCAGCACACTGGAATGGACAAACTTATGGCCAGTCAACCTGTATGGGCCTTAGTTCTCCCATCTTCAGTATTAGGGGACTATACTAGATGACTTGTAATGTCCCTTCCAATTATATTTTTCTATCTATCTATCTATCATCTATGACAATGGTGGGCTGGATGCATTGATTTTATATAAAGGTGATTGTTGAATCACCCATGGGAGATGAAATCACTAAGAGAAGAGAGAGAGAGAGAGAGAGAGAGAGAGAGAGAGAGAGAGAGGAGGAGAGGGCCCTACTTAAGGCCAAAAAATAATAATAAGCGGCAGAAGTGGGCTTCAAACTTATTTCTTCTTTACTCCATAATCTACAATCTATTTGCTACCCCATTTAAAAAGAGTTTTCTTGATTTATTTGAGTCCAGCTGTCTACTGGCAACAAGAATATGTGCTATGCCATTTTTGAACAGAAAAGTTTACTTAACATTTCATCTCTTGGTCTGGGTCTTTTTTTTAAATTTATTTAATACTTTGAAAGAAACCAAAAGGAATAGCAAATTCCAATGAATATTTTATTGCTAGGAAGTTCAATATCATCATTGTGTCTCTAGTGGTTTCAGGTTTGCGTTACTTATGTTCTTCTAAGTCAACAGTTAGCTATTCCATTCCCCTTCATCTCAAGAAGGAGATAATTTAATATGTCTTGGTATACCCTTTTCTGTAGCCTATGAGCCCTGGTGCATATGGCAATGACATTAAAGAAATCAAGATGTTCCTGAGGGAAGTAAGGCAATATATCTAATAAAAAGATTGGCATTTCGTTTTCAGTCTCTTCTTATTTGGATTTCTTGAAAAACTCTGTTTGAGACTGTGGTCCAATTCCTTTCATCTGATATCTATAATTTTTTATTACTCATATCATCACTTTTATGCTTTTTCATTTCATTATACCCTAGGATTTAGAGTATAGAGTCAGCATGGTGTAGTGGAGAGAATTGGCCTTGAAGTTAGAAAGACCTGGGTTCAAATCCTGCCTCTGGTACATGCTGGCTGTGTGACTTCGAACAAATCACTTAACCTCTCAGTGCTCTTAGCAACTCTCTCAGACTAATAATAATAATAATTATCATTTATGTAGTGTTTTTTAGATTTTCAAAGTGCTTTATAAATATTATCTCATTTTATCCTCACAACAACCTTGGGGGTTAGGTACTATTATTATTACAGATGAGGAAGTTGATGCATACAGTAGTCAAGTGACTTGCCCATGGTCACACGGATGGTAAGTGTATAAGGCTGAATTTGAACTTTGGTATTCCAGATTCCAGGTCCATAGTTCTACACACTACACTACCTAGCTGCTTATGGCTATAACTTGCTGAACTGCATTGGCTGAGAGGGTTCTTCGCCACAGAACACTCTTTCTCTCTCTCTCTCTTTCTCCTATGTGTATGTGTATCAGTATATAGATATATATACATATATGTATATATATGTGAGTATGTATATATACATATATGTGTGTATTTATAAATATGTGTATCTATCTATGCTAGATAGGTAGATAGATAGATAGACAGACAGACAGACAGACAGACAGACAGATAGATAGATAGATAGATAGATAGATAGATAGATAGATAGACAGATAGATAAATACTGGTAGGTTGTCACTATCCCAATTAGTATCTGCTTCCTTTGGAATTCTCCTTACTATAGCAATACTTTCATGCCCAGTTGACAGAAAGATGCGGAATGGAGAGTTTACAAAGAACTTTTTTCCCCTTAGAAAGTTGTTGATGTGTAGCTTGTTTAGCCTGTCCTAGTTATAGATACCGTAGATTTTTCCTCCAAATAAGGAAATACCTGAAGCCTTTCCACAGCTTTATGTCGTCTCTTCCCATTTTACTTGCACCTTAAAACAAGAGTGCAGGCCCGCAATGGCTTTGTGGTTTTGGGCTTGTGAAGGCTGCCTGTGATATTGTGGACTGAATATGGGGTTTGGATTCAAAAGACATGGGCTTAAGTTGCGATTCTGCTACTTACCTGGTAGGAGTCCTTGGGGAAATCACTTAACTATCTCTGAGACTTGGTTTCCTCATATCTACCATGAGGATAATGATGGGATTCTAAGATCGGAATTGGAAGGGAAATGGTGGACTGGGGGGTGCAGCATTTTACAGTTGTCACCAGTCTCGCAGGGTTGTTAGTGGAATGTAAAGTGCTACATAAATGTCTGTTATTAATATTTGTTCTCTATTCTTCAAGGTTGCAAGTCAAATAGAGCAGTTCCAATCATAACTAGTACTTTCCATTTTGATTTGAGGGAGAGGGTAAGAAAAGATCCTAAGCATGAGATAGTTCAGGAGAGGTCAGTAGTTAGCATAATGAGGGCTACTGGACAGCTGGGGGAAGCATGAGGACCCTGGAGCAGGGCTCTCCACAAAGAAGGAAGAAATCACCACTAGAGCTAAGGAGATGAAAAGAAATTATTCCACTTAACAGCTTCATTTAGGGCAGTCCTGAGCTGGGTTTGTCTACCAGTATTAATTCACTTAGTCACACATTCATTAAACAAATTAAATTTACTATTTATTGATCAGCCCTGTAAAAAAACTAATAACTCGGGAATTCTTCCCATTGTTTCATACATTATAGCTTGGATGGGTAGCCCTGAAAACGGCTTAGCAAACCCTCATACCAGAAGTGCTGGTCCTCACTGAACAGCTTATACATACACCTTTGGTGTCCACCTGGCACTCAACTCTCACCTATGACTCCAAGAAACTCCCTGATAAAACCATCTTGGTAGAATGGCTAAACCAGGTTGAGGGTAACCCATAGGCCTAAAACCTATCAGTAAGTTAGCAGATATCTACCCCAAACATGTGAAGAGTTTCCCCGGCAGAATGGTCAGCAAGAACAATTTGTTCCAATGGCCATGAAGGCATCTGAAGCAGGAGCTGTAGAGCTTATAGAGCAGCCCCTCCATAAAAAAAAGCCAAAAAAAAATTAATTAAAAGTATTGAGAAAGTCTTTGAGAAGATGAAATTCTAGTTGTGACTAGATAGATAGATAGACAGACAGATAGACAAATAGATAACTTAATGATAAGTCATTATTATGTGCCGGGTACTGAAACAGCCAAGGAAGGCAGTTTTCAGAGAGCTTCCATCTCCAGTGGAGAAAGAAAACACAATAAAGGAATGATAAAAAGGGAGATGAGA
Organism: Pseudochirops corinnae; assembly: GCA_028646515.1. Taxonomy (NCBI): domain Eukaryota; kingdom Metazoa; phylum Chordata; class Mammalia; order Diprotodontia; family Pseudocheiridae; genus Pseudochirops; species Pseudochirops corinnae. The sequence continues at coordinate 144,491,819 of CM053590.1, read as the reverse complement.
AAGAAGAACGGTACACATTAGGTGACATGAGGTGGAGATGGTTGAGAAATGGCATGGGGGTGTGGGGCCCAAAAGGCAAGGCAAAAGTTCATCTATCAGACTCAGGGAACATAGGGGCAGAGTCCAAGGTTGTGCCAGAAGGACCTGAGGATGATGGCCAGAGATTTGATAGTATGTTATGGTAGGGATAGACAGATCCACAGACTCCCCAGAGTCTAACCCCAGAAGGTTAGAACTATATCATAGAAATTTTACAAGCCATATGTGAAAAGTAAGTCTAGTTATTTTATGGTCATGCCTCAACCAAATAAACATGCGGAATATATGCCCAACATAGGGCTGGGTGAAAACAGCATTCAATTATGCCTGACAACTGCAACTGTAGGATAATGTGAGTGTGTGTGTGTGTGTGTGTGTGTGTGTGTGTGTGTGTGTGTGTGTGTAGGTGTTAGGGTATGGTGAATGCTTGGGTAAGGCTTAGCTTAAGTTAATTCATAGTTCAAGGGTTAGACCATTGCATAGCTTTGAACTAAAAATACTTTGGCCGATATAGTATTTTTGAAAACGTTTTCCAAGGCTAAGCAAACACAAATGAATACAGTTATATGTGTTTTGTGCCTTTGTGTGAATACAAAAATTAAAATGTAATAGAAATAAATGACAAATTAATTAATACTATATGCATGTATACATAAATAGAATTAAAATAAATATTAAATCAATAATATAAGTACATATGTAAATAATAGATGTAATAGATATAAATATGTATTTAAATAGAAATAAAAACAAAACAGATCTTTGCGTAGACACAAATCTTTTCAACATCATTCAAAGGGACAGGGGAATATGTCTAAGACCTGTGACTTCATTAATATAAGAGCTTGCTCCACCAACCCTCTATATCTTAGTAACATCAGAGAAAATTGTCTGATTCAAGTTCAGAGTTTAAGTGACTTATCCATGGTCACGTAACTAGTCAGTGTTAGAGGAAGACTTGAATTCGGGTTTTAGGATTGTGTATTAGGAGTTGGAAGGGCTCATATTGTTGTTCAGTTCTTTTTCAGTCATGTCTTCCACCAAATGCTCCTTGGCTCTGTCCTGTGAGGCAAAACAGAACAAGTCCAATCCCTTTTTAAGTCGATTTTGTTGTTCAGTCATGCTAAACTCTTTGTGACCCCATTTGGGGTTTTCTTGGCAAAGATATAAGAGTGCTTTGTCATTTCCTTCTCCACTTCATTTCACAGGTGAAGAAACTGAGGCAAAGAGGGTTAAGTGACTTTTCCAGGGTCACACAGCTAGTAAATGTCTCGACAGATTTCAACTCAGGAGGATGAGTCTTCCTTCCACCTCAGGGGGAAGGGTCCATAGAGGTCATAACTCCCTTATTTTATAGATAGGGAAACTGAGGCTCAGAAATGTCAGAGGATTTGTCAAAGGCCACACTGGTAATTCAGAGACAAAATCTGAACCCAGGTTCTTTCATTCCAATGCTAGTCCTTTTTCCACTGTGGCAATTTCCCAGAGTCAGTATCCAATGCTCTATGCTAAGCTGCTTCTTGAGGTTAAGGGGAGTGAGTAGGGGAAGAAAATAAGAACCACAAATGAAATCCTGAATAATAAAAAAAGCAATAGCTTAAACTGGCCTCATAGCAAAAATAAAGTAAACACATCAGCAGCAAAAAACAGAGTAAAGACATTTCTTTGCTATGGTGCTAAAGTAAAAAAATTATTTATTTTTTCCTGGAAACACAAATGAGATTTATGTGTAGTGTAACAGGAACAGAGCACGGGAAGAGTAGAAAGCAGTGTAAACAAAAGACAACCTGAGAAAGAGAGGAAGAGTTTGCCTCTTATGTTTGGCTGGCTGTATTATTTGTTAAGATTCTGTCAACCTAGTATTGAGGAGATAGAACGGTGTATAAATGGCCTTTATGGTTTCAGAGCCTTCAAACAGAGTTTTTTCTAATTTACAAAAACATTTTGGAATGTGTTGGTGAGGGGGAAAAAAACCAACCCAAGCTTATTACCATGGGGTTCAAAAGTTGCAGAGGGAGGGATAAGGAGGAACATGTACGAAGAATCAGGAGAAGTCTGTTTTAGCAACAGGAAGGTAATTGCTTCATTTTATTCTGCAGCAAAATCAGAACCAGGTGATTGGCAGCAAGCCCACATGTGAAGATGTTTCTTAGTTCACAGATGATGTGCCATTTATGCTTTTAGATCAAGTTGGAAGAGATGTGAAACAGCCATCTGGTGGCTGGTCATAGCGTTGAGCTCGTTATCTTTGTTACATCCAGAGATCCTTCCTGCTCGATCACCTCCTGGTGGACAACTTTATATCAAAAAGAGCCAACAGCCTGGCTCCTGCTCACACACTAATCAGAGGAACCAGAGAAGCTACTGAATCTGAATTTCTTAAAGCCATTCTATTGCTCTTCACTATATTTAAGAGATATGGATGACCTTCACATTGATCCTTAAATATTGTGGGGATTTATTTCCCAAGAAGACAGACGTTGAGTTGCTTCTTCCTTCTAGCTATATTTCATTCCAAACTTTCCTGCTCCCATCCCTATCAAAGGGTTTTGCAATGTTTGTCTGTTCTCCATGCCATATTATGTTTTAGAAAGGACTGCTCTGGATGAAGGCTGCCATTGCATCTGGGTCTAATCAACTGAGAAGAGTATATGTATATATCAAAACAATTTTCAATTCAATACTTCAACAAGCATTTATTAATTATCTAGGCCCAGGAGTTATTGAGATAAAAATGGAACAGTTCCTGCCCTTCCTGTATTGTACTGGGGAGGGAATGGACAAAATTTGTGTAGTGAAGTAAATACAAAGTGGAATTATGAACTGGGCCTATGATTTTACAAGTATAGAGTGCTCTCAGTAATGAATTTCCTTTACCACTGTAAGTGAACACTTTCTTTGAAACCTCTGTTCTTCCAAGGTTGCCCAGGGCTTTGGGAAGGAAAATTACTTGCCTAGAGTAGCACAAATGGTTTCTTTCAGAGATGGAACTTGAACTCATATCTTCTAGCATCGGAGGCCAACTCTCTATTCCTTTCTATCCCCTCTGTCAGCTGCCTTTCTATAAAAAGTAAAACTATGTAATTTCAAGGAGTAGAGAAAGTTAATACCTAGTGAGGTTAATAGAAAAGGAATTATATAGGAAATCAAAGGATCTAGCTAGACAAATTATTGTTGTTCAGTCGTGCCTGGTTCTTGGGGACCCCATTTGTGTTTTTTTTGGTAAAGATAATCAGAGTGTTTTGCCATTTCCTTCTCCAGATCATTTCACAGATGAGGAACCTGGGGTTAAGTGACTTGCCCACAGTCACACAGCTGGTACGTGTCTGAGACTGGAATTGAATTCAGGAAGATGAGTTCTCCTGAGTCCAGGTTCGTCACTCTACCCAGTGTGCCATCTAGCTGTCCATATCTAGACAAATGTACACAAAGAAAAGATGACACAGTTGAGATATGGCTATGGTTTCTAGTTTGATAGCTTTTATGAAAATACTGGCATTGACTACAGCAATGTGTCCAAAAGTATATCTTCTTTTCTTTCTTTCCTTTTTTTTGGAGGTGGGGAAGGCAAGCCAATTGGGGTTAAGTGACTTGCCCAAGGTCACACAGCTAGTAAGTGTGTCAAGTGTCTGAGGCTGGATTTGAATTCAGGTCCTCCTGACTCCAAGGCTGGTGCTTTATTCACTGCAGCACCTACCTGCCCCCCAAAGGTATATCTTGACTCCACTTTTGCTTATATTGTCAACTTTTCACCCCAGATTTTGTGGGAAATATGACAAGGGTGCTTTCACATTTTCCTCTTCCTCCCTTTGGAGGGTGACATTTTGCACTCCTGTTTTCTGTCTGGAAGGGCAGAGCTGAGTCCCAATCTATACTTCCCTCTACTTGTTCTGCTCCTGCTTTTGATCTCTCCTGTGGTTACTTGGTTGGCTGTTTTTCCTGACGGTGTTTACTACCTTTCTGGTTTCTTTTGTGTATTTAGATGAGATTTTGACTAGTGTCTGTCTCTAGGGACCTAGGCCTGGGCTTCAACCCTGAGGCTACCCTGGCACCTGGAGATGTAATAGAGCCATTCTTTGAGTGCCTTTGGTATCTGAGCAACTGCTGAGCTGTGGGAGTTGTCATGGTGAGACAAAGCAGGATTGAGGACAGTTAATGGATTTCAACACATCACTGAGTACCTAAAATTACAGTTGTTTGTTACAAAACAACATTTGGAAATTGTTGTAACATATAATTTTTGTTAATTGCTTTGTGTGAATATTGTCTGTGAAAACTGTGGGATTTTAGGACTGTAAAAGATCTTAGAAAATAACTACTGTCATTGCCTCATTTTACAGATGGGGAAACTGAGATTAAACCACTTAGTATTTTAGCGGCCAAGCCATGACTAGAACTCATCTCTCCTGACTTTTCAAACCAGGACTCTTTTCACTAAAACTCACTGATTTGCATTCCAGATTTGTTCATTTTGGTGGTGTGTGCATTTTTACGTTTTGGAACAAAAGAACAGAGCTTAAGAATAATAATCCTACCAGAGCAGAAATGAAATCTGTTCTGGCTCCTAATATCTTTCATTTACTCCACACTCTATGCTATGGGTCCTATTTCTCTCTATTTCTAAGATAGCCAAGAGTCATCTTGGTAGGTAAATATTTTTTTTCTTTTTGTTTTCTCTTTTAATGTATTATTTTAAAGGTGTCCTTCAGAGAGTGATGACTGTACAAATTACATCTGGAGGCAACTGTATGAAGGCCCTTGGATTACACTTGAGAGTCATTGATTTAAGCTATAGATCAATGATCTATTTATCAGAGGCCTCTGTTGTTTTCGTTTTTATGCTGAGATGGGGGTTTTGATAGTTTACTTTCAAGACTTCCTGAAAAGAGAGCATAAAACTCATTGAGTCTGTTGAAAGATCACAGAATCATAGAATATGAATGTTGGAAGGGACTTCAGAGGCCATCTAGCCTAACCTATGAAAGGAATGCCCAGTATAACTTATCAGACAAGGGACTGTACTTCTTGCAAGGAGTGAAAAACTAACCCAAGCAGCCTGGGGAGGCTTATGAGTAGAAGGACAGAGGAAAAGAAAGAGGGAGAGAGGGAGAGAGGGGGAGAGAGACAGAGAGAGAGAAAGGAGACACACAGAGAGAGAGACAGACAGACAGACAGGCAGAAAGAGACAAGAATAGAAAGAGAGACGGAGAGAGAGGAGAGACAGACAGACAAACAGAGACAAAACAGAGAGACAGAGACAGAGATAGAGAGGGAGAGGGAAACAGACACAGAGAGAGAGGAAACAGAGAGAGAGAAACAGAGAGGAGACAGAGAGGTGAGAGGGGTCCGGTTGGAAAAAGACTGGAGGAGAGAGAAAATTCCCTCCCACTTTGCAGACCAAAATGCATATTTTAGAGCACTTTTTTCCCAAGTTCACCAAAAGATAGTACTCACTCTGATATCCTATTGATTTTTTCTTTTTCATTGCAATGTTAGTTAGTAGAAACCATTTGCTTTTGTTGTCAAGGGAAGGGTACTAGACTTGGAGACAGAGGGCCTGGAATAGACTCCCAGCTTTGATGCTACTTAGCTGTGTGACCTTTTACTATGTCTTGAGACTCAGAGTTAGAAAGACCTGTGTTTCACGACCTGGGTAAGACCCTGGACCTCTTAGCTTCGGTTTCTTCATTTGTAAAATGATGGCTATAACAGAATCTAACATACAGATTTTTGTGGGGATCAAATGAAAGATCATGTGTAAAGAGTGTTGCAAACATTAAAATGCAATGTGTGGATGATGATGATGTTTGTGGGCACTAAGAGTTTTAAATACTTTGCCAAGAATTAGATAGCCAAGGTATATCAGGGGAGGGACTTGTCTGTCCATTACACTGCTACCTCTCATGCAACCCTTACAGCACTCTGGGGAGGAGTGATTTGTATGTGAACTCCTTGAGGGAAGGAACTGTTTCATTTTTGGTTTGTATTCTTAGTGCCTAGCACTGTGCTTTGCATGTTGTTCTCGTTCAGTCAATTAGTTAGGTATAACTCTTTATGACCCCTTTTGGGCACAGGAAAGGCACTTCAGTGGTTTACCATTCCCTTTTCCAGCTCATTAATCAGATGAGGAACTGAAGCAAACAGGGCTAAGTGCCTTGCCCAGGGTCACACAGTTAATAAATGTCTGGGGTCACATTTGAACTCAAGTCCTCCTGACTCCAGAGTCAGTATTATATCCTCTGCTGCCACCTAGCTGTTGCACATATTACATCATATGATATATGATATGATATGATATGATGTGATAATATAATATAGTATAATTAATATAATATGACATGGCAAATATAACATAACAACATATGACACGACATAACATAATGTAACATAACATAACATAATGTAACATAACATAATATAACATAACATAACATGACAATACAATTGTAACAGGTAAAATTTTTAGTACCTGTGTCTATCCTTTTCTACCTTTCCCCACCCATTATTGTTTGAAGGCTTGATAAATTTCACATCAAGAGCCAGAGGAAAGAGGCTATTAGGAAGGTAATAGCAATATATTGTGTTTATGTCCCATCCTGTTCCCCTCTTTCCCCAATATTTAGTGAAAGATACAATGGAGAATTCTTTTTTCCTGTTATTGATCTGCTTAGTCATTTCTCCCCTTAATTGTGGTTCCTGTTTGGAGTTTAAACTTAAGTGAGGATTTTTTTAAAAAGAACTGATCACTAATTTTCCCCATCTACAATCAATTTTTCTTTTAATATTGTTTTAAAGAAATGGCAAAACTGCCAGTATAGTGAAAGGAAATAATTATGGGTAGTTTTAGGGCATTTTCTTTTCTCTGAGGCAGGTTTATCCACTGAAGGAGTAAACACATGAAATGCCAAAACAGTATTAGCCCTGAGAATACATTAAACTGGCAATGAGATGCTCAGAGCTCCATGGTAACTATTATTAGTAGAATTCAAAATATATACTTTTTGAATTAAGATTCTAATCTCTTTTTAGGAAACATAGCATCCCTAGAATTAGATCAGATGATAAAATAAGAAAGACTATTGCTTTATTATCAGGCTATGTCCATAGTTAATGCCTTCTTTTAGATATGCTAGTGGTCCTTTCTTTTTTCTCTTTTTTTATTTCCTTGCTCATTGAAAGAATATAGAATTGCATACTTACTGTCTGTTGGGAGAAAGTGTGTGGTGATAAAGCAGGAAAAGTATTACATTTCAGCTCATAAAGTTTATTATGTCCTCAGAGTAAGGCATAAAAATGAAATTTCCTCTATAGCTTCTTCATGAAATAAACTCAGTAGATAAATCTTTTGATGTCTTCATTTAATTAGGTCGGAGCCATCTTCTCCAAGTTCTCTCAGAGTTCTATCCAAAGTCCTCTTACGCTGAGTAGGGAACCATTACTGATGTTGATCTGGGAATAAGGGATATGAATAGTATGCTTCCATAAGCCTAACCATTCCTGAGTTGCTGAAGCAGGCTTGACTAGCATTGTGCTCTGGTAAAGGCATGTAGATAGGAAAGGAGACTTTGGATTGTGAAGGATGTAGGAAGATAGACCTGTATAATACATACAGTCATAAACTGGTGGGAAAGGAATCAGTGAGTTTTACCACCAATTTTTCATGCTAGTAGCAGCAATTCAGGCTTAGACTTTTGGAAAAGTGAATTACTTGCTCAAATCAGACATATTCTTCTCAACAATCCTTTGATTACCACCTCTGAGAGTATGAACAGCAACTAGCTTATCAGATTATATCCCATCTTCTGTACCTTTCCACTGACCATTCCTAGGTCTGACCTAATAAGGTCACAGAGTAGGTAGCTACTTATGAAATTTGATTTTAGAATTCTCTATAAAAATATCTCCCTATATGGACTTGCCAAATTTCCAGGAATGTCAGGATTAACAATTAGCTCCCTTGGCCTCAAAGGTTTCTTTGCTTTTATGAGTTTCTTTTTGAAATGCAAATCCCTGGAGACTCTTGTGTCTAGCTATTATCAGCTAACAGTTTAATAGAGATTGGTTCACACTGAACATAGAGTTAAACTTAGAGATATACCTAAAATATTGAAAATGGAAGCAAGAAAAGTTAAGCTGTGAAGGATTCAGCAGGAACAGGGAAGCAAGCAGTGGAGCTTGTGATAGAAGGAGAGGGAAGGAGATCTAGAGGTTATGTAGTCATGATGGTTACAAACCCATGAGTCACAATTGAATCCTGCTGCTTATGGAGTTGAGCAAGAAATGTCAACTCTTCTGCTTGCCCAAGGCTTCAATTACATTCCAGAAGGCAGATGAAATGACATCCTATCCATTTACCACTAGGGACAGTGGGCTTTATAGTGACTGTGTCCCATTACCATTGAAGTGAGGTATTAATATAATTTGTAATTATATTTAATTAATAAGAAGAGTTGTCCCATTGAGCATAAGATAACTCGGCCAAACCAAGAGAGTTCCAGGTCTCACCCAAAGGGAAAACTCACTAAAGTTTCTGATGTACCAAGCTGTGAATAGAGAAATGATTCAACCTCTACATGTTCCCTTCTTCCCAGTCTTTCTCTCTTCAAGAAGTCTGAAGAAATCTTGGAATGGTGTGTCTTCTTTCTTCATGCCTGAACAAGAAGAATCTAGATTATTTTCTCTCCCACTCTTGTCAACTTTCTCTGTCCCTCACTCAGGCATGAGGCACTGAGTAGTTGGTTTCTACCAATGAAGAGAAAATCCCATATCATTGGAGTTTTGAGCCTAGGGTTACACTTGTATTTTTAGCTGTCAGTAACTTCTCAAACGTTCTCATTGCAATATCATAGCTTTCTGAAGCTGCGTTTTCAGCACTTGGTGTGATAAAAGGCAATTACTATGCTAAAATCGATGTGCGACAAGAAGTGAGGGTGGTGATATTTAATTTAATTATAAGGTTTGAGAAGCTGTATAGTGCCCAGCAGGCACACACATTCCATTAGCAATAGTGGTTATTTGAGAATAAAATTGGGGACAGCTAGGTGATGCAGTGAATAGAGCACTGGCCCTGGAGTCAGAAGAACCTGAGTTCAAATCTGGCCTCAGACACTTCACACACTTACTAGCTGTGTGACCTTGGGCAAGTCACTTAATCCCAATTGCCTTGCTTTCTCCCCTCCAATAAAAAAAAAGAATGAAATAAAAATATTGTTTACTTTTAATGCTGTTATGGGAATCTAAAGATCTTCCCTGCCCCTAGGCCCTTTGCTAATGTGGCTACGTGACTCTGAGGACCCTTGGATATTTGAAAGTATACTCTGTTCCTTAATAGGCTGAATGTGGTCACATGGAGCCTGTGGTG
>CM053590.1:144465031-144481919 GCA_028646515.1 Pseudochirops corinnae | reverse complement strand
ATATCTGTTCACATAATTTTCTTATATTCCTTAATGATCTGTCCTGATTCCCACTTTTTATGGCTTTCCCACATACTCTTCCAATTTCTATTTAGCTCTAGATGTAGTCAGCAGCATCTTGTTACCATTAATTAGCAAAAATAAAAAATATTGTTTACCTCTTACCTAAGTGTCTTTTAAATTCAATCTCCTTTTCTGGATTTAGGTTTTCTAATGACATATGTATGTGTGTATACATATATATGGTTTTATATTATATTGCATTATGTTATGTTACATTATATATATTTATTATGTTATATTATATTACATTACATTATATTATATCATATCATATCATATCATATTGCTTTATTTCATACTATATTATATATATTATATTTACATAGGTGTGTATACATCTATTCATATAATTTTCTTATATTCCATAATAATCTATCCTGATTCACACTTTTTATGGTTTTCCCACATACTTTTTGAATTTCTATTTAGTTCTAGGGCAGTGGTTCTCAACCTTCTTAATGCCACGACCCTTTAATACTCATATATGGGCGTATCTGCATGTGGGCGGACCTGCCTGGAGACTGATAGAGGAGCAGTGTCTCGGTTCCTAAGACCATAAGAAATACATATTTTCTGATGGTCGTAGGTGACTCCTGTAATCCCTATGAAAGGGTCATTTGACTCTCAAAGGGGTCGCGACCCACAGGGTGAGAACCGCTGTTCTACAGGGAGTCAGCAGCATCTTGTTACCTTCCCTGTGCCTTTCTAAACAACAGTCTACTTTGTTCTTATGCTCAGTAAACCATTTATAATGCATGCATCTTTCTAAACTGCTATGTCACTGATTTTCTTCACAACAGGTGCTTCATACTAGTTCCCCTAAAATATTGAAATCATCATTTGCTTTTCCTTTACCATGCTTTCATCCATGAAGTCATAGACATATTTTCATAGATACATATTGTTCTTAACATGACAGCCTACAAAATGTCACATCAAATGTTTTGGTAGCAAACAACCAAAGTTATGTCTTTAAGTGATCTTAGAAAAATGCTTTACTGGTGTTGGTATGTCAGTGAAAACACTGCTACAAAATAAGAACAAAAGGTACTTAAGTATTCCACACACCCACCCCTACCACCACCACAACTCCTTAAGTTTTTCTAAGAATTGGCGTAAAATTGTAACACTCTAAATAGCAATCAGTCCAGAAGTCTAGGGCATGACGCACACTTTTTCATATATTTTGTGAGGAGGGAGAGGAGTAATAATTAATATCTTCCCACTCACGGGAACTTTCCCTATAGTCAAGCTTACATTATGTCAATCATCTAATCCTTCGACTTTAAAGGACTCTCAAGTTGCATTGAGTCAGCGGCCCAAGGTCCACAAATTCAACAGAAACAAAAGATTCTCACATAAGACCTTGAATGAATGAAAAGGTACTTATTAAGTACCGACTGCGTGCCAAGTACTGCCCCAAGCATTAAGCATTGAAGTTACACAGGGAAATATGAAACAGTCTGTACTCTCAAGAAGCTCCTATTCTAACTGGAGGAAGAAAAAGGAGGTACATAGATAGACATGCAAATATGATGCATATATATACATGTATATTGCATATATGTGTATATGTATGTATGTGTATATTTATGTATGAGGCAGTTAGGTGGCATAGTGGATAGAGTGCTATCTGGAGTCAGGAAGACCTGAGTTCAAATCTAGCCTCAGACACTTACCAGTTGTATGACCCTAGACAAGTCACTTCACCTCTGCTTCAGTGTCCTCATCTATAAACCAGAGATAATAATAGCATCTACTTTCCAGAGTTGTTTGGTGATCTCGTGAAATAATAATTGTTAAGTATAATTAATTATAATTTTAATAAATTATTAATTATTAATAATAATTATTAAGCTTAGCACCATGCCTGGCATGTAGTAAGCACTATATAGTAGTTGGCTATTGTTGTTGTTGTTGTTGTTGTTATGTATTATGTATACATACACACGTAGATATATGAATACAAGTTCACTGAAAATTGGCAAGGAGAACAGAAGATGGGAATAGTCGATACTGCAGGGATTGTGAAAAGTTAGGTGCAGTAGTACATTGTTATTAGACATAACTAATTTAGGAAACAATTTCAAATTATGGAAATGAACTAGTAAAATGCCCATACAATTTGGCACAGAGATTCTACTACTAGGTTTATACCCCAAGAAGTCCATTAATAAGAAAAATTGCCTATATACATCAAAAATTTTATAGTAGTACTTTTTTCGTAATAGCAAAGAATTAAAACTAAAGTAAATGTCATTGGTGGGGTAAATAGTAAATATTAGAAGTCCTCTAAATTAACTGAAGGATAGTAGCTGTTAATTTTAGCTCTTTCTCTTTCTATTGGTGATAAATAGGCTTGGCTGGGAGTAAGGAGAAGAAAAGGGCCTTGGGGTGGGAGATCCTTCTGCTTGGCTCCCAGTGGATGGACTTCAGGTTAAAAATCTAAATGGAGCAATAAACACAAATTAATACAGAATTTCCTCAGATTATATATATATATATATATATATGCATACACACACGCATAGATATGTATGTGTATATATTTATATATGCACACACATGCATATAAACATATATAAAAATGTACATATATATTTATATATAAAAGACAGTGTTTGTGCTAATATACAAATTCAGGCCACTTTGAAAGTCCGGAGAAGTCCATTCTATTTTGATTGTTTTAATGATACAGGGAAGCATACCATCTTGGGTATGATCCGATGGTCTTCATTCATAAACAATTTTTCTATTTTTTGTAATGTTCAGAAAATGGAAGCTCAACAATCTTAAATTTGATACACATTTACTGATCGAATATCTGACTTAAAAAGGATCATAAAATCAAAATCCTAACCTTGCACTAACATTTTCATCATTTTCATTCCCTGCATCCCATTGCAACTATTTGTTTTCTCATGCGTACTTTGGGGAAATAATGATTTCAAATATTTTGGAATCAAAATTTAAACTTGACTTTATGGAGTATGGAGTATGGACTATTCCTTATTGCAATGAGTCCAAATTACTATTGAGCATTTCATAGAATCATGTGTTTAGAGCTAGAAGGACCTTCAAAGGCCATCTAGTAAAAAAATCTCCATTCTACAGATGAAAAAACTGACCCCTTGAATGGTTGGTGGAAGTACCTGAGGCCTTGTATTCCTTCAATTTCCATCAACTTCTTACTCATCCGAGTAAATGATCATCTTAGTCATTGAAGTAAATGAACATCCTAAGGATGTAAGGTCTTTGGAAAGTTTCCTTGTTCTTAAAGAAATATCTACTCAAATGAGCTAATATCACTTCCCCCAGTCATAAAGTGAGGGGTTAAGTGACTGAAATGTTCTGTATACAGTTCGTTGGTTGGTTTTGCTTAAGTTTTTCCTTCTAAGACCAAAGGGTTGAATGGTGTGTGTGGTAGGGAGACATCTATAATGAAATGCATGTGGTGAAAAAAAGAAAACCAAAAGGAATAAAAAAAAAAAAGAATGATGTTTATATGAGGAGGGTTAATTTCTTAACGGGAAAGTCAGAGACTCAGTTTTTCCACATTAGAGAGGGGGGGAAATTCATTTAAGTCATCCATTGTTCCATTAAACTTCTTTCTACAACCCATTGCTTGATGCATTTTCCTTTTCCAATCTACTGGAAATCTTATGCCCAAACCCTAGAGGCACCCTCTACTTTCTTTAAAAAGCTCTCCTAACAGCCTATTTAATCAGGCAGGAAATTTCTCTCACTGTCCTATTCCTTTCTGGGCTTAATTTTCTCCCTCTTTCCCTATGAAGTTTCCCAATGGTCTTAAGCAACGAGTTTACTTATTGATGTTTGTATTTTTTCCAAAAATGGGGGATTTTTGTCTCCTTTGGAGGGCTATAAAATGGGATCAGAAGTAGGACATTTGTTTTCCTGTGGAGAAGCCTGATGTGTGTATAGCAATAGCTTGTCACCCAGGTAAAGGCAACAAGTGGTGTACACTCTATCGATGCATGCCAGGAAATAGTGAGCCATGAGACGGAGGTAACGATCCATGCGGTATATTTCAGCCACACACTAACTAGGCTGAAGGAAAACTTTTCTCCATCTTCAATCTGTTCTAAGTTGTGTCTTCTCCAGGGGAGTCTAGGGAATATGAAAAGAGGACAGCATAGACCTTAAAAAAAAAAAATTGGCCCAGAATGATTCCAAAAGCTCTATGAGTTTTCACTAAGATAAAATTCATTCCAAAATTATTCCCAAATAGATTGCGTGGCTACAAATTTCCCAAGATAAGACCAGTTTAGGTATGGCATTGGCCTCCCAAGGATGCCTCTAGAATAGAAACTGTAATCACTTTTTCGAACAAAGGTTCTTAACCTTTTTGTGACGTGGACCCTTTTGGCAGTCTGATAAAATATATGGACCCTTTCTCTGACTAGTGGTTTTGAAAGTATATAATAAAACAGATAGGATGATGTTGAAACAAAAATAATCAAAATAGGGACTACAGGTAAACAACACTGCTATTCTATTCTCATACTTGGGAATGAATCCAACCTTTATTTTGCATAAAAGTAATCTTTTATCTGCACCCTTGTTGACTCCATAGCACATCATATCCCAGTGAGAGTCAAACTAGTGCACCTCTAAATAATTTTCATTATTCTATTCTAATGAACAGTTTCTGATTCTGGCAAATAGGAACCAATGGGTGAGGTGGAAATGGCGGAAACATTTGAAGGCTGTAACCCTAGTCCTCAATATTTGTAATAGATAAAAAAGAGAATCGTGGGCATATCTTTACATGTACCCCAGATGTTCCAGCAGATATCCAAAAGTTCTTGGATAAAATAAGAGAAAAACACACTTTAGAGGAATGGAAATCTCTGGAACGAAACTTTGGGGTAAATTCAATGGATTGTCATGAAATAAAAAGGCATATTCGGCACAGAAGACAGGAAGCAGCTAAAAAGTCAATGTGACTGAACTGCAATATCAAATGAATTTTTTTTTTCAGGATACATAAAACAATGAAAGCAAGGAAAAGCAACCGTAAATGACCACAAAAGGATGGCAAGATACTAGGAGAACAATTTGGGGAATGCTACAAAGTCCGTGCTACATGAGCTGAGCTTTGCAATAAATTCCAAAAACAAATAAAAAGGGGATTAAAAAAAAGTTTATTTAGGGTCATGGAGGACATCAAAGATGGAAGGTTGCCTGTGCTTGGGATGGGGGCTTGGGAGTGAGGGTGGTAATGGATGATGACAAGAAAACAGATTTGTTTAGCTTCTATTTTGTTTCTGTTCTCTCTGTCAAGAAGAATGATCTTAGGACAAGACAGAAAAAGAACAAAAATGGTTAAGAAGGCATTGAAACCTAAGAAACAGGAGGAGATGGTAGGCAAGCCCTTAGCTGCTTTCAAAAGGTCTGAACTATCTGTCTAGATGAAGCACATCCTAAGGCACTGAAAGAACTTATGACTATGTTACTGTCAAGCTGTTGTTTCATTTCATAGTCCTGACTATGTCTTGCCCCTGGATTCTGATGACTCTACAGGAGACAGTGAGGCTGATGACTTTGCACAGACCTCCCTCACTTAAATCCAATTCACTTGCAAGTCAATACATCACCCTTCTGATGCTCTGGTCCTTTTTGAGAACGAACTGGAATAGATGGCTATTTCCTTTTTCAGCTTGTTTTACTGATGAGGAAATGGAGGTAAACAGGGTTAAGTCTCTTGCCCAGGGTTAAAGAACTAAAAAATGTTTAGGGCCAAATTTGAACTCAGGTCTTCCTGACTCCAGGGCTGATGTTCTATACATTCTACCACTTAACTACTATTGACTGCCAAGTAGTTGTCAGTAATCTTTGAAGAACTGTAGCAAATGGGAGAAGTATCCTAAGAGTGCAAACAAGCGAATGTCTCAACTTTCTTAAAAAAAGGGAAAGAGAATAGACAGATACTTCAAATAGTGGGTCAATGTGCTTGTTATAATTTCTTTGTAAAATTCCATGAGTTTAACAAGAATTTTACCTAATAAAATTCTAAATTACTGAAGTGACAGTTTTTAAACACTTAGAGGGAAGTGATTACTAAAAGATGCAATGGATTTATTAAAAACAAAGCATGTTAGGCTAACCCAGAGGTTCTCAATGTGTGGTCCAGGGAGCCCTGAGAGTTCTGGAGACCTATTAAAAGGTCTCCAGTTCAAAACTATTTTTGTAATACTACTAAGATGTTTAATTTCAAATACAATGAATGTTGATAGACATAGCCCACAAAAACAATAGCTGTTTCAGGTCCTCAATAATTTTTAAGAATATAAAGGGCTCCTGAGATCAAAGTTCTTTGATAATTGCTGGCCTATATTTTTCCCTGAGGACGCTAGACTTTGTATGTACTAATGAATGCTATATAGATATTTCATCTGGATTTTAATAGTCTTTCATGATATTCTTATGGACAAAATGGGGAGATGAGGGCTAGATAATAATATAGGTAAAAGAGTTCAGAACAGTTGGTCTGACCCAGTGGTTTGACTAAACAATCATTGTCAGCCTGGATAGAAGTTTCTAATGAAGCACAGCAAGGCTTTAGCTGCCCTTAGACCTATTTTGTTCTCAATTTTTATTAATTACTTGGATGAAAAAAATGTCATACTTATCAAATTAGGAATACCTAATATGTTAAGGGATGCATTTAGGATATAAGATGTTATCAGCAAGCTAGAATGGGAATGTGAAGTTAGTAATTAACATTTTGAAATTTAATGAGTAAAAATAACTTTAGTTAAAAGTAACTAAATTGCACTAAGTAGGGGGCAGAGCCAAGATGACTGAGATAAAGCAGGAACTTGCTTGAGTTCTCTCCCAAAGCTCTCCAAAATACCTATTAAAATGACTTTAAACAAATTCTAGAGCAGCAGAACCCACAATATGACAGAGAGAAACAAATTTCCAGCCCAAGACAGCTTGGAAAGTCAACAGGAAAGGTCTATTGCACCAGTCTGAGAGAAGAGTACCGTCCAGTGTGGGCAGCACTGGCATAGACAGGGCCAGAGCAGGTCTTATGGCACTGAGTCATTGGCAGCTGTGGTAATTTCTAGACTTCTCAACACACAAATGTTAAAGACAACTTGGAAGGTCAGTATGAAAGGTCTGTGGGAGCTGGCTGAGAGAAGAGAGCCTTCTAACCCCAGCCCCAGGGTAGAGAGAGGAGCTTGATCAGGAACCAGCCCCCAGGGCGGTAGAGGCTGCAGTAGCAGTCACTGCTTCCAGAACTCTCAGTCCACAGACAGTGGGGAAATTGAGTGGCTGATCAGAGGGGGATTGCAGGGATCTCTTTGCAGGCACTGAGGCTGGATTCTCTTGCTTTGCCCATGCATCCATCTGGGTTGCAGTCCTGGCTGGTGGTCTTGGGGTGAGGAGGAGTGCTAGCATGATGGACAGCAGTGGAGAAGGACTCCTTCTCACAGTTCCAAAGCAGAAAAGAATGCTTGCCATCACTAACAGACCAGAGCACTGGCTAAGAGAAGAGTACATACCTCTCCTTTGATCATACCACCTTAGAAGAACTGAAAACTTATAGGTCCCTAGAAGTATCTATAAAAAGAGCTGCACAAGACCCCAGAAACTTGGAATAGCACACCCACACACCTCACACTGGAAGCAGAATCCTACCTTGACAAAGAGTTAAAAAGATAAGTAATTGACTGGGGAAGTGAGCAAACAGCATAAAAAACTCAGACTATAGAATCTTTCTTTGGTGACAAAGAAGATAAAAACATACAACTGGAAGAAGACAAAAAAGTCAAAGCCCCTACATCCAAAACTTCCCAAGAAAAATATGAATTGGTCACAGGCCATGAAAGAGCATAAGAGACATAGAGGAAAAACTGGAAAGAGAAACAAGAGCAATGCAAGAAAATCATGGAAATTGAGGCAACAGCTTGCTAAAGGAGACCCCCCAAAAATACTGAAGAAAATAACACCTTAAAAATAGACTAACCCAAATGGCAAAAAAGGTCCAAAAAGTCAATAAGGAGAAGAATGCTTTAAAAAACAGAATTGACCAAATAGAAAAGGAGATCCAAAAGTTCACTGAAGAAAATAATTCCTTAAAAATTAGAACAGGGCAAGTAGAAGCTAATGACTCTATACCAAATCAAGAAATTATAAAACAAAACCAAAAGAATAAAAAAAGAAAAGACAATGCAAAATATCTCATGGAAAAACAACTGACCTGGAAAATAGATTCAGGAGAGATAATTTTAAAATTATTGGACTACTTGAAATCATGATCAAAAAAAAAGCCCAGATATTATCTTTCAAGAAATTATTAAAAAAAAAAAAACAACTGCCCTGATATTCTAGAACAAGAGGGTAAAATAGAAATTGAAAGAATCTACTGATTGACTCCTGAAAGAGATCCCAAAATGAAAACTCCTAGAAATATTATAGCCAAAATCAAGAGTTCCCAGGTCAAGAAGAGAATATTGCAAGCAGCCCAAAAGAAACAATTCAAGTGTTGTGGAAACACAATCAGAATAACACAAGATTTAGCAGGTTCTACATTAAGGGATGAGAGAGCTTGGAATATGATATTCTAGAGGTCAAAGGAGCTAGGAGTAAAACCAAGAATCACCTATCAAGCAAAAGTGAGTATAATATTCCAGGGAAAAATAGACATTTGATGAAATAGAGAACTTTCAAGCATTCTTGATGGAAAAAAAAACCCAGAGCTGAATAGAAAAACCTGACTTTCAAATACAAGACTCAAGAGAAAACATAGAAAGGTAAACAGGAAAGAGAAATCATAAGGGGCTTATTAAAGTTGAACTGTTAATATTCCTACATGTAAAGATGATATTTGTAGCTTATGAGACCTTTCTTAGTATAAGGTGTGTGTGTGTGTGTGTGTGTGTGTGTGTGAGTGTGTGTGTGTATGTATGTATATATAGATAGAAAGGACAGGGTGAGTTGAATATGAAGTGATACTATATATAAAATGAAATTAAGGGATGAGTGAGGAATATACTGGAAGAAGAAAGGGAGAGGTAAAATGGGGTAAATTATCTCACATAAAAGAGACAAAAATAAGTTTTTACGGTGGGAGAGGGAAGAAAGGGGAAGTGAGAGGGAATGAATGAGCCTTACTCTCATAGGATTTGGATTGAGAAAGGAATAACATACATCCTCAATTGGGTATGGAAATTTATCTTATCCTACAGGGAAGTAGGGAGAAAGGAGATAAGAGAGGAGATGATGGAAGGTAGGGCAAATGGGGGTAGGAGGCAAGAAGAAGCAAACACTTTTTAGGAGGGACAGGGTCAAAGGAGAGAATAAAATAAATAGAGAGTGGGATAGGATGGAGGGAAATATAGTTATTATTTCACAATTATGGAGGTGTTTTGCTTGACTGCACATATATGGCCTGTATCAATGAGGGTGGGTGGGGAGGGAGGAAGGGAGAGAATGTGGAACTCAAAGTTTTAAAAACAAATATTAAAAACTGTTTTTACATGCAACTGGGAAATAAGATATACAGGCAATGGTGTATAGGAAAATAGAAGGGAAGGGAATGAGAGAAGGGGGAGAGGTGTTAGAAGGTAGGGCATATTAGGGAAAGGGGTAATCAAAATGCTCAATGTCTTAGGATGGGAGAAAATTTCAAATTCAAAATCTTGTGGAAGTGAACATTGAAAATTAAAAGTAAATTAATATAAATAAATAAATAAATTGCACTAAGTAGAGGACAGGTGTTAAGGTTAAAGAGAAGTTAAAGAAGTTAATGTGAGAAATTTCTAGGGGTTCCAGTGACATACAATATGATGCAATAGTGCAATATTACAGACAAAATGACGTGGCCTTACTCTGCATTTGTAAAAATATAGTATTCATTTTGAGGAAGGTGATAATCACACTGTTCTCCACCCTAGTCAGATGACATCTGGAAGACAGCATTCATTTCTAGGTGCCATATTTTGGTTAAAATATTGACAAACTGGAGTGTGTCCAGATGATGAGAGCACTAGGATCCATTAAAAGAACAAGGGCTGTTTATGTTGGAGAAGAAACCAGGGGGATCCTGGGAAGAGCATCATAGCAATGTTCCAATAATTAAAGTATGATTATATAAAAGTGCAATTAGTCTTATTTGGCCTCAGGTAGCACAAGTAGGACTAATAGGTGGAAGTTACAGGAAGGAAGACTGGGCTCAACAAAAGGGGAAAAATGTTAATAATTAGAACTTAAAAGTAAGTTGGGTTGCCTTAGTATGTTTCCTACCATCAGAGATGTTTAAATGGTACCTGAATAACCTGTTGTAAGAGTTTTGTAGATAGCATTCATAATTTGTATAAGTATTAAACCAAGTGATCCATGAATTCTCTTTTAACTGTATGATTTTATGATTCTACAATTTATGAACATTGAGTTACTTTTCCCTCAAACTAGAGAAAAAGAGCAATCCTCTTTACTTCACCTCCATTACTCAAAATACCATGCTTTATATGGTTTCCCCCTCTGTCTGAAAAGAATAATAGAAGGTATTGGAAAATAATGGTGATAATCTCTTTGTCAATAGTATAATTACAATAGTTATTCTTTCCTTAATTTCAGAAAATCTTGGAGGAAAATATTTTCCACTAGCGAAAATTTTCCCAAGGGATCTAGCCTGGTTGTTGACAGTTTTCCTTTACGCTCTTGACTTTAGGGCAGCTGTTCTCAACCTGTGGGTTATGTGCAATTTGTAACAATGAAAATACATCCTGTATATCAGATAGATTCATAACAATAGCAAAATTACATTTATGAAGTAGCAACGAAAATAATTTTATGGTTGGGGGTCACCACAACATGAGGAACTGTATTAAAGAGTTGCGGCATTAGGAAGGTTGAGAACCACTGTTTCAGGGCATGAGAACCAAGACAACCAAAAGCACAGAAAGCTTTCAAAGAGATCATTCTTTTTACTAACAAATTTCCTTAAGAGACTTACTCTTATTTTTAGGTTAATCTTTTACCTGGGGGAGGAGAGGAGGGAGGGGAGAAGGCTTTATCCTTTACACCAAATCAGTCTAGTCTACCTGAGTCACAAATATTCTCTAAAAAAGAGAATACTTTTTGAAATTATATAATTGTCACAAGAGACATATAGATATGTTTTATATGTGTGTCATATATAATTATATAATATCTTGCTACCTATAGCTATAGATCTTTTACTCTAATTTTCAAAATGATATTCTAAATATAATTTTTGTATAGAAATATTTATAAATTATATGCTATACAGCATATATATAACTATAGATAGATAAATATGAATGTAGGGATAGATATGGATATAGATAGATATAAATTTAAATACTGGTTCTATCGGAAACTGACCCTTATTGACTTATAAAATAATGATACACTTTAGGATCAGAAAGGATGGGACTCCTGAATGGGGCAAAATTCTCTGACCTTGTTGATCTAGTCTGTTCCCCCTTGTTTCACAAATGAGGAAACTGAGGAGGAAACAACACTTGGAAAAAGACAATTATTTATTTTAGTTAAAATATCCTTTAAAACATTTTGTCATAAGAGAACCAGTAGGGGTAGCTAGGTAGTACAGTGAGTAGAGCACCAGCTCTGGAGTTAGGGGGACCTGAGTTCAAATCCGACCTCAGACACTTAATACTTACTAGCCCTGTGACCTTGGGCAAGTCATTTAACCCCAGTTGCCCTGCCCTACCCCTCCAAAAAGCAAAAGAAACCCAACAACAACAACAACAACAACAAAAATCCCAGTATATTTCACAGTAATATAGGAATGCCTTTGACTAGTCACAACATTTGTCCTAGAGCCTTCCATTTAATGAACTGGTTTTTTTTTTTAAACTGATTTCTCTGGCAACAACTTTTAAAACTGCATATGACTCTTTACTTATATTTCTCAAAAGCATCTTAAAATATATTCCATCATTTCCAGCTCATTTGAACAACAAGATGGAAGACTAGCCATTTTTTTTCTCTGATACCAATGACCTCTCAAAAACAGAAAGTATGTGTCAAAGACAATGTCAACTGTCTCCATACTCTAGGATACCATGAATCCTAAGGAAAGTTATTATTTTTTTTTAATTCCCCAAACACATTTCATTTGTGTCATGAGCCTACATTGACATACTTTATTCCCATATTGAAATTCTATACAAGCTAACAAATTTGATTTTGCTTACCCATTCTGTGTTAAGTAACTTCTGTGATGCATTCACTGCCAATTGGAGTAAATTCACTAGTAATCTTTCTTTTGAGAACTTTTGGTGGATCTTTGTTTTCATTTGTAAAAGGTTATATATTTATGCAAGAATGGCACTAAAAACAACCAATAATGCTGGCCACTGTTTCATTCTCTCCCTATTAAGCAGTTCTTTTGCATCCCCAGTGGAACATGCTTCACAGTATGAAAAACTAAATAAAAGGGAAGATAAAATTGTCTCAGTATCTTCACCCATAGACTGAGCCTTGAGGAAAAATGAGAATGTTTCAAATTAACTTCTTTCAGCTAAATAGAGATACTTGAACTTTTTATTAATTCTCTCTAAAGTTACATTTGTAACATAAATGTTTAAAGGTAAATTGAACGCTAAACTTATTTCAGTTTTTTGTTTTTTGCTTTTTGGAGGGGGGAAGGTAGGGTAATTGGGGTTAAGTGACTTGCCCAAGGTCACACAGTTAAGTGTCTGAGATCGTATTTGTACTCAGGTCCTCCTGACACCAGGGTCAGTGCACCACCTCGCCGCCCCAACTTATTTCAGTTTTTTAGTTCATCTGTGATCTATCAGTGTGGAAGATCTCCTTCCCCTGTTATAGTTCATTCACACCCTCTCATCATGTGTGATTCATGTTTGTATCTTTTCATGAATCCACCATAAAGAAGGCACCCAATCTGCTAGACAGTTCCTCTGTTGTTTTTTTTAATAATTCATAGACACCAATGCAGCATCAGTTATCCCACACTCTCACTATGATGAGCCCACATCCTTTTCTGGTCCTGCTTGCTTTTGACAACATATAACTTTTCAATACTGTTGATGTTACCTTTCATTAACACCTGTCAGACTCTGCCTCCTTCTATTCTCTGACAATCCTACCCTACTGTAGGTCCTTGTCAGTTTATGCTCAGACTTTTATAATAGCTTTCTTGTTGGTTTTCCTGCCTCAAGGCTTTTCCCACTCCAGTTTGTGTTCCATTAAGTTTTCAGATTGATCTTCCTAAAACTCACTCCTACTCAATAAATTCCAGTGGCTCCTGACCAAGATCACATAGAAAAGTTCTGGCTTTTGTATTCAAAGTCCTTCATAACTTGCCTCCCTGTTCAGCTTTCCAGTCTTTTTATATCCCTGCCACTCCTGACATACAATCCAGTAATACTGACCTCTGTGCTTTTCCCTCAAACAAGACACTCTGTTTCCTGACTCTGGGCATTTTCACTGCCTGTCCCTCATGCCTGAACTGATTGCCTTCCTCATATGTGCCTCTGGTCTTCCCTGGCATCCTTAAAATCCCAGACCATTGCCAATTATCTTGACTTTTGTCCTACCACTGGATTTTGATGACTCTAGAAAAGAGAGTGAGTCTGATGACTTTGTTCCACTCTACCTCTGTAATTGATCCTCTTCAAAAACAAAGGACAAACAACAATAAATCCCCCCTTCTATAGGAAACCTTTTCCAGCATACTCTGCCTTAATTCCAGTGCCTTCCCTCTATTGCAGTGGTTCTCAACCTTCCTAATGCCGAGACCCTTTAATAAAATTCTTCATGTTGTGGTGACCCCCAACCATAAAATTATTTTCGTTGCTACTTTATAACTGTAATTTTGCAACTGTTATGAATCATAATGTAAATATCTGATATGCAGGATGTATTTTCGTATTGAACATAACCCACAGGTTGAGAACCACTGGTCTATTGTCTCCAATTTATTCTGTATATAGATTGTATGTATATTGCTGTTTACGTGTTGTTCCCACCATAAGACTGTGAACTTCCTGAGAGTGGTAACTATCTTTTGCCTTTCTTTGTAGCCTCAGTGCTTAGCATAGTGCTTGGCACATAGTAAGAGCTTCAAAAATGTTTATTGACTGAGTTTATGATTCTTCTCATATGTAAGTTAATGGTAAATATGAGTCAGCCTTCTTATGCCTGTGATTAAGCTTTCCATTCCTCTTTGGATCACATGTAATTACAATTCTCTTAAAATCATGATATTCCATAATTCAGACCATATAACACTAAGAGGCAAGAGAGTGGATAACAGTTCTCTGGTCGTGTCTGATCATTAATAAATTGTAAGAGTAACATGTTGAATAGCTAATATTCAAATCTGATTTGAAGTTGCTGCCAATAATACTCTCGAACAATTTGGTATTTATAGTTTTAACTGCTTTAGTCTCCTTAATATTTATCAGTAGTAAAAGCTAGTATTTATTAGTTCAAAAAGTGATATATGTGTGTATAAAGATATATTATGTCTCTGGATATACTATATATGTATGTATGTATTTATAAAAAATCATATTTGATGTTTATAACAACTCTCTGAGATAGTTTTTACTGATGAGGAAACCAAGGCTGAGAGGATAAGTGACTTTTGCAGGATCTCACAAGTAGTATCTGAAACCGGTTTTAAACTCAGTTCTTCCAAACTCCAGACCCAACACTCTATCCAATGTTCCACCTATTAGAACCTAGCACAGTGCCTGGTATATATTTCTGCTTATTAAATGCTTGCTGATTGAGTGATATTAGGCACTGCTCAAGAGGCACTGTGAGTAATAGATTTTGTTTGAAGTATAACTGATACTTTTTACCTGAGTGCCTATGGATAAGTGACTTTAACTCTCTGGGTCTAAATACCTTCAGATGAAAAATATGGGTAGGATAGATTAATCCCTCCCTCCTCTAAATTTTACGATTCTACGAGACCTTGGACCTATAATAATTTGCATAGCTAGGATGTAGTTACATTTCTATTCTAAAGTCTCAAGCTTTATTCTAAAGTCTCAAGCTAATTTTTCATCAAGTGTTCACTATTCACTGGCTGAAAAGGCAGCTGCTATTTGTCAGTCAAGAGATCAAGAAGTAACTATCATCAACATGTTAGCATCCAACAGAGAAAAATTATGAACATCTCAGATGCAGAGGCTACAACCATCAATGTCAGTGGCCTGTGATTTCTTTGATGTAGGAAGGATCTCCCCCGACAAAGGCAGATCATAGCCCTACCACAATGGAAAGCCATAAAATGCTTCTGGAAAGCAATTTCAATTATGCTAAGGCAATGAATGAAACTATTCTGGAAAGCAATGTCAAATCACACTACTAAGAAGGTGATTAAAATAACATTGGATGAAAAGATCCTGCTGCTAGATATATATTCTTAGGAGGTCAAAGTCAGAAAATCACGTGCCATCTATACCCATATAGACTGTTTACCACACAGCACTTTGGGTAATAGCAAAGAATTGAAAAGACAGTAAATACCCATAGATTATGATATGTGAATGCAAGATAACATCATTGTACCTTAATGGATGATGAATATAAAGAATATAGAGGAACATAGGAAGGTTTATATCAACTGATACCCAGTGAAATAAGCAAAGCAAGGAAAACACCATAAAATACTGTGACAATGTAAATGGAAAGAATAACAAAAAGTCTATAGTACACAATTATAATGACCAACCTTAAACCTGAAACACGAATGATAAAATATATCTCCTTCCCTTTCTTTGGAGAGATGAGGTATGAATGGGAAACATAGTTACAGTCAGATTTTTTTGGCAGTATTAGTTTTTCTGAGGTACCTTTTCTCTCTTTTTGTTCTTTGTTACTAAGTAAGCTGACTGTGTAGATAAGAAGAAAGGGTATATTTGGGAGGGAAAGGTTATATTTTTTAAAAGATTCCAATAAAAAAAAGTTTTCTGAGAATCACAACGGTTAAGTGATTTGCCCTAGGTCATAGAGCTCTTAAAACATCATACAGGATTTGAACCTAGATCTTACCCATTCTAAGTTGAATTATATGTAATTCATAGTCCAGACTATGGAGTCTGGAGCACTAAATTCCAACTCTAAATCTATGACCCTATGAGCTTAAGTCCAACAATCAGTCCCATGTATACTGCTTCTCCTTTCCATTCACAAGGGAAAAAAAGTTGAGAAACAGAAGGAAAAGAGGCTCAGCAATCTTCATTTATCTGTATCTGATTCCTTTATATGGGTTAATTACATAGTCCATTAGGTACACATTCAACCAGCAGAGTCCATTTTTACTCTGCTTACAGAAGAATAATTAAGCTTATGATCTCTTGTTGTTTGTTGTTCAGTCTTGCTCAACTCTTCATGATCCCATTTGGGATTTTCTTGGCAAAGATACTAGAGTGGTTTGCCATTTCCTTCTCCAGCTCATTTTTATAGATGAGGAAACTGAGGCAAATAGGGTTAAGTGACTTGCCTAGCATTACACAGCTAAGAAGTATCTGAAGGGGGGGGCGGAGCCAAGATGGCGGTGTAGCAGCAGCAACATATCGCAGCTCTCACATAGCCACCCCAAAATACCCATAAAATAGGACTCTAAACCAATCCTAGAACTCCAAAACGCACACAAGGATACTTCCCACTAAAGTCAGCTCGGCTACGAGGAACCATATCAGCACTGCGAAACGAAACCAGCCTGGCCTGAAGCCTCGGCTGTGCCCCGGGGGCGGCTGGGCGGGAGAAGCAGAGAAAGCTCTCTGGTGAGAGGATTAGCGACAGCTGCACGTGGGGATTGCGAAAG
>CM053590.1:144441270-144464531 GCA_028646515.1 Pseudochirops corinnae | reverse complement strand
CATTACATCCATACCTATTCAGTTACCATAGAGGGAAGCACCAACATTTTGGTTTTTCAAAGCTGGGGGGCTCAACGGCTTCCCAGAGTCTCATCTGGCCAAATCACACAACTCTTCTTAAAGTGAGCCCCAAAGCAAAAAAAAACTCCCATCAGGGTATATATAGCCTTCTCCTGGATCAGAGAATGTCACAGCCCTCTTGACCCACTGCCCAATCACAAAGTAATAAGGTGTGGGCATTCCTGAAGAACAAGCCTCCTGCCACAGGCTCCATGTGACCACATTCAGCCTATTAGGGGACAGAGTATGCTTTCAAATCAGGGAAGATTCTCAGAGCCACTTAAGCCTATCACAGGGCCCAGGGGCAGGGAAGATCTTCAGATTCCCATAACACCTACCTTAGGTAGGAAACAATCCATCCCTCCCCTACTGATACTCCATCTTCAAGACCTGGTTTTCTCCCTAGGTATGTTAGTTCATCTTCTTCAGATTTCTCACTTTATTTCACTACATGCTCTCTTGATGAAGATTACACAGGAATGGTATTGAGGATGTTTGTGATTGGGGCATGACCTCCAGGGTCTAGTTCCCTGTGGTGTCAGGATGACCATTGTTTTAGTAAAGTAAGATTAGCAAGAGCTTCCCTGCAGCTATTGATTATCTTCCAATAACTTTTGTGGGAGCAAAACAAGACACCATAATGTCCCCTCTTACATTACGATGGGAGCAAGTGTTCTCTCAACTTTTGGCAGATGAACTGAAGTTTTAACAAAATGATTGTAAGATATTGCTTCTGTGGGAATAGTACCAGTACTACAAAAAGTTGTGTGATACTCGGAGGCCCAATTTGTTTTCAACAGCAAAATTACTGCAGTTGCTTATGTTACACAGCACATTACCACAAAATATTTTTAGCATATACATTTACATGTATATTACATTTTCTGAAAAGTATTTAATCTATGTTTGTGAATGTTCCTAACTCACAGAATAAGTGAGGATAGAATAATTTAAATAGGGAAACACAAAAATAATAG
Source organism: Pseudochirops corinnae (assembly GCA_028646515.1). NCBI lineage: Eukaryota > Metazoa > Chordata > Mammalia > Diprotodontia > Pseudocheiridae > Pseudochirops > Pseudochirops corinnae. Next base: position 144,463,494 of record CM053590.1, on the reverse strand, counting down.
CATGTGAGGAATCTGAACTGAACTTACTGTAAACAAAAAAAAAAGATTTTCCTGTAAAACAAAATGAAATAACTAGAAATGGAAAAAAAATTAAATATGGAAGAAAAGAAGTGAGAAAATACTGAAAAGGAGATATAGAAAATAAACCTGCAAAATGCTTCAAAAAGGAAGTAAAGAAAGAAGAGACCTTTAAAAAAAAGGAAAAGAAATAATGGAATCTCAAGATGGGAAGGAACCTGAGGTCCGCTAGTCCTACCCGTATCTGAACATGATTTCCCTCTACAAAAGAACAAACGGTGGCTAAATGGCACAGCGGCTAGAACTCTAGGCAAGGAGTGAGGAAGACCTGAATTCAAATTTGGCTTCCGACACCTACTATCTATGTAGCACTGAGTAAATCATTTAAATGCTGTTTGCCTCAGTTTCCCTAACTGTAAAATGGACAAAATCACTTATCATGTAGAGTCCTTGTGAGGATCAAATGAAATAATATTTGTAAAGGTCTTGGTATATAGTAGGCATTTAGTTAATGCTTGTTTTCTTTTTTCCTTCCTTTCTAACTTCTTTTCTTTCTTCCTTCCTTCCTTCTTTCCTCCCTTCTTTCCTCCCTTCCTTTTTTCTTACCTCCCTGCCTTCTTTCCTTCCTCCTTTCTTTTCTTTTGTTCTTTCTCTGCCTCTCTCCTTCCTTCCCTCCAGCAGAGTGAAAAGCACTAACTCCCAAAGAGGTCCTATCCATTTTTGCATAGCTCCAATTCTCAGGGAGTTTTTCCTTCACTGATGCAGAATTTGCCCTCTGTAACATCATAGGACCATAGATTTAGAGTTGGAAGAGGTTTTAGAAGTCATCCACTCCAAGTCACTCATTGTACAGAGGACAAAATGGAAGCCTAAAGATAATAAGGGACTTGCACAAAGTCACACAGTAAGAAGAAAAATCAAAATTTTAACCTACTTTACCTCTAGATCTAGCCCTTTTTTCATTCCCTTGTTCCACAATGCCCTACACAAAAACCAGGGGTTTGCTGGTAAATATTGGACAACTGGGCTCTCCAACAGAAATGTATGCTTTCACACTTTTAAATTTAATCTACATTATTAACACCCTAATTTGTAGTCATTGCTGATTTTTTTTTTTTTAGGTATAAATAACTTACACTTAAAATTTAAAAATCTCTCCAGCCCATCAGAGCTGGCACCACCACACTTCTACAGTTCACCAATCATATTTCCATGCTCTGGGTCTGAATAGAACTACCCTTAACACTTCTTCACTTGATATATCTTTGTTTATTGAATGACAGTTCTAATGTCTCCCTTCCATTTTCCCTTCTTGAGGTTAAATATCCCTCAGTTCTTTCAATCCAGTCTTATGTGACATAATCTCAAGGTCTTTCCTTCCCAAAGTTATGAGAAAATGTGGAATATAGGCCTGGGGCCCAGAAAAATAAAGCAAACATAGTCTAACAGAGCTACGGGACTCATAGGCAGGGTCCAGGCTCCTTGTGGGGAGATAGTGGAGGTGATAGATTATTGCAAAATGAATAAATGATGATCAGAAAAAAGAAACTCAAAATGTGAGAACAAGGAAATGTTAAAAGAAATGGGATAGAGGGAATGTAGAAGTATATAAAAAAGAACTACAGAATTTCATCTTATTTACCAGATAAAATCATTTTGGATACCATTATGAAAGGCAATATTGCATAGAAGGTAGAGGCCCAACTTTGGAGTTAAGAAGACCTTGGTTCAGTCCCTGCCTCTGTCATTAGGTGTGTGACCAAGAATCAATGACTATAGTTCATTTTCTATGACTATATAATGTGAGCTGTTTAAGTCTTGGATTGTTTCCTTTTTTCTTTTTTGGTCTTTCTTTCTACAGCACCTAATATAGTTCCTGGCACACAGTAGGCACTTAATATATGTTTAATGAGTAGCTGGTTGATGAGTTGCTCAGCTGCAGTGATGGAGACAGTTTCTACAACTAGGAGTTTTAAATGTCAGTAAAATAACAGATCTGAACTTTTGAGTTCAGGAGCCACATCTAATTCCTACTTACATTCTCACAGCAATTACTACAATCCCTTACACGTGCTAAGTGCTAAAAAAAGGTCTGTTGAATCAATGTTAGAGAGGATATTGTCTGTGAATGCTGTTGTAGCTGCTATAGGATTACAAAGTGGAGTGAACTTGTGGTTTTAAAACTGAGAGGCTTCCAATCTAATTTGGGAGGCAAGGTCATTGAATAGAAACTAATATACGCAACACATCAATAAATATCTTTTGTATGTGACCTTGAGTTAAATGAATTTTTAAAATTCATTCAAAAATTTTTTTTCAATGAATGAAAGTTGGCTTTTTCTTTCCCATTCCTTCTCCATCCTCCCCAACTGAAAAGTAAAGAAAAACCAAACCTCTATTACAAATATATAGTCAAGCAAAACAAATTTCACCACTGGCCATGAGCGATACACACACACATCTCTCTCTCTCTCTGTGTCTCTGTCTCTCTCTGTCTCTCTGTCTCCCTGTCTCTCTCTCTCTCTCTGTCTCTCTCTGTCTTTCTGTCTCTCTGTCTCTCTCTCTCATATGTTCCCAGTTGTAGTATGCTGGATACATGCCACCATAGATATAGGTGAGATTAATGGTGAGGAGAGACAATATTGTACAAGAGAGAACATGGAATTTGATTTCAACTCCAACATTTGCTATGGGCAAATCACTTAATTTCTCAGTCTTATTTTCTTCACATGTAAAATGGGGATAAGATTTTCATTTTTCAGTTGTTCAGTTGTATCTGACCCTTCCTGTCCATGAGGTTTTCTTGGCAAAGATCCCATAGTGGTTTGCCATTTCATTCTCCAGTGGATTTAGGCAGAGGTAAAATTGCTTGGCCAGGGTCACATACTTAGTAAGTGTCTGAGGTAGGATTTAAACTCATGACTTCCTTACTCCAGGTCCAGCATTCTTTCCACTGAGCCATCCAGCTGCAATAAAACTTACATTACCTAGCTCAGAGTGGTTATGAAGAAAGATGTTTCCGAATTTAAAAGCAACAGAAAGATGTGAACTATCATTATTAGGAACAAATCCTGCTTTAATAAGGAAAAGCTGTAAAAATAAGCAAAGTTACAGAGTATTAAATGATAGAAAGGGGATGACATGGTGAATGGGAGGATCATTATTTCATGCATAGAGGATGACCTGCCCAAAAGTCCAGAAGAGCAAAGGAGGAGAAAAGTGGAGAGTGTCATTGGGTTAGAGGGGAAATTGTGAGCATATGAATATCTTTGGGAATTGTGGCATTAGACATTGTAAGAGGGGATATTGTGGTATCTTGTTTTGTTCCTACAAAAGTTATTGGGAAATATTCAATAGCTGTGAGGAAGCTCACTTATGCTATTTTACTAAGAGAGTGGCCATCCTGGCACCAGAGGCAACTAGAAAGGTGGGGCGTGACAAACAGCTGGGACCCTAGAGGTCATGCCCGGTAACAAGTATCCTCACTACCACATCTACCTGCAGAAAGAGGGCATGTAGGGAAATAAAGTGAGGAATATGAAGAATTTGAACTAACCCTAACAGGGATGGCAGAACTATATAACCTCACTCCTGCTTCTATATTAGTGTGGGTGTTCCTAGTGAGCACCACACCCACTCCCTCACTAGAAGCATAATGAATGCCTTCCTCTGCCCGCTCTGTTTCTGAGTTCTTTCAGTGGAAGGGGTTTGCCCTATTAAGGGCATATCCCATGGGCCTTCCTAAGGGCACCCAGAGAAGCAGTGGACAGTGGAAGCTCATCCTGTCTAACTCCCTGATCCTGCCTGAGAAGTCCTGTGATCCCCACAAGTGTGTTTCTCACAGACATTAAGTATGGTTTTATATAGGAAGTGGAACTTGGAATAGTGACATTAATCAATGGAAATATTCAAGTTAACTGTTAACATTCTAATTAACTCAATATAATTTGCTTCCCTTCTACTTCCTCTACTAATACTACTTTTCTTCAAAGATCTGTGATTTCACCAGTGTGTACTCTTAATAATGCAAATTATAACCCCCCTCCCTTATGTAGTAACATATGATCTGCATAAATTGCCTTTGGTGGTTGGGTGGGATAGCCCCCTGCTCATCATATATGTGGTGATGATACTCTTTAAATACAAATGGCTATTACTCAGAAGACAAATGTATAGTTTCTTTGTTAGCACCATGCTTGAACAATTCCCAGTTTTATAGAACCTGCCAGAGCTAAGCTGATCTATTTTAGATAAACTTACAGTAACTTCCATTGAGGATCTAGTGGTAAGTGTGCTAGATTTAGAGACAGAGAACCTCAGTTCACATCCCAGCTCTTCTATTTTCTGTGTGATCTTGGGCAAGTCACTTAAACTTTACGGACCTAATTTTCCTTATGTGAATGATAGACCTGATGCCTTCTAATGTTCCATCTAGTTCTAAATCTGTGATCCTACATTCCTTCAATTTATAAAGCAGTATTAGAATCCATCTCTAGTGACAAACAATTCTTTGAATGAATCAACAAAAATATTCTTCACTAATCAGTCCTTTTCTGGTCTTTTCTATGGATAGCTGTCTTGACCCTCTAGTTCTTTTCCCTAGACAGATATTATGACAATTGTCTCCATCTTCCTTGATAATATTAATTTTGTAACTTATGCCATAAATTTTGTAACTGGAATTAGGGATTGCCATCACATACTCAACTGGCATACATGAGAAACAAATTCTCTCTTTCTCTATTATATATGAATATATAATATATGTATCTACTTATACACACAATATTCTCTGACTTCAAGGAGTTTACACCATTAGGCAAGGTAGCATGTTTTGTATATTACATATGCAAAATATATATGGGTATATGCATATAAGAATACAAGGTGTGTATTCAAGGTGAAGTTTTTTGGTTTTGGTGGGGAGAATACACAAATAGCTAGGAAGATTGAGGGGTTTCATAAGCTCGAGCTAAGTCTTGAGGGAAATTAGTAATTCTTGCTTTCCCTTTTGTCCTTTCTGTGATTCATGGTGGCTCAGAACTGATCTAACAGAGCTTGGAGATGGGAAGACCTGCCAACATAACAATTATTATTTATAGATCACATTAAGTTTTGCAAAGTGATATGCATGTTCTCTCATTTGATCTTCATGACAACACTGGGAGGTAGGTGCTATTATTATTAACATTTTCTAGTTGAGAAAACTGAGACTGAAAGAGGTTAAATGATTTGCCCAAGGTTATACAACTAGTAAGTGTCTGAGGGAATATTTAAACTCAGGTCTTCTTGACTTGAAGTCTAGCATTCTTACCCACTTTGCCATCTAGTTGGTTCCCAGCAGGGGTGTTGTAAAGCCACACATGAGCAGCTTTCCAGAGGACTGCTGTGAACAGCTTTCGAGGTTCTGATTACATAATATAGTGAGCTCTCTATTCAATAACAAATCAGAGCAAAATATTCATAGAGAATCAAAATACAGTATTCACAATGTTACAACTTATCACAGAAAATCAAAATACAGCATTCACTGTGTCACAACTCAACAACTTATCACTAAAATGGCCACATAGTTTTCACCAAAGTGGTCACATAGTTTTAAACAAAATACATTCATTTAGTCAATCACAAAATCCTTAATTCAATCACAAAGTACAAAAGTCAAAGTTCTCTACCCCTAGATCACAGTAAATCATAATCTTCTCAGTCAGTACACAGTATCCAAGTAAATTCTTCTTTCAGCTTGACTCTAGGCTGGCTCTCAGCTTCCATGGTTGCTCTTCCATGGTCCCAGCTCCAACTATCACCTGGGCTCAAAGGCAGACAGCTCCCAGTTCCTTGTCCAGCTCCTTGTCCAGTTCTTCATCCAGTTCCCATTCCATATTGAAGTTCACAGTGTCCAGTCCACCTCAGGTCCTTCATAGTTTCTGTTTCTGGGACGACAAAGATTGACAGAGCCACAATAATATTCATACACAGTGCTGGCACCATCATCAATTCACTATCTGCCTGTGAAATCAATTCAGACCTACCAACAAGGTCTGAGAACTCAACACAAATCATCGACATAGAAATCAACACAGACCCACAAACAAGGTCCCAGGGGTCAGCACAAATCATCAGTAAAGTTGCAGGACCTCCAACACTGTCCTCCAAGATGACTTTTTTTTTTTTTTTTTGCTTTTTGGAGGGCAATTGAGGCTAAGCCACTTGCCCAAGGTCACAGGGCTAGTAAGTGTTAAGTGTCTGAGACTGGATTTGAACTCAGGTCCTCCTGACTTCAGGGCCAGTGCTCTATTCACTGCTCCAACTAACCACCCCCAGAACTTCTATAAACATAAACCAAAAAATCCTCTTTCAGGGCTTCCAGTAAGGTCTCAGGGCTTCTATACAAAGTATCACAAACAACATCCACACAGACAGAATACACAGAGTGCTGGGATACCACATGTTTTCTCCTTCTTGACTGCCACCACAGAAGTCCTCTCCTCTGCTTTCTCTAGCCAAGGCCTCTCCTTATATATGGTCATTAACTCTTCCACTTTCTGTTGCAGGAGTTCACGAGTTCTAGGGTTCACAGGTTCTATTTCTTAACAGACTTGATACATGGCTCAAAAGAAACTTGAAGTGAAACAAGGTGTTAATTCAATAGCTGAAATGAGTTGTGAACTACTTCTGTGCTTGCCAATACAGGTGTCTGGCCCCCTCACTCATTCCCAGCCCATAATATATATTATATCACTTTGAGCTGTTATAGCTTGTTATATGGCAATTGCTTTGAATTTGTTCATTCAGATTGCTTTATTGTCTTGGAAATGCTGTGTTTCTGTGTGAAGTTTATTCCTAGTGTGAGGAATAACTTGCAGTGAAGTTTCCCTATTCTGAAAAAGTAAAATCTAGAGTGGTTTCAGCATCCACTAGGCCTAAGTTTAAAAGTCACTTGACCTTACAGGAATCTGGGACTTAGAGCAATGGAAACCCTCCCCAGTGCCACCTCAGAACAACATATGCCAAATAAGGATAAGACTGCTTTCCTGGCCTTGCATTGGAAACCCACATGTTTCCATGTCCTTTGTCTCCAAAACAGACTCCTGCACTTAGGCTGTGAGCTGGCCTCCTCACCATTGAGAGTGAAGGCCAATTGGGGACTGGGTTTCTGTGTTAGAAGGTATATAACCATGAGCTTGCTTTCACATGTTGCTCTCTCCCTGACAGATGTCATTTGAGTGACAGGGACAGGGTCCTTTCTCATGAGAAAGAATAAAGACTTTTACTGACTTCAGATTTAGACTCCGAATTCTTTTATTATGAGGGTCTCAATGTAGGTGACTTTTGTACTGTCATTTTAACTTAAGGAGCAGGTAGCTGTTTCTAATATATTTTCCCCCCAGAATCTCAAAGTGACATTAGTGGCATCTTGAGTTTCCATACTGACCATGTGTAGTTAGTGTAATGGTAATTAATTTCAATTTGAAGACCCCTTTTTGTTATGTCAAGTAAGCAGGTACCTAGCCCTTAGTAACTAATCGAACTTTGTGGCTAAGAGACAGAGGGTGTGAACTCTGTCTCCTGTTGCTGATATAACAGGAAGGGTTTGGCTGAAACAGAAAGCCAGTGTGTGTGTGTGTGTGTGTGTGTGTGTGTGTGTGTGTGTGTAAGAAGTCCAGAGAGAGACAGTCAGAATCAAGAATTTTTGCTTCTGGCAGGCTCGTGGTGGAGGAAGCAGAATTTTCACAGCATCTGGAAGCCGGGCTGCTACTTGCTGGACTGAGAACTGAGTTGGAGATTTCTATGAGACTAGAATCTGGTGAAGGCTGAAGTTGTTGTGGAGAAGGCCTCCTGGAAGGCTGAAATCTCAGCCTTCCAGGCGGCCTTCTCCGCAAGAGATCTAAGGGCTAAGTACCTGCTTATTTGACATAACAAAAAGGGGTCTTCAAATTTAAATTAATTACCATTTCAATTAGGAAACACCATCACACTTATTTTTAAGTGTAATGTTATAATGACAATACATAATTGTTGCCTGATAGCCTTCCAAGAGATATAATTTTCATATACAGCCCATTAGGGACTTTGTGAAAGACAAGGGATCAGAGGAAGAAAGTGTGACACATAGCCCTGTAACCATAACCAAGTCAGTTAACCACTTTAAAGCTCAGTTTCCACTTCTATAAAAGCGAAACAATGAAAATTACACTCTATAGGCCTCAAAGGTTAGGGAAGAAGGAGTTTTGTAAACAACAAAGAGTCAAAGGAATTCACTGCATAAAGAACTAGGCAGGGCCCAGAGGCTCTGAAATTTGGCTCAGATTGACAGCCCTTAGGTCCATTCTGAGTTTGGAAACAATTGAGTTTAACAGCTAGTTAGCAAATAAATTAGTTAAAATGTTAAACTAAGAGATAGCTTTTGGGCATACCTCTGAACTTCTTCCCTGGCTGGCCTTTCTACCTCCCTCCTTACTGCCCAGCACCAAGAAAGCCTCTCCAGCAGTGTCTTGAGTGTACATCTTCCTGATGCTTACCTCAGGTGTAAAAACTGTTAATCTCTCTCTCTCTCTCTCTCTCTCTCTCTCTCTCTCTCTCTCTATATATATATATATATATATATATATACATGTATTCTGTATTGAAAGGTTAACTATGCTATTCACAAATGATCATGTCTAATTCTGTATTTCATATACTGTAGTTAGTTCCTTGCACATTGTTGGTACTTGTCAAATATTAAATAATAGTAACTGTAAAAATGGTGGCATCATTTTCAAACAGGTCTTATAAAGCATTCTTCTATGATAAAGACAATTCAAAACTCATTTTTAGACCAAATAGTTGAAAAAATGACATGTCCAATCACTACCTATCATCATTTTTTCCCCCTAAGGACTTCTGGGAAGAGTTAGAAAGTTGCTTTAAATCTTTTTTGACGTGCTTTTGACACCTTCTCATGTCAGAGATCCTTAAATAGTAGGGTCATTTTTTTCTAACTTTCCCATTGTACACATGATGCAATGCTAGCCTGACACCCTGAGGTATGCATCTTGGGTAATATACCTGGAGGCATCTGTGAAAGCTCCTCAGGCATCTCTGTCACTTCCTTTCCAGAGCTCTTGCAATGACATTCAAAGAATAAGGTTTAAAGACGTTTGTGTTAGCATGTAGACTTTAAATCACTTGGGGAATTGTTCATTGACTTTTCATACCTGGTCTGCCCCTGGTGATTTTAATTAATGGAAAAATTAAACATTGGTGCTATCTGTGCATCAGTTTGTGGGTTTTGTTGTTACAACTTGTTTTTCTTCCTGTTTGATTCAGGGTGTAACATCTGATTCACAAATCATTAATAATATTATTATTTTTATTTTTATTTATTTTTGGCCTTCTCTCTCATTGGTGGGGAGGCCAGCTCACAATCTAAATTTTAAATTTATTTATTTTATTTATTTATTATTCACTAAGCAGGTACTTAGCCCTTAGATCTCTTGCCAAGAAAGCCGCCTGGAAGGCTGAGATCTCAGCTTTCCAGGAGGCCTTCTCCGCAACAACTTCAGCCTTCACCAGATTTTAGTCTCATAGAAATCTCCAACTCAGTTCTCAGTCCAGCAAGTAGCAGCCTGGCTTCCAGATGCTGTGAAAATTCTGCTTCCTCCACCACGAGCCTGCCAGAAGAAAATTTTTAATTTATATTTGTTTATTTTATGTATTTTTTATTTATTATTCCTTTATTTATTTTATTTATATTTATTTATTGTATTTATTAAAGAACATCTGGGAGGAGTTGCTATAATCCCACTAAATGTTGCTAATAATTTGAAGACCATGAACTTAAACTGATAGAGGAAATCTACAGCTGAGCCTGCAGCTTTATCATTAAATGACACTCTATTATTGTGTGTTGCAAACATCTCCTATGGTGTCTTACAGTGTTTAATATAAGCTATGTGCTGCCTGGGCACATAGGGTTGTTTCAGTACCATATTGTAGCTTGCCACTGTGAATCTCCTTGCTTTAAATTATAATTAATGTAGCACTGTGCATCTTCTTCCCCTGTTGCTCAATATTGTAGTTGTATATTCCACTACAAAAGAGTTACTGTGATAAACCAGTCATTTCTGATAGGCAGTATCTATTTTGAATGACCCTCTGTCATTAATGTTATATGCCACCATTGGTACACAAGTGCACAACACATTTTCCCAGAGAGGTTCTCCCACTCTGATCCTTCCTTCCCTGGCCCCCTCTTCCCCTCCTTTTTCAGTCTCCTGGGGACCAGGCAGTAATTAAAAGAGGACAAAAAGAAATATATCTTTTTTTTTTCTTTTGGACTGAAACTTCAACTGTCCTTCATGGACAGATCAGCAACCAGAAAGCTATAACATTTTTTTCCAATGGGAGAAGTTTTAGCTTCTCCTCCTTTTCTAACAATTAGCAGATTTTGTTCTTTAATTGTGTATATATGTGTGTGTGCTGGAGGTTACGTGTTCTACCTGATCAAGGATATTCCTCAAAGTAGGGCCAGCTCAGTCTGGTAAATAACTGACTTGAAAGTGATCAAAGTCTGCAAGCTTCCCCCTAATTGACAGCAACTACCAGCAGGGCAAAACAAGGAAAAAGGTGTGGCAGAGATCAAAATAAAACAGAAAACTAAGAAGACTATACAATACCACAGACCAATTGAACACATCCATAAGCTGGGACCTCTTTCTTTTTTTCAAACTATTGGAGGCAAAAGAGAAAGGAAGCTAAGTATTCCACTCTTAGGAGAGCTCAGAGTGAATATAAGAATTTAACTTCCTCCTCAACGCTCCCTCTCCTCCCCCAGCCAACAGCCAACTTCCCGCCCCCCTCCCCCAATTATTCCTCTTTCTTTTCCAACAAATCTAAGCCTTCTCTATGATTCAGGCTCAAAACTTAAGTGGTAGCAGGCTATGGGAAAAGAGAAAACTAGGAAAGGTGAAAATGCCTGGGGCCTGAGAAAGAACAAGCCTGTTCTCCTGCCGAGACTCTTATGGAAATGTATTGTTGAAGGCTAGAGTACGAGGAAGAAAGCCAACAGCCATTCCCTTTCATCTAGCTGCCCTCTTCCCCAAATCTTAGCTTCTCAATCTAGGAAATACTGGCCATCACTTACAGCTCATATAGTAGATTTTGAGTGGGACAGAGCCTGGGATGGTCAGGGCACCGCAGGCCCTAGCCTTCAGGAGGGCAAAAGATTCGGAACCGCTTTGGTCAAGGGGCTGCACCAACCACTGACCCAGGCTCTCCGTATCCTCAGCGGGCTACTAAGCTGGTGTGGAGTAAATGATGAGCACCGTGGTAAAGACGGAAGGTTGTCACTTAGGCACAGGTGGCGCTCCCAGCCCCCACTCTTTAGCCAATCGCAGGCGCAAGCGCAGCCTGGCGGGCGGCACAGGAGCGCATAGCTCAACCGAGAGCTCGAGAAGGCAAAGGCTGCAACGCCGGTGCTTAGCTGAGCTGCTGTGATACGGCTGAGAGAGACTGAGAGTGTCAGAGAAACTAGAGACAGAGGGAGGAGAGGAGGAGAGAGGGAAGAAGGAAAAAAAGGGAGAGAGGAGATAGATAGATAGAGAGAGAGAGAGAGAGAGAGAGAGAGAGAGAGAGAGACTGACTCTCGCACCCCGGGGGGGGAGGGGGTCTTTTCCCGAGGCGAGGGAAAAGAAACTTAAGATGGGGAAGAAGTGGAAGAACCCGACTGAAGTGGAGAGAGGGGGCTCGGATAGGGAAGAGGGAGCGGAAAACCGAAGAAGGAGCCGGAGCGCCAGTCGGGGAAGGTTCGCGGAATCCTGGAAAAGGTTAAGTTCAAAACAGGGATCTACCAAGCGATCCGGACTCCAGTCCCAGCAGACACCGGTAAGTGTTCCAATGGCCGGGGCAAACAAATCTGCACCACTTCCACTTTCCCCCTCTTCTCGGGATGTATGTACCAGGCAAGTCACGCTTGGAAGCCCTTTCCATGGTTCTGAACTTGTCTCCTTTAGCTGTTAAGAGTGTGACAGCACGAGTGAGGGACTTGTGGATTCACTTCCTTAGGGAGAGATAAGAAGGTGAGGCTAGTGTGGGAAAGGGTAGATATTTTTCCTTTCCCCTCTAGCTGAGTGAGATTTCTCCCTAGGTCTTTATTGTCTTTGCAAGAGCGAAAACAAGCACAAGAGGGAAGGTGGCTTACCTTAAAAAGAGCCTTGCAATCTGATCTTCTCCTGTCCAGTTTCTTAATTAACAGACTGCGAAATGCTTTCGAGAGTATTACTGTGATTCATCTATACGTCCCGGGAGATCTGCGTGTGTAGAATGTGTGCGTAGCTGATATCTGCTTAATGAGGCTGGATGGCAGGGCATGTGTGGGACTGACATATTTTTAGTTGAAACAGTTGTGTACATTTCTCCCCTCCCCTCCCCCTCTCTCCCTTTACTTGAACGGGTGCGTTAATTTGCTTGCTAAACGCAATTTGCATGCACAGAATAAGGATACCGCAGGTGCTTTTAATCCCATTATTTAACATATTATACCACACTCAGAAAACAATCATTCCCTTGAGTCAACTCCTCTTCACTGTCTAATTGGTGCAATAAAAGCACTGGAATGAAATTAATATAGGCTCACTGTGTGGGGAAGAACAGTAGATGTAAATGCAACTAAAGTTACATTTTTATCATTTAAATGATAGACTCTTCCTCCTTCGAAGGGAGAGAGAACCTGTAACTTAGAGGGAGATATACAGCTGTGAAACTAACAAGAGGAGAGAGGGAGGAGTTGCATCCTGTTGCATGTAGGTAACTCAGAATTTACTTAAGGCCCCTCCCTCCCCCCACTGTAACTAACTGAAATGATCTAGTATGGCCACAGACTCCACTTACATTTAACCTTCCTGAAGGTTTTCAACTACATGTTACATGAGACAGAATAAATGAAAGGAAAACCAAGAATCTATACATTGTGCCCTATTGAAACATAACAATATTGACCAGATTTTAAGGGATGTATTAAAAAAACAAACCAAGAATCCTAATTTAAGAGGGATTTTAAAAAAATCAGTTCCTTTAGTAGGCTTCTAAAAATGTGCTGTATCTTAAAAATACAATATGGGTTGTTGTACACCAGTTGAAATCTATGTAGCATTAAAATTAGAACTGTTTATGCTCTAAAATTCTGTGCTTTTATTGTTGAAAGTTTGAAGCTAAATATGGATTTAAAGTATTTTGTGTGTAATTGATTTTTTTTAAAAAAAATCCCAAGGGCAACATGTGTTCTTGAAAATGTTACTTGTTTGGAAATTTATATTTGTAAACATGTTTTAAAAAACACAAACAGCATCCCCTTCTGAAGATTAATTTTTCTGAGGTAAAATGAAGTATGATAGAGATCTGGTTCCCATCTACTATGGATATTCTATCTCTTCTGCTAAGGAAATCCAGGGTTCTTCACAGTGTCTTTATATTGTTTGATTCTGCTCAACAGGTCAAGTTGAAGCAGATAACAAATTCACATAATATTAGCTTTCAAGTTAGAACAAAAAAATAACCTATGGATTGATTACCTAGAAAAAGAATGAGGGTGGGGGGAAGCACATAAGTGATACCATGACAACCAGAAGACATCTGGAAAAATAACAGTATTTTCATATTTGTTTAGAGAGATTATGATATAATGCTGCCCTTCTTTATGATGTCTTTTAATTGAAATATGAGTAAGTTAGTTATGCAAATGACTCAATCTAATTGTGTGTGGCAAGTTTGGTATAAATTTAACACAAAATCTATTAGCAAATCCTCTTAACTATGATTCCCATTATCAGAATATTTAAAAGGTTATTTTGAAATGTAGTGCTGGCCTTGTGGTTTTTAGCTCTGGTTTGATTCCTTTAGTTGTTAATAAAGACTTGCTCCTTCATTTGCAAATGAGTCACCAACAGACACGTTTAATAAAGTTTTTAGACTTGGTCTTCATGGCCCTTTTCCCTTTCTGTTTTGAAAAAGTGCAATTTTGTGCTTTTGAAGTATTTCAAAGATGGAATTAAGATCTAGAGATTGAACATAATGATGAAAGCAATTGTAGTATTGATATTGTTTTTTATTTACTGTTATTGAGAAAAAAAAAATCTGTGAAAGGGCTGTGACTCCAACTCATTCTGCTTGATACACAGACATAGTGTAGCATTTACTTCTAGGAATCCTTGTGAGGATTTTGTCCTTTCTTCCTGAAACATCAAACAGATGAACATGGAAGCATTAAATCTGCAAATAAACAGAGTTGAAATGTTGTGTTGCAATTCACGAAACAGTGGTTTATAGTTGCTTTGATTAATATGGCTTTTGCCAGCTTTCTTCCCATTTTATTTTGGCTGCTATCATGAAAGCATTTTGCATTTAAGTGGTTCCTATGGAGTTGTACAGTCAGTGATTCTGTCCCCAGTGGTGGTTATTGCATCAGCCTTCATCATGACTGTTCTCATACAAGAATATAGTGTAAATGGTTGAAAGGAGCTTTCTTAAAAATGGAGGGACTTGTGGCATCTAGAATCAATTGAAAATAAATTTGTTGGTTTTTGTTGCGGTTCTACAATCTGAGGCAGGTTTGGTAAGGAAATTCTATCTTCTAGATTCAGAAATGAAATGCAATTTTCACTTCCAACCTACCTGTTTTCATGTTCACCTGGAAGTTGGAAAATGGAGGTTTACTAAGGGCTTGGAATGACCATCCACGAATTTGATGCGGATACAAACAGTGCCATAAGGGTCACTTTTCCATGTTCTCTGAGGGGGTTTGAAGCTCATTCTGTAGCCCATCCTGTAACTTGAGGGTATCCTAATGCCCTTTACTCTTTATCTTGAAATACTATGCAACTTGTACCAAAATAATTGCTTTTGTCCCCTTTATCCTGTGTTCCCTATCCTGTCATTCATCTTCCTCATCCTGTGTCATGACTTTTCCTTATCTTGCAAGCAACCACCTTCCTCACCTTGTTTGTACTTATTCTGTCCCTAAATCTCCAATCATAAAGAAACCCTAAAATTACATCATCATCCTATAGGCTGTATAGCTTTCTATCTATATAAATTTGGTTTTTTTTCCTATATCAAGGCCTTTGTTTAGCTCCTTGCTAAATCTCAGGTCAATAAAGCTTCCATTGGCTAAAGAGAAGGTCTAAATGAATTCTTTCAAATCTGAACTAGCTCTCCCAATTCTGACCTCAACAAATTCATGGCCAAATTTTATTTTTATGTGACCAGAAATCACATAGTTGATTTTCCATCAGCCTGTCTGGTGCTCAGAAGGGTTTTTAGATGTTTTCAGAGACTCTAATAATAATAATAATAAATAAATAACAATGATAACGACTCATTCAACAGAACTACAGTAGAGCAGTAAGGTCCATCTCTCCAACAACTCTTTTGATTGTCCTGAGACATAAAGTCTTTAGGAAGATTATGTTATTAGCTTGTGGAATAAGTGGAATAGTCCTGAGTGCTGGGGATACCATTAACAATATACCTTCTCAGGTTCTTGTGATATTAGAAGAGGTCCAGACTGTTTCTGCCATATCATAGATAACCACATTACTGCTATAGGACATCTACCCACTCATATCAAAAGAAATTGTGCTGGAAGAGGACTCAGGGATAGTTAGTACATGGTTTATTAACCTTGAGTGCATAGCTCTCTAAGGAGTTCATGGATAGATTCCATGGAGTTCATGATCTTGGATGGGAAAGAATTTCATCTTTATTTTCACTAACCTCTAACTGAAATTTAGCATTTCTTTCTTTTATGAATGTAGCCAACAAACATTATTCTGAGAAGGGGTGCATAGGCTTTACTAGCTTGCCAAAGGGTTCCATGACAGGAAAAGATTAAGAACCCCTCATATACATCTAAATAAGAGTTCCTTTACAATATTCCCTACAAGTGGTCATAGAACTATGTTCAAAGATCCCTAATGAGGGGAAAACTCTCTCCTGAGGCAATCCATTCCATTTTTAGTAGTTCTAATTGTTAGGAAGTTTTTCCTTATGACAAAGATAAATCTGATCTGCTTACCTATTGTGCCTTGTTCTATTCTCTGGTACCAAGCAGAAAAAGTCTAATCCCTTTTCCACGTGATAACTCCTAAGACTACTTGAAGATACTTATCACATGGGTCCATTTATCTTTATGCCCTTGTGACAAGTATACAATAATACAACAGATTTAAACTATTTGAAATGTGATTGAAAATAACATTGAATCCTGTGTTTGATTTGTCTCTATAATATAGTAATCAGATTTTTAAAAATCATAAGCCACTTTGTTTTCTTTTGATGGGATAATTCAATAGTTGTTCTGATTCAAATTACATTATCAGTTCACTAATTTCTAATATGATATAGTATTTCTTAATGATCATGTTAAGGAACTAATTACTTTTTTCAGTAATACAATGTGAAAAATAGAAATAGACTCAGAAGAGGTTTAGGAAAATGTGTATGTCATCAACCTACTAATAAGAGGCATGTTTAGGGACAAGGGAAGGGCAAAATTGTTGTCCTCTTCAGGATGATACCATAGGGGATAATGAAACTCTCTTTAAGATGTCACGTCTATCTTCATCAGTCAAGAAGTCTGCTTCTTTCAAAAATACATTTGCTTCTTAAATCTCTTGGAATTGGGGGCAAGGGACAGATTTCAGATTGAAGAACTAGTGTGTGCAAAAGTATCAAAACAAGAATGGGCAAAGTATATTTTTAGGATAGTGAGTAAACCAGTTTAACTGGAAGAATATTTAAGTTAATTCTTGGAAGAGAGACTGTTTTAGAGACAATCAACCCACATTTAGTATGTGACAACTAAGCCCCAGGTCCTGTGCTAAGCTCAGGGGATAAAAAGAAAGGCAAAATATTATCCCTCAAGCAGCTTGTAGTCTAAAGAGGGAGACGATTTGCAGACAGCTATGTACGAACACAATACACACACACACAAAGAGATAATGATAGTCTTAGAGGGAAGGCATTAAAGTTAAGAAGTACTGAGAAAGGCTCCTTGCAAAAGATGGAAATTAGGCTGAGACTTGAAGTAAACCAGGGAAACTAGGAGGTAGACAGGAGGGAAAAAATTCTAGGTATATAGGACAGACAGTGAGAGTGCATGGAATCAGAAGATGGAGTGTTGGGTTCCAAGAATAATAAGACCAATGTACTGGGGGACACCATACATGAGGGGCAGGGTAGAGGGGAAGTGGTAAGGTATAAGAGGAGTGGTAAAGGAAGAAGCCAAGTTGTGAAGAGCTTTAAAAGCCAAACAGAAGATTTTATATTTATTCTTGGAAGTACAGTGGTACCTTGACATACAAGTGCACCAACTTACGAGATTTCTGAGCTACGAGTTGTCACTCGGTCGATTTTTTGCTTTGAATTGTGAGCCAAAATTTGAGGTATGAGCCGCCGCTAGTTGGCGCAGCTAACGCCACAACACCACGCCCACCCAGCACCCTGCACCTCACTCCTCACTCGTTCAGTCCACGTGTTTATCTCGCCAGTGAAGAAAATTAAGTTAAACGAAAGTAAAAAAGATATTGTAGCAATTAAGTTCAGGGATAAAGTGTAGCATTAACAGTGTAGCGAGTAAGTGAATGAAAGAGCACAAAACAAAACTCCTCTAACCTCTTCCATCTATCTCCTCCACCCTCTACCTATATCTTCTGTTAGCTCAAGTCGTCTGATATCCAAAGTAAATATACACTTTATAAAACCAGTTTATTTCTTTACATTCTCTTTTATTATGTTTTTATACAATATTTGTTATTTATAAATACTTTTTCTTATTTAAAAACACCTAAAAAAATACTGGGGTGGCATTTTGGGGGCTGGGACAGATTAATGGCATTTTAATTAATTTCAATGAGGAAAACTGATTTGATACATGAGCAAATTGAGTTACCAGCTCAGTAACAGAATAAATTAAACTCGTAAGTCAAGGTACCACTATAGTAGAGAACCGCTAGAGTTGATTGACTAGCTTAAGGTGTCTGTATGGCATTGCATGTTCAGACTTGAATCTTCAGAAGATCACTTTTGATAGCGAAGTGAAGAATGGACTAGACTGGAGAGGGATTAGAAGCAGAGAGACCTCCAGGCATGAGGTGCTGAGGGCCTGTGCTAGGTCAGTTGCTGTGTTAAAGGAAGAAAAGGACTTATATATGAGAGATGCTGCAGAGACAGAAGCAAGAGAACTTGGCAATAGATTGTGATTAGTATTAGCAGAAATATAGAAGTCAAGGAAGGCAACATGGTGTAATGGATAAAAAACTGGTATTAGAGTCAGGAAAAATTTGGGTTCAAGTATACTACTTTGACAGATACTGGCTGTTTGACCCTGACCAAGTCACTTAATCACTTAGTACTCTAGGGCAGAAATGTCAAACTTGGGCACAAATCAGATTAAAATGTAACTGAGAAATGTCTAACAAGATAAATAAAAATATAATATGACATAGATAATTTTAATTTTGTTTTTCTAAATCAATATGCAGCCAGCAGGAATCTATTTCCATTGGAATCTATGCAGCATCCTAAGGTGGCAAGTTGCAGAGGAATTATTGACCTGCATTGGTAGAGGAGTCTCTCATAGGGACCTCCCTACACCAGTGAAATTTTAGGTCCAACCTCTATCCCTTTTTCCATGAGGAAAGATGACTGGAATTGAGGGGTGTGGCTGGCATAGAAATGTATCATTTTAGATGGGTTTCATTTTGTGCTCCCCTTTACCCAAGATACACATGAATGAAACCTCAGTGCTCTCCTTGACTCCTTCCTCTCTCCCTTAGCCTTTTTGATCATTTACCAAGTTCTGTTAATTCTATTTCCAAAATATCTCTCCAAGATGTACCTTCCTTTTTTTATTCTTAAAAATTAATATCTTTTATTTTAGTGTCACTTTCATTGTAAAATACATTCATTTGCTACCCAGAAAACTATCCTTCATTATAAAGAATTTTTGAAAAGAGTGAAAAAAAGGCAATTCAGCATCAATTAAGTTGGACAATGTATGTAGAGTTCCACAAAGAGGAGGAAGGTGCATTTTTTTTTCATCTTTTCTTTAAGGCCAAACTTAGTCTTTATAATTACCCAGAATTCTCTTTTTTCCTTTTCCCTTTTTTGGAGGTCTTTCCTTTTACATTGTTATAATCATTGTGTGTATTATTTTCCTGTTTTTCTTATTTTACATTGTATCACTTAAAATATTTTCCTGTACTTCATTGTATTTTTCATGTTCACAAACAGGGATTTTGAATTTTGGATCCAGAGCTCAGCAGTAGTCAGGACTAGAGACCTTTAGGCCTCATGAAAATGTTGGTGTAAGTCCCTCAAGTAGATGAGCTCACTGAGAGAGAAAGCATAGAGATAGAACTTTGGAGAAGGCGCACGTTTGAGAGGCAGGTGAATGAGAGGGAAGAAGAACCATCCTAGTCCATGTGATAATCTCTAGTTGCACTTTCTGTCTCTAGTCTCTCTCTCCCACTTCTTATCCACTCTGTGCAGTCGCCAGATTAATCTTCTTAAAAAACTGTTATCTCTGTCTACAGTTAAAACTCTGTAGATGGCTCCCCTGTGCAAATTCCCACTGTGATTTCTCTCCCTCTAGTCTATGACACAGCCTCTAAGGATGTCTTGACTCACATTCTATGATGAAGTACTAGTCTTCACTGAATATATTTCTGGGATTCCTGCTGCTCATTGAATAGTCGATGATTACTTGGGGAAAGGAAGCTCATTTTAATAATAGTCTAAAACAATATTAAGGAGGAAGATAAGATTGTTGCTGCTGCTGCCAAAAAAAAAAAAAAAACAACACCCAACAACCCCAAATCCCAAAAAACCAACCCCAAAATCCAAAACAAACAAATTGAGAAATGCACTCTGGATAACTTTTGGATTATCTTGACTTTTGCTCTCTTCCACTAGAACAAATCACTCATAGTCAATTATGTAACTTTAGTTTCTTAGTGACTGGATTTTTGGACATGCATGGATTTGATAGCACATGGGATGAAGAGCCAGCTTCCACTAGAAAGCATTTTTTTTTTTTTGGAAAGTTATTATGTGCCTAGCACAGTGCTGGGCAACTTGAAATTTAAAAAAAAAAAAAGGACATCGTCCATGGATTTAAGAAACTTATCTTGTTTGATTTATAATAGGTACTTAATAAATGCTGGTTAGCTCATTCTGCATGACACCAGACAAACATAATTACATAATTGGTATATGTAATGATTCACAATTGTGTGGTATAGAATGTAAGTACTTTGGCATGTATAGAAAGAAACAATGACCAACCTGTGAAATAAGGATTGCTCACTTGATCTTATCTCTCTTAGACGCCTCTCCCCTCTTTTTGGAGGACTGGAGGATGGAATACCAAATTCTCCCGTTGCTTTTCTTTACAGAGAGCAGAAAGTGGCCTCACACAGTACTCTATGTTGCATCTGCATCTACCCTGCCCTGCCTGGTTTCAGCTCCATAAAACAAGCTGCCGCTTTGCACAGGATAACTTCTGGTGTTTCAGCCCCTACCTCCTCCACTTTCCTGCCTCTGTTTATATTTTTTCCTCTTCCTTTAGATAATAAGCTTGTTGAGGGTAGGGACTATCTTTCTTTTCTATTAATTATAATCCCAGTGCTTAGTGGAGTGCCTGGCATGTTGTAGGAGCTTAATAAATGTTTATTCGATTGGATCGAATTTACCCTTCCTAAGACAGTTAGCTCTCCAAGAGTGCTGTCCTTCAACTCCTCTGAAATGCATTCAGGCAATTCTGTAATTGTTCTTCTGTTATATTTACATAATGCCCAAATTATAAAAATAGAGCTTAATCAAAGGTGATGCTCATTTACAGCTTACAGTTTGACTTGTGAAAAAAAAAATCATGCCTTTGAATTCAGTTTACGAAATCTGGTTTCTGTATAGTATTATTAGAAATAATCTCTGTTGCTTGGGCCACTGGGGATAAAAAGAATTTTAATGCTTTCATCAGCAATCTATAAGATGTGGATTTCACACAAGAGTTTTCTTTTCTTTCAGGTGTACAAAATATTTATATTACATAAAATCTTCCGTGTCTTTCCAGGAATGCCAGTCTAAATTACAGAAAGAATGCCTCAAAAAATGTAATTGGTGTTTATTAACGATAGCAGATTTTTACCTCAGCATGAATTGTTTATGTTTTTAAAAATACTTCTCCCCCAACTATACTAGCACGTTTTTTTTTAAAATGCAGATTTTTGTAAACTCTTGGTAAAAGAAAAATCTTGGGAAAAGTTCTGAGGTATTAAAAAGATGGAAGAGGAGTTGCTTTTCAACCTTAGGTAACAGGTTTGTTTCCACAGATGCTGTAATTATCCATATCAGCAGGAACTAACAGAATCAGATCTTTAACAAGAAAGTGGGAAATTTGTACTTGTGTAGAAACAACAATGCTGGGAAAGACATAAATGTTCTGCTATATTGGCCAACTTTGATCGTTTGTACTAGTGAGGAAAGCAAACTCCTGATGGAAACAGAAATTTACCAGAAAAAACACCACGTAACCAGTTTCAGTAGGAGATGGACTGAGCATGTCTTTATAGCATACAGAACCATAAGTAGGTCAGGATGAGTAGGCTTTTCACTCAGCACAACATAATTTAGAAAGTCTCAAAAGTTTAGTACACTACTGTGGTAGCAAAGAAGTCACTATAATGGCTAAATCCTCTTCCTACTGAACCAAATTTTTAAAAGTTGCTCTTCATATTATTTTTATATCAGAAATTTTAAGTTGATTTAACAATACATTTTGTGCTGCTTTCTTCAAGTACGGTTTGTATTGCTTGCCCGAAGGGTCAAAATTGCTAGTTATGGCTCCAATAGCATATAACCTTTCAGCAATAGGTTATTCCTGCAGAAAACTGGATTGTTCCTGCTTTCAAAATAAATAAGAAGTGAGGAAGAGTGAGGGCAAAGGTAGCAGTAAAGATGGAAAAAAAACCTAATCTTCCAATAAATTCCCCATTTGAAAATTGTAAGGAGAGCTGTGAGGGGGACAATGGCAATGTTGTGAGAATTTTGATTTCCTTTTTTCAATGTAATATTTTACTGTCTCAAATACTATTGCAATGTCATTAAACTCTTAATAGTAGTTCTCTGTGTAGGGAGGACTTTTCTGATAAAAGCAGAACCTAATCC
>CM053590.1:144383418-144440770 GCA_028646515.1 Pseudochirops corinnae | reverse complement strand
TATATATATATATATATATATATATATATAAGGGGACAATGCTTTATCTTCCAGGACTAAAGATGTATTTTCTTGTTACTGTAATTCTTGATGGAAAAAGTCATTTCATGATTCTATTCTTCCATTCTGCTTGGACATGTAGAAAATATTGGCCCTCTCCAGGGATTTAAAATAACAACTAAAATGCCCCCCCCCTTTTATTGACTACAGTCTAACATTTTAAATACATTTTTTGGCATTTTAGTACATTTAAGAAACAATGGCAATAGACAACATAATGGGAAATAGAGTAAATGAAGTAAGTTTTTGGGAATAAAACCTCCCTATATATCAATTATCATTGTTTGAAATTTTCTTTTGGATTATATATATTTGGCTCATTCTGTATCAGTAGAACTGTTCCTTCTACTATTAATCTGAGATCATTTAAGAGCTTAAAATAAATGTTTTTGGAGGGGGGAAGGCAAGGCAATTGGGGTTAAGTGACTTGCC
Source organism: Pseudochirops corinnae (assembly GCA_028646515.1). Lineage (NCBI taxonomy): Eukaryota > Metazoa > Chordata > Mammalia > Diprotodontia > Pseudocheiridae > Pseudochirops > Pseudochirops corinnae. The sequence continues at coordinate 144,440,278 of CM053590.1, read as the reverse complement.
CAAGGTCACACAGCTAGTAAGTGTGTCAGGTTTCTGAGGCTGGATTTGAACTCAGGTCCTCCTGACTCCAGGGCTGGCGCTTTATTTACTGCACCACCTAGTTGTCTCAAGTTTAAGATTTCTAAAGGTATCCGTTCTGAGATATCCAAAAGGCAGTTAGAGATGAGAGATGAGGGTTGCATAAATAGATCCTTAAAACATCTGCAGAGAGGTGATAATTGAATCCCTAAGAGCTGATAAAATTATACCAAGTGAAATAGGATAGAGGAAGAAGAAAGAAAGGCATAGGACAAAATCTTGGGGAATAAGCATAATTATATGAGTAGACATAACTATAGCATGTAACAGAATTAGGGTATCTGCATATGTAAAAATAATAGTACAATGAATAGCAAATTACTCACCCAAGTGCTCCATTGGAATCATAATGTCAGGAAAAAGAGAACAAGGTGACTTGCCCTGGGGTCAGGCGGCTCATGGAAGGATATGGACAAGAGGGGCATGAGACACTTGGCATGGATGAGTTGTGGTCTTCATCACTGGCAGAACATTCAAATCAATGCAGATCATACATCTAGGTGAGCTGAATATATGTAAAATATATGACATGAATAAAATGTATTACACTTGAGTGTATATGTAAAACATGTTCTAATTGTATTGAAACAATTGGGATAGAAGCTTGGGCTGATTCCTGGCCTTGTGGTAGGTGTCATGGCCCTTTGCCTTGTCCATTAGTGCAGTCCTGTTTATTTCTGGACATATTAGTGGTTTGAAATACAAAAGAATGGGGGGCGGTGTGGATAGAGAGGGGATTTGGGGAAGTTTGTCGGTGATCTTTTCCTGAACTCTAACCATAGATCACTTTCTTGAGTTCTTCATCTGGTGACTGTGAAAAGAATGTCTATTTTATATCCTTTTTATTAATTGTTATTTTTTGCTCATTAAAGTAGTTTTTAATTGGATTTTATGGTTTATGAGTGCCTGTTGCATCCTTAGACTTGAATCTGCTGCACTAAGCCAAATTTCAGCTTAACCCACAATAACAATCAACTGCCCAAGTGTACAATTTGGGGAAGTAAGATTTGGCAACTTAAAAAGAAAAGGGAAGAAAAGAAACATTGATTAAGGAGTTATTATGTTTCAGATACTTTGCTAAGTGCTTTTCTTAGTGCATTTATTTTAGTACATTTGTTCCTCACAGCAAACCTGGGAATTATATGCAATTATTACCATACCCCCCCCCCCCCCCCAATTAACAGTTGAGAAAACTAAGGCAAACAGAAACTAATTGGCTTGTCTAGGATCACACAGCTAGTAACTAATTGAGGGAAGATTTGAACTCAGTTCTTTGTGACTTCAGGTCCAGCCCTCTATCCAGTGGCTGCTTCATAACACCATTTTTTGAGTTTGATTTATTTGTTTATTAACACAATATCCTCTTCTTCTGACCCCAGAGAGTGATGCAAGGCATATAGTTGTGGGTTAAGTTATTAAATTATTTTTAGTAAATAATTTCATGACAATTTCATGGCTTTAAGATGAACCAGTAATATGACATGGAAGCTCAACAGATCACTGTATAAGCCACATTAATAGAAGCATAGTGTTCAAAATGATGAAGGTGAGCATCTCACAATATTCTTCTACTTCAGTCAGACATATGAATTACTGAGTTCAGTTTTGAGTGCCACAAGCTGGAGCACAGCCAGAAGATAACTGAGATAGTGAAAGAACTTAAAATCATTCCATAAAAGAGTAATTTGAAGAAGTGGTGGAGTGGGCTGAGAAGGAGAGGGGAGATGTGGTGTTTAGCCTAGAGAAGAAAAGACTTAGGGAGAGCGTAGTGACCTTTCTCAAGGTTATCTGGACAAGGGATTAGATTTGTTTCCTTGGCCTCAAAGAGCAGAACTAGAAGCAATCTAAAGAAATTGCAGTCAGATTTCAATTCAACCTTAAAATCTTCCTAACCGTTAGGTGCATAAAAGAGAAATGGGTTTCCTAGAAATAAATGAATGAATGAAAAAGTATTTGTTAAATACTTATTTTCCAAGGGCTAGGCTGTGCTTGACGGATGCCAAAGCAAAGAATCCCTGCCCTGAGGGCTTGCATTCTAAAAAGGAGAGCCAGTAGGAGCCAGGAAAATGGCTCCTATTTCTGAATATTTCAGAATATGTCAGAAAATTTGCCTATTCTAAACTCCCATGGCATGTCATATCTCTTTACGGCTATTTATTATTGACAACTTATATAATTTCTACTTTTCTGAACCCCAAATAGACTAAAGCTTCTTAAGGGTAGACACTAGACTTTATCCATTTTTGTGTTAAGGTTCATAGCTCAATGTATAGATATAGGCATAGATATATTTTAAAAGGGTGACTCTATTAAAGAGAAGAATTATGGCAATATCAGAAGCTCTCCAGGATTCAATTCATTTTTGTGATGGTTTCTGAGTCCATGGTATTGAAAGTACATTAGGAATTAAAATAAGCTGAGATGATATCATTAAAATTTCCTGAGACTAGGTCTTTTCTTCTATAGCAGGGTTTAATCCTCAGGATGCATTTTAATCTCATATTCTGACTGAACCTGAGTTTGCTAAACTTGAAGGTACCACGGACAACTTAAACTCCATTGAAATGATTACTTTTTGTGCTTTGTACATAGTTCTTTTCATGTTGTCTCTCCTATTAGACTTAAGATGCTTGGGAGCAGGGACTGTTTCTAAATGTTTCTTTGTGTCCCCAGCACTTAGAATAGTACCTAGTACACGGTAAATGCTTGTTAACCTACTGACGTCTTGCTTTTGGTGATTCTATTGTTGCTGAGTTATATGTTTGGTCATTATTATCAGTTTAAAAAATTCCATTAAGGGGCCGCTAGGTGGCGCAGTGGAGCACCATCCCTGAAGTCAGGAGGACCTGAGTTGAAATTTGACCTCAGACACTTGACACACTAGCTGCGTGACCTTGGACAAGTCACTTAACCTCAAATTGCCTTGCCTTTCCCTCTCCAAATTTTTTTTAAAATCCCATTAATATTCTGAGTCTTTAAAGTCAACATTTAAAAAAAAAGATGGACTGGGAAGAAGAATAAATATGTAGCAGTATTGATCTATTAGTTTTGTTTCAAGGTCATAAAGTTTAATTGGATTATTGAGTTTTGATTGTAAACTCTCAGAGGATACACACACATAGACATAAATGTTTACATACATATATGTGTGTATATCTATCTATCTATATCTGTATATCTATATCTATCCATGTATCTATAAATAATTTTTTTTCTTTTTAGAGGTGGGATGGTAGGGCAATTGGAGTTAAGTGACTTGCCCAAGATCACAAAGCTAGTAAGTGTGTCAAGTTTCTGAGGCTGGGTTAGAATTGAAGTCCTCTTAACTCGAGGGCCAGTGCTCTATTCACCGTATCACCTAGCTGCCCATATAAATAAATTTTTAACCTGGCTTTTTAATTTGTATAGGTCAATTAAGTAAGCAACAAGAGACAAATTATTTAAAGGCAAACTCACTCATAGTTTGGTCGTATATTCAAATTATACACATTGATACTGGTTCTGTATTGACATTTCTCCTTTTGGGCTTTTCTTTGGGAATTATGTTTAAACAGAAGCATTAGGGATTGTTGAACACTGAATGACAAAGGTTGCAAGAACAATGATGTCTCTTTTCTTGACATTCTTATGGGCAATCAAAATACTCATGAGTCTGGAGTGGTCTGTGGGGTGATTTCTTACAGAAAGATAAAAATAAACCAGCTAGACTAGAGCCTCAGAATACCTTGAGATATAGAAACTTATATTATGGTGGAGAAGAGAACTTCTTTTTATCAAATTAATTTCAACAGCTGTACCCTGGTCCAAATGGTAGGCTTTAAAAAGTCTTTTTCTTATGTTTAGATAAAGTCTGTGACTACACAGTGCTAAAAATGACTAGTTAATTTGCTGGTGGTGGGAGGAAATCACCCAAACCAAGATATTTAACCATACCATCCACCCGTGATTAATGGATAATGTCTGATGAGTAGCTTGAAATGAATGGAGGTAGATGACTTTCCCAGTGTCACAAAGGTAGCAAATTTCAGAAGTAGGATTTGAATCCAACTCTTTCTGGTCATGCACCAAGCACTTTATTCTGCTATATTGCCTCTCTATTTCACTCTATAAACAACAATAATAAAAAAAGTTATTTTTATATTCTCTAGTAGAGAATTCTCTACTTTTTAAATAGTTGTGTTAGGTGGCTAGAAGGGGTGTAGTGGATGGGAGGTAAAAAGAACGTGAACTGTGCAACCCTGAGTAAGTCATAAACCCCTGTGATTAAGTTTCTTTATCTGTAAAAAGGAAATAATAAGGGCACCTGCCTCATGGTATGGGTGTGTGGATCAAATGAGATTTTGTGTGCACACACACACACACACACACACCCACACCCGTTTGAAAACCTAACAGAATTATTATTAGTAGTAGTAGTTCTAGTACCAGTAGTATTGAAATTATATATATAGAAAAAGATTGATCTCAATGCTAATTATTTTTCTTTCTTTTTTTCCTTTTGGAGGGCAAATGGGGTTAAGTGACTTGCCCAAGGTCACACCGCTAGTAAGTGTTAAGTGTCTGAGGTCACATTTGAACTCAGGTCCTACTGACTCCAGGGCCAGTGCTCTATTTACTGTGCCATCTAACCAAGCAAAAAATATGGAGTATGACTCTTTAGGATTATAAATTGATAGACCTTAGTTTGAAGATTTTAATTACAAAAGCACATATTAATGACCTTTCTCTTTTTTCCAGTGATACTAATTGAAGGTTTCTAAATTTACAGTACCCGAAAAAATGTTTATCCCTTCGGTTCAATATATGAACACTTCAAATTATTACTAGTAGGGAAAAACATTTTATTTATTTATTTTATTTTACATCATTCATTTCCACAAAATTTTGAGTTACAAATTTTCTCCCCATCTTCCCCCTACCCCCCGCCCCAAAACAGCCATCCCAATGTATCCCCCTTCCCCCAATCTATTCTCTCCTATGTCTTTCCCCCTTATCCCTCTGATTTTCCGGTAGGGCAGGATGATAGGGAAAAAAATTAATAGGTTAACTACACTAAGGGATGGTATTAAATTGCTAAAATTGCAAAGGCTAAATTGTTGAGAAAATGTTCTATATATTTTCTCTTTCTATGAGTACCCTTTTAAAGTAAGAATGACATTATGAAAGAAATACAGGGGGGAATCTTAAATGATTAAATTCTGGTAAACAAATTTAGAGTAAAACTCTGAAAGTTTGATTTTAATTATTTTTGGAGTTCTGAAAATTGTTTTTTCCCAGGACAATATGAACAAATGAACACTTTTTCTTCAAAGTGTACTACCTTTTAAAAGAAAAAAAAATAGCCTTTAAAATTACCATCATAATTCTTTATTTAAGTGTGGAATAATACTATCACTTTTTAAAGAAAAGGGGCATGAATATTAACATTTTCTGGATTAGACTCCCCAGGACTAAATGTTTAGAGGAAAAACAGTGATTTTGGATTGCAGATACTACCAAGAAAGTGAGAATCATTTTGAATATAGCAACAAAGGGAACTTTTTGCATCAAAGCATCATATGATTATTAAATTTAACCTTAGAATAAAGTAAAAAATTTTGAGAACAGGAATCTAATTTACTATATTGAATAACTGCTTTAAAAAAAAAAGCAATGAAAGATAAAATCTGGGCCACAGACAAGAAACAGTTAAAAGTCTGAGTTCTATCTCATCAGACATTAGATATGATACAGCAAAATCCATTCTGTGAATTCACTGTACCTTCTCTACATGGTACCTTTGGTATCATTGGCTGAAATGGAGGACTGGGATGGGTAGACTAAAAAATGATCCTACTTTGGACTTCTTTCTTTGAAAGAAGCTGATATGGAAATTCACATAGTGGTAGTTTTCTCCATAACTCAATTGAATAAGTATTGAACACCTACTATTTACAAGGCTAATCCACATAGGAAATTAAAAAATTAAATTAAATAAGGGATAGTCATTGAGTTATCATTTTACAACCAGAAGGGGCATTAAAGATGTTCTAGTTCAGAAGTATCAAACACAGAGCCCATGGACCACATGTAGGCCATAACACTCCTGGGGGGGACCTGAACCAGATTAAAAGCGAGAAATATTTTGCAGAATTAATAAAAATGTAATAGACATAGGAAGTTAATATGTGGTTTTCCTAAGTAAATATGTTTTCTGCAAGAATCTCTATATATGGTTTAGTGGCCCCTGTTTCTCTGAGTTTGACACCATTGATCTGCTGGAGAGGAAGAAACTGAGATTGAGAGAGAGAAGTGATGTTCCCAGTGTTATGCAGGTAGTAAAAGATTGTTTCAAGATTGCCGTAACAAGTTCATTCTGAGGGTAAGGGATATTAATGAAATTATTCATGATTGATGTATAACTTACACAATTGCTGTTTTTGTAAATGGTCATAGAACTCTACTCTCAATTCTCATTATCAACTACCTCATGATCAACCTATCCTCATTCTATGTGTATACTTTAATGATTTTGTCATCTCAAGCCAACATACATTTAATAAGTGCCTACTATGTGTCAGGCAAGTTCTTTTGGAACTGTCAGCAAGAAACATTTACGGCCACAGTGTTCTTACTAGCCTCTATGGTACATAGGTCATGAGGCATCTTTCAAGGTTTAGATGATTTAGGGCTGTAAAAACTACAGTTGACAACTTGAATGTTAAGTTGAAAGTTGAGTGATAGGCCCTCTGGGTAGGGTTTAGATTTCTAGTGTGATGCATTCACTATTGTTGGCACCATTTTGTGAGTCAAGACACTGGAAGCTCTAGCAATTCATTTCCATTTAATCAATTCTTTCAGCTTTGTTTGCTAGGTTAAGATGAGAAATGGTGTCATATTTTGGCTTTCAAAACAAGTAGATTGGTTTCATTGTTTTTTGTTTGTTTTTGTAGTGCCTGAAAGTTTAAGAAATGAATTTTATATAGAGTAAAATGGTTACACATTGAAGGCTGCAGAGAACTCTAGGAAAAAAAATTGATGACTATCAGTTGATATTCATATATTAATTCTACTGAGGATTATTACTATACTTTCATTTACCACCTAGATTATATCCTATAAAGAGACAGAATGAGAACTTTTTAAATTAAAAAAACACACACACACACATAACAGTAACAGTATCTTCTAGGGTAAATAAACTGCATTATTTCCATAATAAGTTTAATAATGAGCATAATCTATTGAACAAAAATAAAAGATTCCTGCCAAGAGTTCTAAATGTTTATTTTATAAAGCCTAGAATAACGACTACAAATTACTCTTAACAACCTACAGTGGGTTATACCATTGCTAATGTGTGCTGTGGGCTCCCTCCCTTCCCTACTTCCTACCCCTTTTTTCAGTTAGAAAGATCCCAGTAGTCATAAAGAAAAAAATAGCCTTGAATATTCGGAAGTCATCATTTGGTTAGTGTCTCATTAAAAGTGACTCATTAAAGTTTTATGAAATGGACTGTGCCTAACTACTCAATCAACCTTATTTTTCTAGAATGTATCTACTGTTTCCAACTATCATTGTGCTAAAATGTGATCAATTGAATTTAGGGTGATGAAGAAATTGTGCCACAAATCTATTTTTATTTATTTTTGGAGGGGGGAAGCCGAGGCAATTGGGGTTAAATGACTTGCTCAAGGTAACACAGCTAGTAAGTGTGTCAAGTGTCTGAGGGCACATTTGAACTCAGGTCCTCCTGACTCCAGGGCCAGTGCTCTATTCACTGCGCCACCTAGCTGCCCCTTTGTGATAAATTTAGGGAAAGCTTTTTGCTCATTGTTTTGGGGCTGCAGTGCATCAGCAAGTGCATGCTGAAAATATGGGGAATTAAGTCAAACCTAGAATCATGAATCATGAACTACAGAAGGTATAAATTCCAATCATACATCCTTTCAAATAAGGGACACTGCTGTATTTCCTGACCTTTTCAATTTTAGATACCTCTAATTACTAGGAAGCTTTTTCCCTACAAAGACCCAAACTGAGCTCACTGCAACTTACCACAGGATCATATAATTAGAGATGGAAGGGACCTTAGAGGCTACTGAGTCCAGCCCCCTCATTTTACAGTTGAGGAAACAAGAGGCTCAGAGAAGTTATGACTTTAGAGTCACAGAGCTGGTGAATATCTAGTAAGGTAAGATTCAAATTGAAGTTCACAGTTCTATCTACCACATAGGCTACCTAGCATATTCCACCTATTGGTCCTGATTCTGCTTTCTAGGGCCCAGAAGAATAAATAAAACCATAAAGTTTCCATTGTTAACTCTTCAAAGAAAGGAAAACAGCTGCTAGGTCCTCTTCTAAGATGTCTTCTTCAGGCTAAACATGCATAGTTCCTTTGGTAGATCCTTTAGTAACATGACTTTGAAGCCCTTCCCCATCTTGATGCTTTCTGTTTGACCATTGTTCCCCAAAGTGAACACATTGAGGAAACTGAGTTCCATTGAGTAAAAAGGCATAAAGGAGTTTACATCAACTCAATGTGCCCAGATTCAATATAAAGCATATTTTACTTAATAGATACTGCATTTTACATGCTAAAATGAATTCATTTTGGCTCCTCAAAGGTCAACTTATCTTATTGGGTTATGGTACACTGATACAGCCTCAGACTAAAAGCCTACAAAACTGTTCTTAAATCTCCCATCAAGAAAATATCATTTTCTTGAAACCTGTACTGGCCTTATAAGGAATATGCTAGACACTATCAGATTATTTGCCTGCCCAATCAGTTTAAATATTTCAAGATTAACCTTTATTGTGAATCTAAGAATAACTGTTTTTATTTTAGGGAAAGAACTATCTATTATTAGGGAAAGATTTTCAGATTTGAGGGGATTCTTTTTTCAAATTTTTTATAAAGAAAATTTTATTTGATACATCACATTTTTAGTATCACAGAGTTGTTAAATGTTTATCAGAACAGTCAAATAAATTGGTAAGACCTTTGATTCTATTTGTATTAACCAATAGCTTCATTTTCACTATAGTTTTTGTAAGATATTTACCTATCATTCAGCATTTAATTTATTTCTTGCTTTGAATTTGATTGGAAATAGAGCCAAGGATCCTGATGAAGAGATAAGTTTTCATAAATGAAAACACTCTTTGTGAGTGTGCTTAGTAAAACTGCAATGTTTCTCCTAGGGTACACTGGGGAATTATTATTATTATTATTATCATTATTATTTTGAGACAGTTGTACCCAGGGTCATACACCTAGTAAAGTATCTGAGGCTGGATTTGAACTCAGGTCCTCCTAATTCCAAGCTAGGTGGTCTATCCACTTTGCCACCTAGCTGCATGGCCCCTGGGGGAAGTCTTTAACCAACTTCCTAATTGAAGACTTGAAGTTTTTTGTCTCCAAATTGCATGAAAGCAATTAAAAAAAAAACAAAAACCTTATGCTCTAGAAGCTCAGTGTTCTGAAAGCAACCTTTTGGGAATCTTTCAATGTCAAGTGTGGACTTTTGGGTTATATGTCTAAAATATTTCTGCATAATCCAAACCATACGCCAATTACCAGATGGGAAATTTCGTAGGCACGATTTCCCCAATCAAGTTAAAAGCAACTGCTTAAATAATTATTAATTTTTGTTTGTTAAAAAGTATTTGTTGAACGCTCTGTGCAAATTCATTGTAATTGCCTATTCCAATGTGTACATAGAAAATAGGAAATAACATTAGAGATCATGTGGCTCAGCTCCATTCTACATATGAGGAAATAGGTTCTTAGAAAGGAAATGGTTTGGCAAAGGTCATGTAACTTTTGAATGACAAAACTGGAATTTGAACCTGGGCTTTTTGTTCCCTAACACCATATTGTTTCTTCTTATGTACATAAAACACATGTACTTACTTTGATTATATATGCTACATGGTACAATGGATAAAATGGTGGACTGGAGACAAGAACTGCTGAGTTCAAATACAGCTTCAGACACTTAATAGCTATGTGACCCACAGAGGCTAATTGACTTGCCCAGGGTCACACAGATGGAATTTTAAACTCAGATTCCCTGATTCCCAAATGAGTGGTCTTTCTCACTTTATTATCTTCTTGTATGCGTATCACTGTTAAATTTATGCTGCAGCTTACTTATAGCTACGATGCACATTTAGATGATTAGCAATCTCAGTTTGTCTGAGATGATATATGTTCCGTGACTGACGTGCATAAAGGCAATTATATACATATATTCATGTAATTACCAATGTATAGAAATAAGTAAGTATTCCAAAAGAGAGAGTGCAATTTTAAACTTTAAAGCTTAAAATAGGGGAGGCTAAGTGGCGCAATAAATAGAGCACCAGCCCTTGAGTCAGGAGGACCTGAGTTCAAATGTGGCCTCAGCCACTTAACACAAAAACTAGAGGTGTGACCTTGGGCAAATCACTTAACCCCAATTGCCCACCAAAAAAAGGGCAAAAAAATATAAAGCTTAAAATATATTTTGGGGACACTCTGTATACTTTATGGGTGCATATGAAATTTACTATCAAATCCTTTCTGCACTTAATAATAATTAAGAGAATGACAACCATAGCTAAAATTTATGTAGCACTTGAAGGTTTGTGAAACTCTTCACCTCTGGAATAGCAATCTCTCGTTGTCAGCAATATCTAATATACTCCTATAAAACATAAAGGCTTATTTTCTGTATGTGTTTTGGGATCCTGTCCTAATATTATCCTAAAAAGAAAGTTTATGCAAGAGGAAGCATATATTGATGGATAGTTGCCTATGGATTTATTCAGGGAAGAGACTCTGTATAGAAGCATTGTTGTTTTTTTTTCTTTTTTCTTCAATTTCCTGTCCTGTTTGTTTTTGCTTGTTTCTATACATTTATTCTTCCCGAAGACTTGGTGCTCACAGACAGAGTATAGGTGTCTCTTCTGTGGTTTTCACACATACTCTCTCTCTCTCTCTCTCTCGCTCTCTCTCTCCCTCTCTCTATTTCTCTAAGGAGGGAGTTTAATGATATATTGCTATTAAATATTTTTGAAATATATTAATTATAAAATCATATGAAGGAGAAAGCATCATTTAAAGAACCAGATCGAATAGATAAGAAAGAGTAGCCAAATGTAGAATATCCATGTTTCATTTTTAGATGTTTGCACTACTATTAATTCCTAATATAATTTAGAAGAGTAACATTGTCCAGGGATGACTTATTTCATTGCATGAACATCCTTAATAGCATTAATTTTTAAGTAGTTCACAGAAGATTAGAACTAAAAAAGATTTGAGAGGCCATTTAATCCAACACCTCTCATTTGAAAGATAAGAGAACTAAGGGCTAAAGTCATTTAGGACTTGCTCCAGATCACAGTAGGTGGAAGAGCTGGAATTCAAACCTAGATCCCTTGATTTCAGAACCTGTACTATTTCCTTGCATTTTAGTGCCTCTCTTTCAAAATGTTAACTGCTACAGAGGGGGGAAAAAACTGAATTAACGTAAGAGGATAATGCTAACTCTTAAATAAATTTTATTGATATCTTTTGTTTTTACATTACTTAAATTTGACTGTTTTATTTTCTTCTCCCCTCCTAGAGAAATCTTATATAAAAAGGATTTTTTTAAAGAAAAGGAGGAAGAAAGGAAAAATAAGCAAAAACAATTAATACATTGAAAACATCTGAAAGTATATGAAATGTTCCATACCTGTGGATAACCTACTTCTGTAGGAGTGGGGGGAGGTATTGTTTTATAGCTCTTCTTTGGAGCCATATTTATTTATTTTGTAAATCTTTTGTTTATTTATTTTTAGTTTTCAACATTCATTTCCACAAGATTTGGAGTTACAAATTTTCTTCCCAGCTCTTCCCTACCCCCATCCCAAGATAGTGAGCCTACTGAATACCCCTTGCCCCAATCTGCTGTCTCTTATATCCTTCCCTATGCCCTCCCTAACTTTCTAGTAGGGCAAGATGGCTTTCTATACCCCAGTGCCTGTATATCTTATTTCCCAGTTGCATGTAAAAAACAATTTTTTAACATTTGTTTTTAAAACTTTGATTTCCATATTCTTTACTTTCTGCCCTCCTCACCTACCCCCACTGGAAAGACAAGCAATTCAATACAGGTTGTACATATGTAGTTACACAAAACATTTCCATAGTGGATATATTGTGAAAGACTAACTATATTTCCCGGCATCCTATACCACCCTTCACTTATTCTGTTATCTCTTTTGATTGTGTCCCTTTTCAAAAATGTTTGCTTGTAACTACTCTCTCCCCCAATCTTCCCTACCTTCTATCATCCCCTCTCTTATTCCCTTCCCCCCTACTTTCCTGTGGGGTAAGATACCCAATTGAGTGTGTACATTATTCCCTCCTTAAGCCAAATTCCGTTGACCCATTTCCTTTCATCTTCCTGCTCTTCTCCTCCATTGTAATAGTTTTCTCTTGCCTCTTTTATATGAGATAATTTACCTTATTCTATCTCATCCTTTCTCTTTCTCCCATCATATTCCTCTCACCTCTTAATTTTATTCTTTAGATATCATACCCTTCCTATTCAACTGATCCTGTGCCCTTGTTTATGTATACATGTACACACATATACACACACTCACATATGTATTTATACATTTACATTTAGATTAATACTTATACATGTATTTATACATACACCCTCCTGTACATACATACATATGTATATATGTATACATATACACACATATATTCCCTTCAACTATCGTTATACTGAGAAAAGTCTCATGAGTTACAATTATCATTTTTCCATATAGGAATGTAAATAGTTCAACTTTAATAAGTTCCTTATGATTTCTTTTTCCTGTTTACCTTCTCATGATTCTTTTGCTTCTTGTATTTGAAAGTCAAATTTTCTGTTCAGCTCTGGTTTTTTCATCAAGAATTCTTGAAAGTCTTCTATTTCATTGAATGACCATATTTTCCCCTGAAGCATTATACTCAGTTTTGCTGGGTATGTGATTCTTGGTTTTAATCCTAGCCCCTTTGATCTCCAGAATATTGTATTTCAAGCCCTTCAGTCCCTTAATGTAGAAGCTGCTAGATATTATGTTATCCTTATTGTGTTTTCCAATGCTGAGATTGTTTCTTCCTTGCAGCTTGTAATATTTTCCCCTTGACTTGGGAACTCTGGAATTTGGCTATGATATTCCTAGGAGTTTTCTTTTTGGAATCTTTTTCAAGAGGTGATTGGTGAATTCTTTCAATTTCTATTTTGCCCTCTAGTTATAGACTATTTGGGCAATTTTCCTTGAGAATTTCTTGAAGAATGATTTCTAGGCTCTTTTTTTTTTTTTATTGTGGCTTTCAGGTAGTCTAATAATTTTTAAATTATCTCTTCTGGATCTGTTGTCCAGGTCAGTGGTTTTTCCAATGAGATATTTTACATTGCCTTCTACTTTGTCCCTGTCCCTTTGCTTCTAACAACCCTCCCCCCCAACCTGCCCTCCCCTCCATAATCCTCCTCTCATCCCCATTCCTATAGGGCAAGATACCCTGCCCTTGGGGCAGTTGGCTGGACTGCTTCTTTCCCCAAATTTAGCCAAGTTCCACTGACCTTTCACTTTGTCCTTCTTTCTTATGGGTTGATAATTCTAGAAACTGCCACAGCTGCTGGTGATCCACTCTCCAGAGTGCTCCAGCTGCAGCTTGTCCTGACCACCCTGGAGTCAAGCTGCGATTTCAGGCTAGGCTGGGCTCAGCTCTCAGCATTCTGTGATGAGCCCTTCCCATCCCACCAGCAGGAGATGTTTTTCTGTAATTTGTGAGTTCTGGAGCTCTAAAATTTGTTTAGAGTCATATTTTATAGGTATTTGAGGTGGTTATGGTGGGAGCTGTGGAGTTCTGCTTCTACTCCACCATCTTGACACCCCCCAACACACCCCACCCCCCCAGCCCATGGTCACAGTATTAAGAACAAAGAACAAAAGACTAATCATCTGGTTTCCCTGAGGAGGTTTGCCTCCTCACCCAGTCATTCAGTCATCTCACAATACAATAATCTTCCACTCATGGGGCAATTATAGATGAACTTAATCAGTCACTTATCCAGATTCACAATTACTAAATATCATTAATCACTAAATACAGTCTTTAGAAAAATTACACAAACCCTCCACTCCTTGGTGTCTAGTAAACTTCAGTTTCATCACATGTTCAATATCCAAGGGGAGGCCTTTTCTTCATCTTGACTCAGGGTTGTCTCTCAGATTCCCTGGATCCCCTTCCATGGTCCCAGCTCCTACCTGAATCCTCCAAACAGTCACCTGGATTCAGAGGCAGACAGCTCCCAAGTCCTTGTCTAGTCCTCCAGGCTGTTCTTGTTACACACTGAAGTTCACAGGGTCCAGCACATCTCAGAATCTTCACCACTTCTGTTGCTGAGAACTCAAGGATCAACAAAGCCACAAATAAACAAAGTCTTATCCTGGTCATGCTTCTTCAGTCCTCCAGCAGTTCGGCTGGCCCTAGGACCCAGAAGAAATCTTAGCCTTCCAGGTGGCCTCCTCTGCAGCAACTTCAGCTTTCACCAGATTCTGGTCTCATAGAGAACTCCAACTCAGTTGTCTAGCAGCCCACCTTCCAGATGCTGTGAAAATTCTGCTCCCCTCACCAGGAGGCCTGGGAAGAAAATTCTTGATTCTGACTCTCTGTCCTCTGGAGCTCTTCTTAAATACCCACACACATACATTGGCTTCCTGTCTTGGCCAACCCCTTCCTATTAAGTCAACAACAGGAGAAGTTTATACTTCTCCAAAATTTCATTACATGAAATCGAAAAGCTCCATTACAAACAAAATTAATGCATCTAGGATAAGAAAAGAAAGGTTAAATGAGGAGATCTCTGTATCAAATTTCTCATATGAGAATCTGTTTCTTTCACAGAAGTACTTAGCCCTTAGCTAAATATCTGCTAAATTAATTACTGTTACAGGCAGCAAGTGAGGAGTAATTTCGGTTACACTTTAATAACCACAAAGAGTACAGAGACAGACTGTGTAGAGACAAGGGATGAGTGGTGAAGTGAAGCAGGGAGCATAGGAAGGAGGATAGGGAGGGAGAGGGGCTCAATGAATCACCTATGCATTTTTAATGACTTCCTTGGGATATATGTTTAGTAGTAGTCGAATCTCTGGGTCCAAGGACTTGGATATCTTATTTACTTTTTTCCTCCAAATTTCAAAATGCTTTGAAAAATGGTTGTGCTAAGTCAAAACTCCACTAGTATCGAATAGAATTCCTATGCTTATTGTTCTATAAGGGACAGCTAGATGGCACAGTAGATCGATAGAGCATGGGACCTAGAGTCAGGAGTATGTGAGTTCAAATCTGTTCTCAGACACTTACTTGACTATATGACCCTGGGCAAGTCACTTAACCTTGTGTGCCTCAGTTTCCTCATCTGCAAAATGAGCTGGAAAAGAAAATGGCAAACCACTCCAATATTTTTGCCAAGAAAACCCCAAATGGAGGCACAAAGAGTTGGATATGACTGAACAACACATTTTTCTACAACCTCTATGATATTGACTACTCTCATCTTTTCTCACTTTTGCCAGTTTACTGGGGGCAAGGTTAAATCTTAGGCTTGTTTCAATTTGTATTTTTCTTATTAACAGATTTTGGGGCAGACATTTTTTCCATATGGTTAGTAATTTGTAGTAGTTTGTAATTCTTCTTTTTAGATAATTTTGTTCATATCCTGTGCTTGCTTATCTATTGTGGAATTGTTCTTATTTGTGTGTGTATATGTGTATATTTATATTTATATATGTGTGTATACACATTCTTGTTATCTATTTGTTGTCTGTATATCTGAAATACCAAATTCTTATATGAGAAATTTGATACAGAGATCTCCTCCTTTCCTTTTCTTATCCTAGATGCATTAATTTTGTTTGTAATGGAGCTTTTCGATTTCATGTAATGAAAATTATCTATTATGTATTTGAAATTGCTGCAAGGTCTTATTTAGTTAAGGATATGATTCTAGCTCTTTAAGGTTTGGAAGCCATATTAATTCCCATGATTACTTTATAGCATGGAAAGCAAAGATCAAATTGAAATTGTTTGTGACTGAATTTCTTATATTATCTTCCAAGGAACCATTTTGTTTGGAATCATGTGATCTCAGGTAGTATATTTTAGAGTTTGTATTAAATGAATGAAAATTTATGTTACAAATGCTTTATACTTCTCCAAATTATGAAAGTGAAGGTAATAGATTGCAAGATTTATGGGCAAAAGAAATTAATTGAATAGATACCCAACTGATTTCTCCACATTCTCATGAATAAATTAATTATCCTAGAAGTCTGTGGCTATTCCCTAGGCAAAGTAGAGCATATTAATTTTCAAAAACACTAGAGAATACATTGTCTTCTGCACATGCTTATGAATTTGTGAGTTTGGAACTTCTAAATACATAGTTTTCAAAGGAAAAGAAAACATGTGCTTTCCCATGTCAGTATAGAAGAAGTCAGTTAAAAAAAATACTAGCCACTGATCACATTCTTCACAAATAATACTTATTGAACATTTAGGACCCATCACAATACATTAGGTATTATAAATAAACCTTTTCTGTATACTGCTATGAATATTTTGAGAAGCAAGAAAATGTAACTCAAGGCTTACTTGTTTGAACTAATTACATTTTAGGTCCTAAAGTATTGCATTTCATTATCTTTTGTATTTTTTGGTTATATATTAAAAAAATTCTCCTTCTTCATAGGGTGCTACCCTAAACCTTTTCTGTTCGAGGTATTATGGGCCTCATTTATTCTACAATGATCTTTCTCAGGTGCAGGGCAAGAAGTACTAATTCATTGACTCTCAGCAATTTTTCATCATACTCCCTGTTTTTTGCTCCCTTTATATAAAATATGTAAAGTGAAAGAGATAATAGATGGCATTTGGTGAATGTCATCACAACAAAGTATGTGATTCTGATATGAAGAGGAACCTGGGCTCTCAAAGACTTAGTCACTAGAGCACAAATTTTAGCAGACCCTTCCAAGGTAGAAAGGCTTTGATGGTCCTGTCTGTTCCCCAAGGACTAGCCTAGCTAACTTCAAAGGAGCTCATCATCAGATTGGCTTCGGAATGATTTCTTTTTCATTAGAGTACTTTTCAACAACCCATGTCAGAGATAGTAATCTACGCAGGAAACAAGAGATCCTTGGGTATCTTCTTCCTTCTAAGCAAAGCTCCTCCAGTAAAAGCCTAAGAAAGAGCCATGGTTATTAGTATAGTTTTTTCTTTTTCTTTTTGCTAGAGATGCATATCCAGAGAGAGGGGAGAGCATGGTGGGGGGGGGCGGGGGGAAGAAAGAGAGAGAGAGAGATGGGGGGGGAGAAAGAGAGAGAGAGGGAGGGAGGGGGAGAGAGGATTAGGCAATCATAGTAGCCAAATTTGGTTTTAAAAGAAGACAATTTTTGGTTTGATTTGGTTTGGTTTTTGGTGTGAGAAAGGAATCAACAGTCTATTAGTTGGCTAGATAGAAGCTGGTCTGAAATTGTTTTGCCCCTTGGCATTTTTTTAACAATAAAGTCTTTTCCCACATGCATGCCTTGCTATATGATTTTTTCCCCTTTGACAAAATAGATGAGCTAACTGTAGTGTATTCCCTTTAAATACATCACTTGATTGAGACTGACTCTTAAAAAAGAACTTTTGCAGTATATATAGAACATTTACACATTCCTTTACTAATTTAGATTAGATAGCTCAGGTAATTAATTTTGTAGTTTATAGACTCATAGAATGCTAGAACTGGAAAGGTACCTTAGAGACCATCTAGTCCAACTCTAACATTTTATTAGTAGGAAACTTAGACCCAAGAGAAGTTAAATGACCTGTTTTCCAAGGTCAGATAGCAAGGTCATGATAAGGAATTAGAACACAGCTCTCTTGTGACTCAGGCCAGTGTGGATGAATTTATAACATGCTCGCTACTCAATGGTTATGAATATCACAAGTAAGCTCATCACTGATCCTTGGTTTTCATTGGCATGAAGAAGATGAACAGAAAGCAAAACTGATTTTAGAATATGCATTAATCTTTACTTCATGTGCCGCGTCTGAAATGTGGTTCCTAATGGAAATGAAAACTTAGCCAGGTGCTCTGGAGGTGTTTTACAGAGGCATTATCCTACTTTCCTGAAGATTCAAAATATGTTCCCATTTAATTTTATAAATGGCAGTGTGGGAAGGAGAGAAAAAAAAAAAAGCCCCAAAGAATCAAAGGAGTATCTGCTTCATACTTTGAGTGCTTCAACTAAAGTAACACATCTTTCTGACTTGAGGCTACTCTTGGGAGCAAGTAGGGGAAAAACAACTTTCAATGGACATAAAAACATTGTGTACCACTCCCTCTGGGATCATTTCCTCTGCACTGTCTGGTGTCCTGGCTGTTAATTCTTCATTTCTTGGCCCTGGGGTTAACCCTGAGGGATTGTGGTTAACTAGCCCCTATATGGTACTCTCCAATACTGGTCAACCTGCAGAAAAATTAGTTTTTATAAAAGGGTATTTATTGAGAAGGTATAGCAAGAACATTAGTTACTCACCCAATCATGGGGTGCCAGATGAATTCTCCTTTTTCATGCACAAAAAAGGTACCTAAGAAGAAGGGGATCAAATTTAAAGTTCAGTACTAATCAGGCTCATATTTAGGGAACATAAGTGCTTAAAGATTCTTGGTCCCAAGCATCCTTTTCTCCATTTATAGAGTTCCTGCCAAGACCTCCTTACTTGCTTAGCTGGAATGGTTTCTGGCAGGTTGTAATGACCCAACTAACGGAGGAATTTACTGCTGGGCTGGGTCAGGCAGGTTCTTCATCTCCTGCATTGAATCCTCATTGGACTTGACTGCTACCTCAACAGGTTCTAGTTGCTAGAGACGCCCCAGATATCCTGATCTCTTCCACTCTCTTCTCAGAATATTTCTTTGCCTAAGGCCAGGACAAGATAAGTTCAGGAAAAACAAAACAAAACAAAACCCCAGGACATCAGCTTCCCTCTCCCTCCCCCTCCCCCACCTTTCTCCTTGAGCTCATGGGAATTTTGTATCATTAGCTTCCTGAAAAGTAAAATTACAAGAATAAAGGTGGGAGATAATCCTTCTGTGAATTCAGCCTGAATTCATCCCTCCTGTCATCAGTCCTGGCTCTGAAGCCAGTTGGAAGGCTTTTTGTAACCACACAGTATGAACTCCCAAGTCATCATGGCCAAAATGACTTGTGAAGGTCCAGGTGTTAGACTGACAGCAATCAAGGACTTTCCATCTATGCATCAAGCACAGGACTTTCATGGGTCAGTCTCTACCATTACAATTCACTTAAAAGACAATCCTACACAGCTGTCAATGTGAATTATTTAATCTAAAGCCAGAGCTATGACTGCAGGGCAAATCTCAGGATGAAGGAGACAGAAAATCCATGACACCATAACTCTAACTGGTTGACCACATGAGTCCTTGGTGGTAGGGAAGATAGACAAGCAAGGTTAATAAGTATTCATTAAATGCTTACTGTGTGGCAGATACTGTGCTAAGCACTTGAGGATTAAAAGAAAGTCAAAAAGTCAGGGGAACCCAGGCCAGGAACCCATCAAGCATAGTTGGGTTGATAGGGCTAGGCAGGGCAAGAAGAAGAAACAAGAGATTGATACACCCTGAGGCCAGAGCCTGTAATGGATGGTGGAAGGAGGGGGGAGTAAAGAGGAGGACCAAGGTGCAGATCCCGCTCAATCATCCTTGCCCCTGGCAGGCAGGATAATCTATTTGGGTGTAGTAGCAATCAGACTCTAGGGAAAGGGGGAAGTTGGTGGCCTCTGGGCTGAGGGGAACAGTCAATAGGGATAGAAGGGTACCATGTTTCCTCCTTCTGGCTACCAACATGGGGGTGTTATGCTTCCTTGTGATAATCAGTTGTCCATTGATATCCCCCTTAGGAAGGAAGCTCTCTCAGCTGTCTGGGCCCTGAATAGAGGATATAAACATTGTCAAAGACTTCAGGAAAAGCCCTATTGACCCAATATGGTTATATATCTAACAAAACAGAACAACAATTCAGATCAGGATTTTAACTTTATTTTATCTACTATTTAGAACCTTGAAATTTATATTGCGTAGTCTTTCCATAGAAAAAACACACTAAGATACTAAGACTCCTCTCATGGTTTTCAGTAATTTCGCTTAGATCTTGGGATTTAATTCTATTGACATTTACTTTAACTTTCCATTAATTTGGTTAATAGATTCCAAATCAGTCAAAAACAAATTGACTCTTGGGAGGTAAAGTACTTTAAAGGGCAGGTTAAGTTTTTTTTTTCCTCTGTTGAATAACAAAAGAGACATTAAAAATTTATTTCTTGTGAAGGGCAAATTTCAGTATTGCTCAGTACAATGGAAAGTAACACCTTGTATTTTTGAGCAAAAATCACTGGTCCATAATGGATTTATGGTTGTGTTTTGTTATTATTCTATCTTCTCCAATAATAAAGGGAAATTTAATTTGGGAACTATGTTTATTCTTGTTGAATATCATTAGAATTTCCAAGAAATTATTGGAAATGATATTTTAATTTGGAATTTTTATTTTTATATAGTTCCTTTTATTAGTTCTAATAGGCTTATATATAGAAATCTGATTTAAGATAAATTTATCAATTTAAATAAATTGATCACTGAGTACTAGTGAGTCACATAAGTTTAATAATTTGATTGAAATAAGAAATCTAAACAAATGCTTTGTCATGCCTGTATTAGTAAACGGAGTCAAGATTTTCAGATTGAAAAGCATTTAATTAGTTGTTACCATATGTTTCCCTAGTTTCAAATGAAGGTTTTGAGTAAATTGAGGAAAAGCTGTCACTTTAAAGTGTTTTCTAGGCATTGTTTTGTATACAAAGGATTAAAGGAAAAGTCAGGGATGGATAAAGGGAAAACTGAATTACCCAATACTTCTAGCCTTGGTATGGAAAATTTCTCTTTATTGAATATTTTGTGGAAAGTGGAAACCATTGAAGGCTTCTGAGTGGGGTTGTAATAGACTCAGGCAGTTGTGATTGGATTGGATTTGGAGGGGAAGAACCTGGAAGTAGAGAAATAGAGGTTGAAAAAAAGACTTGTTAGTGGAAAAATTTCAAGTTGGAGTTTGTCGTCATAGTAAGACATGCCTATGTGTTTGAGTTAATTCCTTCATAAGTCAGAGGCATATCACTCTCTGGAGAAATTTCAGATTTATCTGAAAGTTCACCTATGTTAAAGGTTTTTCCAGAATTGGTTTGAAGACAGCTTTCATTTATGTAATGTATATATATATATATATATATATATATATATATATATATATATATGTATATATATATATATATATATACACACATATACTTATGTATGATACCTATACACACATATATACATGTATGTGTGTATACATATTTCAAGTTATTTTACACATAAAAACAAACTGAAAAATTGTGTAAAGAAACAGGAAACAATCTTTATGGATTTTCATTATGTAAATTTTGCTATAAAAATTAAAGTTTGGTAGTCTATATGTAGCACTCTGTATAGTATCTGGCATATGGTAGATGCTTAATAAATGCTTGTAATAAATGCTTATTTGCCTCCCCCCCTCCCCCTGCCATTTCTACCCCTCCTACTTCTCTTTCCCCCCACCCCCCAGTCCTTTAGCATTTATGGTCCATACCTGGGAAAGACCATAGCTTAAAAAGGCCAAGGTCTCTCACTGCATCTGGGATCATTTCCATTCGTCTTGATCTGTGTTTTGCCGCTGGATCCAGATGACCCTGGAGGAGACAGTGAGGCTGATGAGTCTGCACAGCCCTGCCTCACTTAAATCCAATTCACTTGCAAGTCAACACATCACCCTCCAGATGTCATTGGTCCTCCTTGAGAACAAAGGACAAACAACAATAAACAATGATCGATACTCAGCAATTTAGGACTGAATACATGTTTCACAGTTATACAGTGCTTTAGAGTTTTCAGAACATTGCACCTATATTGGCTCATTTGATCCTCACAATAAACCTGTGAGTTAGGTGAAATTGTCCTTCCCATTTTACATATAATAAAACTGAGGCTCAAAGTGGTTTTGTGATTTGTCCGGAGTAGAAGAGATAGATACTAAGCATAACAGAGGACTGGAATCTGGCTCTTCATGATTCTAAGATCACTGCTTTTTTGAATGCTCCAAATTTATTCATCATTAAATGTTTTAGTCATAACAGTCTTCTATTGGTTTCTGTTTCCTATGTGTATTTCTCTTCTTTTCAGGGAGATTAGAAATTTCTCTAGCCAGAGGTGGGAAACCAGCAGCCTCAAGGCCACATGTGGCCTTCTAGGTTCAAGTGCAACCCTTTGACTGAAGCTAAGCTTCACAGAACAAATCCCCTTAATAAAAAGATTTGTTCTGTAAAACTTGGACTCAGTCAGAAGGCTGCACCCAAAGACCTAGAAGGTCATGTGTAGCCTGGAGGCTGCAGGTTCCCCACCTTGCCTAGGCTGTGGAGCTGCCTTACATGGGTGCATTCCACAGAGCACTTAGCACAATGCTGAGGATGAAGTAGGCACTCAGCTTGTGACTGAAACATCAACAGTTGTCTCTTTTACACATTCCCTAATTTGACAAGTTGTTTTGGTGTATCATTATTCAAGTCTCATATGTATAAAGGGAAGTGATGGAGAGGCAATGAACAAACTATTAGATCTTTGACATTAATTAAAAAATGACAAATTATTGCAACCCTTTCTTCGGGTGAGCAATTGTAAATTGGGTGAGTACAGTAAAAATGAAACTTGATCCCATTAAAATATAATTTTCATGGATTCTCTTGCATGTTGTCTCTTGCCCTCAAATGGCACAATCTTTTCCTGTTTAATAGCAATTTCTAGTTTTCAAGCTATAGGAAGGTGGGAGGGAGGCAGAGAGAGTGAGAGCAGGGAGGAAGAAGAAAGAGGGGGGAGGGTTGAAAGTTGTCATCCAAGAAATGTAATGAAATTTGACAAATTATTTTAAGATATAAATGTTTCTGAAGGGTAAGTAGAAAGTAGGTGAATGGATATCTACTGAATGAACAAGATTAATTGAGCATCAGAAATTAGGAAAAACATCATTTTCAATACCCATTTTTCATAGGGTACTACCACATTCCTAGTCAGCCAACCCTGAAAGAATTTGAGATTATGGAGTTAAACTTAAATGACAAAGGAAATCCCCAAATCTTAGTTTGCTTTAAAGCTTATTAAAACACTCTTTTACGTATAACACTTAAAATTCTTCCTCTCAGCACAGGTTTGTAGCTTTGCTTGCAAAGTTATTAAGTCTTTACTCCATGCACAGTATTGTTCTAGGCCTTGGTGTATAGAAAGCTGAATGAGATGTGGCCATTGCCTTTCAGTAATCTATGATCAAGATGGGAAAATAGAGACTGCATGTAAATAAGTGTAATGGAAAATAAGTGGAAATGTGTAGCTATGGGAGGTATAGGCAGCATTTATACAGCTGTAAGAAAATGAAAATAATTAAATACCCAGTGTTAAAGGGATGGTTACATTAAGGGATACATTCATGTAATATTATGATGCAATTAACTCCACCAATTATGAATAATATTAAAAAACCTGGAAAGACATCTATAAAATAATGCAAAGTGGAAATAATTAGAAGCAGAGGAGTGAAATATACACTAAGATCATATGAAGATTAGTGAATGAGAATGAATGGACAAGTAATTATAATGGGAGATGACTAAAAGTGTTAGACCAAGTATTTGAAAAGGGGAGAACTCCCTTTTCCATATAAGAACTTTTGGGAGTACTGAAAAGCAATGGGACAGCAATTAGGTTTTGGATGTCACAACTTTTTTTTTTTTTTTTTTTTTGCTTTTTTGGAGGACAATTGGGGTTAAGTGAATTGCCCAAGGTCACACGGCTAGGCTTTGTGTTAAGTATCTGAGGCTGGATTTGAACTCAGGTCCTCCTGACTCCAGGGCCAGTGCTCTATTCACTGAGCCACCTAGCTGCCCCCGTTATAACAACTTATAATGACATAAATTGTTGCATTCAAAACCTAATTTCCACTCCAATATGCTCAAAGTGGGTGAGTAACTATTAATATTAAAGGTCACATCCTAAAAACTCAAATAAACTAGGAGAGAAGGACATCAGGTACTTTTTGTAGCTACAATTAAGAGATGAGCTCACAAACAAGGGATAAAGGCAAGAGATATAATAATTATATTGGATTGCATGAAGTTGAAAGCTTTTGCATGAGCAAAATCCATGTAACTAGCATGAGCTGTTGATTTGGGAGAGAAAAAAATGTTTACATCACAGTTTTCGAAAGGGTCAATATTTAAGACGCATAGAGAATGAATACAAATATGTGAAATTAAGAGCTATTCCCCCATAGAGAAGTGATCAAAGGAAGAGCAGTTATCAAATGAAAATCAATTTCAAACTAATAATCACAGATGATTTCTCCAAGTCACTAATAATAAATACAAATACAGGCCAGATAATTGAAGTTTAATCTCACATCTAATGAAGTATCAAAATGACAAGAGATAGGAATAGTCAATGTTGGAGGGATTGTGGAAAGACAAGTTTATAAATCCACTGTTACATCAGGTATAGATTGGTCCTACCTTCCTGGAAATTAAGAATTAAGCTAGACAAGTGACTAAAATATTCATATTCTTTGACCTAGAGACTCCACTGTTCATTATATAGACCAGTGGTTCTCAACCTTCCTAATGCCACGACCCTTTAATACTTGTATCTGGGCATATCTGCATGTGGGTGGACCCTCCTGGAGATGGATAGAGAAGCCGTGTCTTGCTTCCTAAGACCATCAGGAAATATGTATTTTCTGATGGTCTTAGGCGACCCTGTGAAAGGATCATTCGACCTCCAAAAGGGTCATGACCCACAGATTGAGAACTACTGATATAGACCAAAAAGGTTAACAGTATAATAAAGTTCCTATATAACCAAAATATTTATTGCAGCATTTTTTTTAAAGTAGTAAACAGATGCCTGTCAATGAGAGAATGACTAAACAACTGAGATATATGAACATAAAATACTGTTGTATCATAAATAATATGAAGAATTAAGAGAAATATCAGAAAACTTTTTTGAATGGATGCAAAATATAGTAATCAGAAAGAGGAAAACAATTTAAATAATAGCTACATCAATGAAATTGGGAAAAATATAAAAATGAGCAAAAATCAATAAAAGTTTTTTTTTTTTTTTTTATTACTGGGCTTAGTTCCAGAGAAGAAATTTTAAAAATAAACAGAGTCTCCTACTTTTCTTAGCAGAAGTGGGGCTTATAGGCATGGAGCATTCCATATATTGTTACACTTGGTTAATTTTGCTGACCAGTTAGTTTTCTTTCTTTTTCTTTTTGCTACAAAGAATGTATTTCTGGGTAGCGAGAAGCAAGGGATATTTTTTTAAATGATGATATAAGTTAAAAAGCTATTAATGAAATAAAAATATGTTGTTACTTTGTGCTTTACAATTGATTAATTTGAATGTAAAATACCTGTTAAGCAAGGCTTTTGGTTTGCGTTGATGTTCACCGTTGTATTTTTAGCACAATATTTAATTTTTAAAAAGAGAAAGGAATTGATAAAATTTGTCCAACTGTCTGTGGGCAAAACAAAGCTTCGTTGTATCTACAATTTTTAAACTTATTATTTTTGTTTTATTTTAGTTGTAGACAACATCATTTTAGCTATCGGAAGAGACACAAATCTGTACTTAAAAATAGAGGCATTTAGCAACCAGGCAGAAATTTAGGACCTTTTAATGACCAAATACATTTGCCTTGATTTAAAAAAAAATAATCAATGAACAAATATTTGAGCAGCTTATAGTCACTCAGATATTTGTAGATTAAATAATGTGCCTTCTTACTTATCTCTCTACCATTTATGAGAGGCAGTGACTCAAAGACTTATTCTTCAGAAGAAAAAAAAACAAATGAGGTACAGTGTGGTTAAATGACTTAATCAAGAATAAATGATTCAGCAGCAACAGAACCAGGCTCAGTCTTTTTCACTCAATGCTGTTAACCTTTATCTATTCCTATTTTATGAAAGATCATCCAAATAAGGATAATAACTGCATGCCACACTTTTAAGTGAGGATTTTATGAGAGATTCTCTTTTAAAAAATTAATTTCAGTAACAGAATACTTCCAATGAAGTGATTTGCTAATAGAAGCAATAAATGCCATTATATATGCTAAGAGTTCTTAAGTGGAATGCCATCATAAGTGCTAAGGTTCTTGGAGTGAATCTCTAAGCATTTTTTACGCTTTCTAAAGCATGCAAGCCTCTTGAGCAGACATTTCTGTCTACTGTTTTATCCTATTAAGTGCCTGTGTACCTAGTTGATGGTCACTAGAGAATTTGTAGGTAGATAAAGTGTTAACCTCTAATATTCTCCATAAGGTCCTTCAGTCTTAAAAGCAAGCATCAGATATGATGTGCCAAGTTTAATTAACATTCCTGGAGGCTGTCTAGTCCCAGAAGATGAGGGCAAATAGATCTGATAATTTCACAGGACTGAGTCAAGAATAAGACTATTAAGAACAGGTGTAATTAGTGGAAAACCTTATTGCAAAATCAGTCAGATCTTTAAATACAAATCTGTTCTTATTAAGCTCTCTCAAATTTTGGCAAGTTGGAATGATTCATTTCGTCTTTCAGTAAAGTATCATTCTTCCTTGCTGAAAAAATAATTAGATAATCAAAATAAGGAAATGAGCATTTTATTCCTTTCTATTTGCATTCAGTCCTTTGTATGGGATTGGGAAATTATAGGGGAGGGGTTAGAAGGGATGATTAACACTTCATAGTTAAGTCATTTACAGGAAGAAGGAAAGTTGGTAATTATCCAATATGTAGAAAATTAATTGAGGTCTAACTACATTTAGGTGGCCAAAATTGTTTGAAATACTTTTCTACCTCATCTTTAAATCACACACAACCACTTGCAATCTTTCACTTACACTTTTAGGGTCCAAATTTCCTCATCTTTAGGCAAATAAGACAAAAATCAGTCATATCTAGGGTACTTTGTATCTCCGAAAGTATGATCCTAAATCAACTACACAATTGGCCTTTTTCCCCCATGACTTTGTTTTTTGTATAACATTTAACTGAATAAAAACATAAGTTAAAAAGTACATGTTAGGGGCAAGATAAATAATGAATAAAAGATAGTGAGACTGTGAAGATATTGATAAGGATTAGGGCTTGGAGTGAAGAGGAATTAGTAGAAATTACAGATAATAAAATGAGTTACATCCATTAATTTCTTCATTTGTTTTAAGACCTGAAGCTACAGATTTCAATATTATTAATTAGTAATAAAGATAAGTATAGGATGGAGATTAACTAATATTGAGTTGCTCCATTATCATGACTGCTAGGGGATAGTCTTCCTTTTAGTATTCTATATTAATTATAGAATGAGTTAATCCTACAAAACAGGTGTGATTTTTTTTTTTTTTTGAGGGGTGGGAAGGCATACCTATGATTTCATTAGTATAGGGCACTCCTGGTGAGGAAATTCCCCTTACTATTGAAGACTGAAAAGTATTCTGTAACTTGTTGTCTTAGAAAGGTACCTGGGGATGCTTAGAGTCAGCGTACTGTATTGGATAGTTAACCAGTGTTGGAACAAGAAAGACCTGGGTTCAGGTCTTACACTGACTGTGTGACTCTCAGCAAGTAAGTCACTCAACTGCTTAATGCACCACATTACTTTCTAAGAATATAATTTAATGTAAAATATAATTGAGGTACTCATCTCTGCATAGGGTTGGTCTTGTTCGTGCTTGAGTATTGTCTCTATGCTGGTGGATGTTGCTTGCAGCAGCTACTTGGGCAGCACCATCAGAAAGTGTTCAAAGCTTGAGCCACACCAGTTGACTCAACTTTGCAGCTCAGTCTCCAATATTTTCCTGGTATTCGTGGATTCTGGTTTGAAGTCTAGGGAGATGGAATAATTCCAAATATATCTCACTTTCCCTCTTGGTGTAGTTAAATTACCTAATTCAGTATATGAACTGAAATTATTTATTAAAGTGAAATAGAGAAAAACTCTATTAATATCTAAGTGGTTTGCAAACTTTCCCCTCCCCCAAATCTAAATGTTTACTCTTTTCCATAACTAATCTGGTTCTGCCATTTTGTCCCCACAACTGGACAAAAGTACTTAAAGGTCATTGATTCAGAGCTGGAAGAAATCTTAGAGGTTATCAAGTTTCATTTTACAGATGAGGAAACTGAGGAACAGATATATTAAATGACTTACCCAGGGATCATAGAGCTGGTGTCAGCTGAAGGATTTGAATTCAAGTCTTCCTGACTCCAAATTCTAGCCACTATAGCACCTAGCCACTTCTGCCCCAAGGTCATTTTTAGAAAATGCTCTCAAAGCAGGGAAACAATCAACAACCACTCACTACCTTATCTTGGTGTGACCAGTGGCAATTATGACTCTGGATCTTGGTGAGTCACACTCTAAGTAAATATGCTGTTTGCTGCTTCCACCTAGGAAGTTCACCTTCTCCTTCATCCAGGCTGTCCTGTTGGTCAGATGCCTTCTCTGTATCTCCTCCTGTTGTGGCACAGTCATGCCTTGTGACCTGAGAATCAAAGCATTGGGCTATATCCTTTTAAAAGTTCCTCCAGAAAGTAGGACCAATGGAACCTCTGACTAACACCTTTTACAGTACTTCCAGGGATGTGACAGCTTGATGTTCCTGTTACTTTTTGGTGCCAATGATTTGGAAGATGCAGAGGAAACCAGTTACCTACTGTACAGTGGATAATATTATTTAATATGATATTATAAATGCAAAAGGATATGTGGAGTAAGAAGGGGGAGAGGACTATATGTGAATAGAGAGCTGGTCTTTGAATCAGGAAGACCTGGGTTTAAGTCCTTCCTTCACCAGATACTAGCTCTGTGATCTTGTAAGTATATGAACTTTTCCTTGTCCCAAGAATCATTCTAAAGCTGTAAGTTTTTTTTTTAACTGTACAGTAGTTGTTGTTCTGTATCAAAGGAGGGAGCTTTCCTATTAGAAGAATGCTGAAACCAGAGTTAATTGATAGTTTCAGAGAGATGGCTGGTGTAATAAGTAGTTAGGTGCATTGTAAGGTCACATGACTATTATTTGTCAGAGGTAAGACTTGGACCTGGGTATTCCAAGACTACCTTTCTGTCTAGTAAGTTAGGCAGGTGAATAGAGTGTTTGACTTGGAGACAGGAAGACCTGAGTTTGAATCCAGCCTCAAATGCTTAGTAGCTGATTAACCCTGGAAAGTCACCTAAATCTCTCTGAGACTCAGTTTCCTCAACTTTAAAATATGAATAATAATAGTATCTAATTCAGGATTTTTGTGAGGTTTAAATGACATAACATATATAAAGTACTTTGCAAATTTTAGAGTTGTACAAATAATAGCTGTAATTATTAGCTTTGCTGCCTCCTAAAATACGATGTAATACAGACAGGATTCCATAGTAGATAGCAGATACAGACTTGAAGTCAGGAAAATCAGCATTCAAATCCTGCCTTAGATCTTAGCTGTATGACCATGGGCAATCCATTTAACAAATCTTAATTTCATCCAGCTCTCTAAGATGATAAATTACATAGATGATCTTCATTGAAGGACATTGGTACACTGAAGAAATCATAGCTCATTACAGATACTGACATTCTGGCAAATGAATTCTAATAGCAGGGAATCAGTCCCCTAAAATTTTAAAGATTAAATTACTCTGGTGACCCTAGTCAAACTGGAGGGAAATAATATAAAGGATGTAAACAAGAATCAGTCAGAATGAATCATAGATAGAAAAGGCATGATTTCCCTACCACATTGGGTTCATAGGCACATACACATCAAGAGGTCATTTGTTTATCCTATGTCTGACAAAAGATATACTACTGTAGGAAATTTGTGCAGTAAAAAATACTTTACCCTAAACTATGCTTTGTCTTTTTAGCATTGAGGTGATAGACTTAATTGCTATATTTTAATTAGTGGATAATTAGAGGTGTAAAAAAAAATCCTATTTTCAGACTGTGACCTCTGGTCCACGTTGGTTGTGAGATACAAATGCTTTTCACGTAGATGTTTATCAGAATAGTCAACAAAGCAAAACTCCTGTATGTGATTTTACAGAGGACACATAAAAGAAAATGTTAATTTAAAAGATTCTCCTAATGTTCTTTGTTCTTTCTATTTTTACGCAAGAGAGAATTTTAGGAGTGTGTTAACTTTGAGGGAAGGGTTTGCCACTCCTCTGGATTGGAAGAGGTTCTTCATTTGCCTAATAATTGGCTTGAGAAAGGTCTTATGGTTTCTTTCTTCCTAAAGGTATGTGAGGATAAAGGAGAGAAAGCATCTTACCTAACTCATTTATTGCCTGAACTGCAGGCGTCCTGACTTTTGCAATATTGACAGGATTTCACCCTTCCTTTTATTAATGGGAATAAGCCAAAATAAGAGAGGCTTCCTGGTTTCGTAGATACTTGATTTTCTTTTTTTTATAATAAAAATGGATATGTTTTGTCTTTATATCAGATACATTTCCCAATGCATTCCTTCCCCTCTCAAGGAGCCATTTCTTATAGAAAGAAGAAAAAATATGAAGGGGAGGGAAGGAGAAGCAAGCTCAGCAAAATAAAGCAACAAATAGAAACTCCAACAGGATATGCATTATTGTACCTTTCATAGTCTTTGCAAAAAAAAAATAGAGTGTGGTGCCTTCTTATGTCTTCTTTTTGGAGCTAAGTTTAGTTATTATAATAATTTCACAGCACTGGGTTTTAATTGTGCAATGTATAAAGTGTTGGGGCTGGATTCAGGAAGACCTGAGTTGAAATCCAGCTTCCGACACTTACTAGCTTTATGTCCTGGGCAGGTCCCTAACTTCTATTAGCCTCAGTTTCCTCATTTGTAAAGTGGGAATAGTAATAGTGCCTGTTTCCCAAGGTTGTTGTAAGGATCAAATGAGATAATAATGGTAAAGTGCTTAACAAAGAGCCTTGTATACAGTAACCCCTATATAACCACGATTATTACTACTACTATTATTTATATTGTTGTAGTTACTACGTATCCTGTTTTCCTTGTTCTGCATACTTCACTTTACATCAGTTCATATCTTCCCATGGGTCTCCATGTTTATACTTTCTCAGATCAGTTTTTACTTTTACAGAAATTAACAGGAGGAAACAAAAGGAGAGGTAGAGAAAGGGGCATATCCCAGCAACACCTTGAATTCAACATCTCCTTCTGGTTGTATGTTTTAATCTTCTTTGTCACCCAAACAAGATTCTGTAGTCTGACTTTTTTTTTTTTTTTTTACACCATTTGCTCATCTTCCCAGCCAAATACTTGACTTTCTAGCTCTTTGTCAAGGTAGGATTCTGCTTCCAGCTGCTATTGCTGCTGCTGCTGAGTTGCCACAACCACCACCTCTGTTGCCCAGGGGCTGAGGTAAGACCCTAGCTCCTTTTTCAGCCAAGTCCCACAGAGTTTTCCCACTGACCTTCTATGCTGTTTTTGGCTTTTTTGGGTTGAGGAGCCTGGAAACTGCCATGGCTACAATGATTCAGTACCCTGAGACCTGCTCCTGCCCTGTCTGTGGCTTACACTGAACTGTGCTCTGCTCCCAGCCTGGTGTGATAGACCCTTCCTGTTGGCCTTCCCGGTTTTCTTGGGCTAGAGATTCATTTCATTCTGTCATTTTGTGTGTTCTATAGCTCTAGAATTTGTTTAGAGTCACTTTTTACAGGTATCTGGAGGAGTTTGGAGGAGAGCTCAAGCAAGTCCCTGCTTTTACTCTGCCATCTTGACTCCACCCTGAACTCAACATCTTCTAAACAGCATTTATCTTTACCTCACAACCTATATGTTCTGAGGTTCTCATTTCTGTCAATGGTAGCACCTTTCACACTTACTTACTCACACTTGATAACCTGTGCAATCTCTCCCTTTCTTGCCCCATAGTTTCCCATATCCTATCAATTTCACCTCCCCAATCATTTTCCTTTGCATTCCCACTGCCACCAGTTTCGTAAAGGATGTCCCTACTCCCAACCTTGATTATTAGAAATGAACCCTCAATTTGTCATTTTGCCTACAATCTCACCATATACACAAAGGCAAGTACCATTTTGAAGAGGAGTAAGTTGACGTGGGTGGTCTTTGATGGGTATAGTAAGTAGTGATAAGTGACTAATATAATAATCTGAAAGATTGTGAGCTTGAATGAACTTTCCAGACTGAAGTTTAGTAGTTAAATACTTACCAAATCCTTGTGTATACTTTGGAGTTGTTTAGAGGCCCAAACAAGGCTTGCCTTCTTGGCAGATTGCTGGGAAACATGGCAGAAATCCTGGATTACCAAGTACTAATTCATGATTTTTGTCATTGTTTCTCAACAATCTGCTAATTTATTTATATTTATAGAATAGTTTTCAATACTTTTTCTTATAATTACAAATAACCTCTTTAGTCCAGTGCTGTCTTTGGGGAAATGAACTACATTAAACTCTTTTAGAGTATTATTATTTTGGTTCTGTTTCAACATTAACTGCTTAGCTAGAGTTAATTCTTCTCCAAAATGTTAGTTGCATTTGCATATGTGAAATTAGATTAGAAGATGTGTTCTGATAGAAAACAGAGGTTTAGAGCTCCAATACAAGGTGTTAAAATCCTGCTAGAATTCTGACAGAAGTTGTTAGGGTTAGAGGGCACCTGTTAGAGGTCTGATGGCCAAAAGGCATTCCAATAGAATAAGACATTCTGATAGAAAAACAGCTTATGTGTTAAAGGATGATGTTTTAAGATCAGCCTCTTATCCTAGGATGAGGGAGAACATAGCAAAGAGGAGAATTTTACCTACTTCATAAGGCATCCTATACATACATACATACATACATACATACATACATATATATATATATATATATATATATATATTCAGAGAGAGAGAGAGAGAAAGAGAGAGAGAGAGAGAGAGAGAGAGAGAGAGAGAGAGAGAGAGCATAGCTAGCTATCTGGCCAAGGAGATGGATATGTAATCCATCATCAAAATGCCTGCGCAGAAAAAGAGAAGGTCATTCGCAAAACCCATTTATTTGCCCTGCATTTATTTTGTTAAATATGGCAACAAATGGATCACATCCTCTCTTTTCTGTATTGCCCAGTAAAAGAAACTCAAATCCAATACATGGGGCCAAATAACAGTATTCACTTAGTTATGCTTGTTTTTTCCTGATTTGGTCAGATGACGGAGGGAGGCAGAGTTTCCAGAATAATAAGAGTTCAGAAGGAGAGGGTAACCAGGAACTATGAGAGAGATCAAGGTGACCAGCTAAGTAGCTAAAACTGAAATCTCTAGTATTTAAGAAGGTAGTAGAATGCCAGCCTGGATATTTTATACACTGATTCTAATTTGTGGTAAGAGGTTTTTTGACAGTTTCTTTGAATGGTCATTTTTCTCGATTTTCACCAGTCAGCAATGAAAATTGGCAAGAAACACTTTAGATAAAGTGGAAATGTTAGCAAATTTAGGATTTAGAGGAAGATCATGTCTGATCTTTGTCTCTTTTTAGAGTAATCATTCCCATAGAGACCCATTAAGATGATTTTGGGGGGAAAGCATTGGATTTCAGATTTTTATTTTGTACAGATGCCTGAAGGAAATACAATAGGATAAATGGTTTATTTTTAAAAAATAACTACTGAGCATATTTTATTGAATATGTATTCCTTATGGCTTAGTCTAAATTATTTACTGGCATCTCCTAAAATTCTAAATATGGTACACTTTTTAAAAGTCAATCATATTTACCCCCTTTTTACTCTCTTACATTAGCGAAATTAGGGATTCTTAACCTTGGGTTCACGATTTAAGGGGCTTTATAAATGGGGAAAGATAACATCTTTATTTTTACTGACCTTTTCCTGAAATTTTTCATTTCTTCCAATTATTTTATAGTATTTTCCCCAATAATGTATAAAGATAATTTTTAGCATTTATTTTTACAAGATTTTGAGCTCCAAATTTTTCTCCATCCTTTCTTCCCCTCTCCTCTTTCTAAAATGGTAAGCAATTTGATATGTTATGTATTTGCAAGCATGTAAAACGTATTTCCATAGTAGTCATAGTTATGAAAGTATAAACCAACCAAAAGAAAAAAAATGAAAAAAGTAAGTAAAAATAGTACACTTTGATTTGCATTGAGAGTCCATCAGTTCTTTATCTGGATGTTGATAGAATTTTTCATCATAAGTCCTTTGTAATTGTCTTACATCATTGCATTGCTGAGAAGAGCTGTCAGTCATAGTTGATCATTGTCACACAATGTGGCTATTACTGTGTACAGTGTTCACCTGGTTCTGCTCACTTCACTCAGCATCCGTTCAATGTAAGTCTTTCCAGGTTTTTCGGAAATCTGCCTGCTCATCATTTCTTACTGTGCAATAGTATTCCATTACATTCATATGCCACAATTTATTCAACCATTCTCCAATTGATGGTTATCCCCCTTAATTTCCATTTTTTGACACCACAAAAAGAACTGATATAAATATTTTTATGCATGTAGATCTTTTCCTCTTTTTAATGATCTCTTTAGGATACAGACCTAGTAGTAGTATTGCTGAATCGAAGAGTATGCGCAGTTTGCTTGCCATTTGGACATACTTCCAAATTGCTCTTCAGAATGGTTGAATCAGTTCACAACTCTACCAACAGTACATTAGCATATTTCTTCCAATTATGAATTAAAATTATTTTGAAAAAGGATCCGTAGGTACAAGACTGCATTGGTACAACAAAGATCAAGGAGTCCTGGTCTATGTTCATTACCTAACACCTAGATTACTCCAGCAAGAGTTCTAATTGTTCTCCCCACATACTTCTGTTTCATTTTCCTCTGATCCATCCTACTTCTGTTATATCATTCCCTTTTAAGAATTTATAAAGGTTCATTTTTTTTCTACTACATCAAGTCTCAACTCTTTTGAGAACTTAAGACCTTCCATACTTTGATCACATATAATTTCTTTATATCACTGATATAACTTTATCTCCTAACATCAAGAAACCATTTAGTTCAATCCAGATTCAAACAAAAATCTCTTCTATACAACATCCTTTATGAAGTCTTCCAGTTTCTCCTTGAAGATCCCTCCTGTGTAGCTCTCAGGACAAGAAATACAAACTATCTAGAACCAAATGAAAAAATTCTGCAAATCACTAAAAATTAGAGAAATGTGAATTAAAACAACTGTAATGTACACCCATAAGGTTGAGAAGAACCAGGAGGACAGTGTACATAGTAACAGCAATATTGTATGATGATCTACTAAAAATAATTTTTTTTGCTTTTTTGAAGAGGGGAAGGTAGGGTAATTGGAGTTAAGTGACTTGCCCAATGTCACATGGGTAGTTTTGTTTGTGCTAAGTGTCTGAGGCTGGATTTGGACTCAGGTCCTCCCAACTCCAGGGTAGGTCCTCTATGCACTGTGCCACTTGGCTACCCCCAACTATAAATAATTTAACTATTCTCAGTGATACAATGATCCAAGATAATTCTGTAGGACTTATGGTGAAAGGGACTGTCCATCCACAAAGAAAAAACTGATAGAACCTGAATGCAGAGCAAAACTACCTTTTCTTTATTTTCTTTCTTTTTCTTCTTTTTTTTTTGTCTGGGTTTTCTTTTACAGAATGATTTACATGGAAATGTGTTTTGCAGGACTGCATATATATATGTATGCATGCATACATATATATATGTAAATATACATACATACACACATGTATATATCCCATGTCAAATTGCTTGCCTTTTCAATGGGGGGGGGGGGAAGAAGGAGGGAGAGAATTTGGAACTCAAATTTTGAAAAAAAAATGTTTTAATTGTTTTTAATGTAATTGGGCAAAATAAAATGTTAAATAACATTTTTTTAAAAAGTAATGATCAGCCATGATTCTAGCTCACTAATGATGAAAAATGCTACCCACCTTCTAACAGAGCAGAAAAAGACTAAATATGCAAAATTAGACTTTTTTTTACATGGAAAATATGTGAATTTGTTTTGCCTTACTATGCATATTTATTATGAGATTTTTTTTTTTTAAAGTTTTCCACTGGGAGATACTAGAAAGGAGAAAAATACTTGATAATTGAAAAAATTCCAAATAAAAATAACTGT
This sequence comes from Pseudochirops corinnae, assembly GCA_028646515.1. Classification (NCBI taxonomy): domain Eukaryota; kingdom Metazoa; phylum Chordata; class Mammalia; order Diprotodontia; family Pseudocheiridae; genus Pseudochirops; species Pseudochirops corinnae. Next base: position 144,403,848 of record CM053590.1, on the reverse strand, counting down.
CTTTTGAACAGGATCTCACTGCCATTTGAAGTAAACTATTCCATTTCTGGACAGTTACCATTATTTCTTTATACCACCTTTACTTAAAAGGATTCTCCCCCCAAATTATGTTGCATTTACTTACTTGTTTGGCTTCAAGAAGTTTATATTTTACTGGTGGGAGTAGAAAATGCAGGCAAAGTTTATTTTGTTATTGTTAGTGTATCCCTAGCACATAGCACAAGGCCTTGAATTTAGCGTGTGCTTAATACGTGTTGAATTTTTTCTAGTTCTGCTCAGTAGAGCTACATGAATTACGTCTAATCACTTTTCCATATAATAACCCTTCAAATAGTTGAAGACCACATTCCCCTTATGAGTCCCACAAAAATCTTCTCATTTTCAGGGAAATAGTCACATGAAATTCCTGTACTTTCATCTTCCGTTTTGTCACTTTTTCCTTGCCCTCTATAAAAAGCATCTTTCCTAATTCTCTCACCATCCTCTTATCCTTCTGTGCATGTATTCCAGCAGAATCCTTGCTAAAATGTAATACACAGCAGCTAACCACAATTATTCCAGATGGAGTCTGACCAAGGTATACGTTTCATGTGGAATAATTTTTTTTGTGCATTTCAATTGTTTTATTGAAAGGTTACTTTCATAGTATCAGAACATAATGGTACTCTGTTAAGGTTACTTTAGCTAACTTATGTTTGCACTGATAAATTAGAAAGGAAATTCTTCAATGAATCAGGTGTTTTAAGAGTAACTGAAGAGTGCATCTGCAAAACATTTTACAACACGAAGCATAAGGCATATGAGACATACTGTGATTCTTTGATTTATCTTTAAAGAGAATTTTTTTCACAACATGATGTTAAAGGGAAATTTGAACTAATTATATCTATTATGCAAGTTAAGCTATATATTGCACTGATTAACTAACTATATACTTTCCTAACCCTGTATGTCAATTTAGATTCATTAACCTACAACTAGCCTTAAGTGCTCCAACTACCGTATAATTAGTCGATTAAATTGATACTTACTTGAATCTGGATGGACAACTCATGTTAGTCTTTTTAAGTTGAATTGTTATAGGAACATTATGACAATAACATCCCATATGTATTGCTTTTAAATACAAAGCTCTACTAACAGTCCAGTTTCATACCAACAGTAATACTTATTTAAAAGCTCCAGAGAATTATCATTAGCATATACTACTTTAGAAGAGCACAGCTGAGATTTCAGTTTGGCAAACTATGAGAAATGCTTGTACAATAGAAATTTTGAAATAAGTATCATTCTATATAAAACTTTGTATGCCTTATTACTTGTTCCCTGGGATAATGTTGAAGATAACTTAAATTTAACATGTCTGTCTATAACTTTATTAGAATTTTATAATCAAAATTAAATGAAAAAAGGGTAAGACAAAAATAAATCTTTAGAATTATTGGATTATCTAGTTGCGTAAGGCTTTAACAAGGTTGTTTTATACTGCCTCAAGACTAGTAACCTTGACTATACTAAAGTGCATCATACCAGTTTTCTGAAGTTAATCTGTTTTGATGTCAACTTGTATTACAATTCAAATAAAATCAATTATAGTCAATCACACCTTGCCATCATTATTACCTATAATCAGTATACCAATCCAGATACTATTAGATTGGATCAATATTAAGTGTTAATTCAGGTATAGTCTCCTATTCTTATTCTACATTAGGGTTTCACATTTGAGTTTTAGTTTTTTATAAACAGGCTTCAAAGAGGATCATAATTTAGTCCTGAACACATTTCTAACTGCAGCACACATAATCAATTTCCAACTATAGCCTGTTTCCCCCTGAAGTCTGAAAACATCAATGCTAACCTACTTGCTATGTTTCAGGCTTCATAGCTTAAATCCATTCTCATATCGAAGTCCACAGTATTGATGTGAAATAAGTCTTCAAAATAGTTGAATTTCTTCACCATAAGAATCGTATTAAGACCCAGTTTTAGGGGTTGTTGGAAGATGAGTGACTGTAATAACTGTGCTTCAGCTGATGTGCAGTACACCCAGATACAATCCACTTCAACTTTTGAACATTTGGTTTAGACTGCTTGTTTGACGAGTATTCAGTTAGGCACTTTACTACAAGTTCCTGTCACAAGGTCAGATCTCTGCAACTTATCCTGGAATGTTTCTGAAAACATTCTATTCCTTCTGTCTATTCTATAAATTTCTGTGCTTGAATTTCTAGCGCAATTATAGACAATGGCAATGCAGAAGGCTTTGCTTTAGAAAAACTAATTCTATCTTAAGCTGAGTTTCCAGTCTTTCAAAACTCTGGCCCTTTTTCCTTTCAAATGGTAAGTTTTCATGAATAAGTGAATAATAGAGTTGTAGAAACTGAAAGGCTATAGTAACTTTGACTTTCCAACATATTTCTGATACAATCTTTCCCATTCTCCCCATGAATTTGTATTGTTTTTTTTGTTTCAAATCAGTGGCTAATGGGACATTTCTTTCTTCCTCTCTTGATTTTACAGCTAGATAGAAGCAAGTTAATCCCACACATCCAAGATGCTTGGATTGTACCTTCATTTTGGATAGAAATCTGTCCAGTAAATTCACAGCTAGAAAAAAAAAGTCTCTGTCAAAACCAAAGAACTGAGTTAGGCTAAGAAGGTCTTTCACTTTGAAGTCCTTCAGTCTTGCAGTCAGCCAAAGGCCATTATTACAAGCAGCTTCAATTAGTCTCAGGCCACAGACATCTGGACTCCTGTTCCAACAGAATATTCAGTTGGTGCAGCAGTTTCTGGGCTTCAGTTTTCAACAGTGACTCTATCATCTTGAGCTCCTTGAAGCAGCTCTGGGCTTCAGTTGTCAACAGTGCCTCTATCATCTTGAGCTCCTTGAAGCAGCTCTGGGCTTCAGTTGTCAACAGTGTCTCCATCATCTTGAGCTCCTTGAAGTGGCTCTTCATAGGTAGCAAGCCTTCCCTGCCCAGGGCCCATTCTTTCCTTATCCTGCAAAATTAGTGCAAATGTCCCAGATGATAAAGGCACTAAACCGGGAAGAGGAGAAGGGCTTGGGGAGAGATGATGAAGGGGGTTCCTGGGGCAGCCTCACGTGGAGTAATTTTGCTTCCTCAAAATATATTGTAAGGTCCTTGAGATTAGGGCCCATTTTTAATAAAAATACTAATGAGTTAACTTTTATATAGTACCTTAAGGTTTTTGAAATGCCTTACAAATATTATGATTTTTATGTTCACTACAGTCCTGGGAGGTAAGTGCTATTATTATTCCCATTTTATACATGAGGAAACACATAGATGATGTCATTTGAGACCTGCTTTATCTACCTCACAAAAACTGTTGTATCCCAAGGAAATAGACGGAGAAAAAATAAAGGGCTTTCGGAAAATCATAGGGCTAATTAGACAGGATGGGAACCCAGGTCTTCTGAATCTTATTCCAATACTTTCTCCCTTACATGATATAGATCTAAAAAGGGATTTCATGCAGAGGAAAGTCTTTAATTTTTAGAGAAGAGGAAGATAAAACTAAGGTCATATAGAAAAAAGAGTAAGACAAATGAAAATGAAAATTATCAGACAGAATAGGAGTGTGGTAGCTTAACAAAGTATAAAGCTGAATGAAAGGGCTCAGAATACAGAGTAATCTGTTTTCCATGAAAGCCCAGACCTTTTTAAAGGCTAATTTGAGGTTTATCTTTAAGTGGAGTGTACAAAATGTTTTTCAGTACTTGATTTTGACAACACAGAAGAAACCTCCATACTCTATTTAGAACCTCACTGTTTAATTTTTCACTGTTGATTGGTTTTTTTTCATAAATGATTTTCTATTCTTAATAAATTACTGTTGAGTTAAATTGGATAAATATGGATACATTTAAGATTCTGCTAGGCAGAGGACATAAAAAGATAGAGTGAAACATAGTCCCTGGCTTTGGGGAGCATTCATTCTACTGGAGTTAATATTTTTAATATTAATTCATTCTACTGGAGTAAGCAAATCAATACAATAGAATCGGAGGAGGGAGAAACCAGGAACAACTACAGAATTCAAAAAGCCTTCCCAAATGAGGTGGTCACTGAACTGAGCCTTGATAGAAGGAAAGGATTCTAAAATGTGAGCATAGGATACATTTCAGGTACGGGGGATAATTTATTGCTCAATTTTGAAACCATGAAGAACCAAGAAGGGGAAAAAAGAGGTTGCTTTATCAGTCTAAAGTATTGATACAAAATTGGCATCCTCATTAAAACTCATCTACTTTACTCAAAAGAGAACCCCTTGGGCTCCACTTGTATTATAGAAGCCTAGAGTTAGAAATGGAAGGAACCTTTAAGGTCATCTAGTATACCCTCCCATTTTACAGATGAGGAAAGTGAGACCCAGCTAGGACTAGGACTGAGATTTGAAGCTATGTCATCTGACTCTAAATCTACCACACTTTACCCTGTAACATATTGCTTCTATATAGATATATGCATTATGATCAAATTCTAAAAAAAAAATCTTATTTATCTGATCTTTTCATACTATTATTTAGCCATGCCATTCTCAATGTGCATAGCCAATATTTTCTTTTTATTGCACATGTGATAACATTCAGTTCAAGATTATTTTCTTAAGAATACATTTAACATTTCAGTGTTACTTCAGTGAGCTCTGGTATATCCAAAGACTGAAGTCCATTTGCACAAGACTCTTCCTCATTACCTGTATGAAGAATGGGATATCAAGTAATCAGTCTTTCCATCAATGAAGAGTCTAGTACAACTGAGCTTGAGCTTTGAGACACCCTGACTAGTTCTGCCTTGCTGGAAAGTCTTTGTCCACTATCCAAGGGCAACCTATATCTGTTTTGGGATCATCAACCTAAGTATAATTGCATAATTTACATTATGCCATCATTACTATATATAGGAAGACATTCCTAGGACAATGACTACTATGTGATAAATTCCTATAGCTAATGTTTTCAATATAAGTTTAGAATTTTGTTATTCCTTTTGTATTCTACCTTATTAGAGTCAAAACATCATTTCCTCATTTGAGAATTTTTTTGGATCCTGATTCTGTTATACAATGTTAGCTCTCCTTTCTAAGTTTGTTTTATTTGCAAATGTAATCAGTATTGCATTCCTGCCCTATCCAATCACCGATGATATTAAAAAGACCATGACCAAGGACAAAATCCCTGTGAAGCTCCCCTAGATATCTGCCTCCAGATTGGCAATGATCCTTTAATTATTTTATTCTTTTCATTAAATATTTCCCAATTACAAGTAAAAAAAAATGTTAATAATCATTTTTTTTAAGTGAGTTCCAAATTCTCTCTCTGTCCCTTATGGGGACAGAGAAGACAACCTATTTGATATAGATTATACATGTGGAAAGCATGCCAAACATATTCTCATATTAGCCATGTTGCAAAAGAAAAGACAAAAAAAATAAAGTTAAAAAAGTGTTTCATTTTGCATTTAGAGTTCATCAGTTCTCTGGATATGGATATCATTTTTCATCATGGGTCTTTTGGAATTGTCTTGCATCACTGTCTTGATCAGTGTAACTAAGTCTTTCACGGTTGATCATCTTTACAATATTGCTTTTACTGTGTGCAATATTCTCATTTTACTCACTTTCCTTTGCATGAGTTCATATATGTCTTCTAAGGTTTTTCTGAAACTGTTCTGCTTGTCATTTCTTATAGTACAATAGTATTCCATCACAATCATACGCAATAATTTGTTCAGCTATTCATCAATTGATGGGCATCCCCTAGATATTTCAAATTCTTTGGTAGCACAAAAATAATATTTTTGTACAAATAGGTCATTTTCCCTTCTCTTTAATCTCTAGGGGAGTCAGACCTAGTAGTAGTATTGCTGGGTCAAAGGGTATGCACACTTTTATGCCCTTTGGGCATAGTTCCAAATTGTTTTCCAGAATGACTGGACCAAATTACAACTCTAACAGTGTGTCCACGTCCCAGTTTTTCCACATCCCCTACAACTTTTCTCATTTTTCCTTTTCTGTCATGTTAGTCAATCTGGTAGGTGTGAGGCAGTATCTCAAAGTTGTTTTAGTTTGCCATTCTCTTATCAGTTTTTTCAAGTAACTATTGATAGCTTTAATTTATTTTTCTGAAAACTGCCTGTTCATATCCTTTGCCTATCAACTAGGGGATGACTCTTATTTTTATAAATTTTGTTTAATCCTCTATATATTTGAGAAAGTAGGCCTTTATCAGGAAAACTTACTGTAAAAATTTCCCCAGGTTTCCTGTTTTCCTTCTAATTTGAATTGTGTTAGTTTTGTTTTTACAAAGGTTTTTTTAAATTTCATGTAAACAAAATTATCTGTTTAACTTTCCATGATTCTCTCTATCTCTTGTTTGGTCATAAACTCTTTTCTTTTTCAAAGATCTGACAGGTACATTTTTTCCCATGCTCTTCTAATTTGCTCATCCTATCACTCTAAATCATTTATCTATTTCACTTTATCTTGGGATATGGTGTTAGATGTTGGTCTGTGCCCAGTTTCTTTCTAGTTTTCACTAGCAATTTATTTTCAAATGTTGCATTCTTACCACAAAAGCTTAGATCTTTGGGTTTATCAAATATTAGATTACTGAGGACGTTTGAGGTAATTTTTTGGTAGTTTGATATGGTCCTGAATAAATAAATTAACTTAGGTAGTATTGTCATTTTTTATTGTATTGGCTTAGTCCATACATGAGCAGTTAATATTTTTCTGTGTGTTTATATTTTATATTTATATTTTTAATATTAACATTTGTTTATATTGTCTTTGTGTGAAAGCTCTTTTGTAACTTTGTTCATATAATCTCTGGTTTTATTTTAGCTTGTAGATCCCCAAAGTATTTTATATCATCTTATATTATCCACTGTTATGTTAAATTGATTTTCTCTTTTTATTTCTTACTGCAGGACTTTATTGGTAATATATAGAATTGCTGATGATTTACGTGGTTTTATTTTATATCCTGTAATTTTGCTTAAATTGTTAATTGTCTCAACTTATTTTTAGTTGATTTTCTAGGATTCTCTAAATATAATATATCATCTTCAAAGAGTGACAATTTTGTTTCCTTATTGTCTATTTTTATTCCTTCATCTTCTTTTTCTTGTCTTATTGCCATAGCCAACATTTCTACTACAATATTGAATAATAGTGATAATAATAGACATCCTTGCTTCACTCTTGATCCTATTGGAAAGACTTCAAATTTATCTCCATTACAATGCTTACTCCTGGTTTTACTTATTTTCAGAAGGGCTCCATTGGTTCCTGTGCTTTCTAGTGTTTTGTTTTGAAATAGGAATGGGTATTGTATTTTGTCAAAGATCTTTTCTGCATCTGTTGATATAAACATGACTTTTGTTGTTTTTGTTATTGATATGGTAAGATATGCTGATAATTTTCCTAATATTGACCTAGCCCTAAATTAATGGTATAATTCCCACCTGGCCATGGTGTATGATTTTTGTGATATATCTGTTTGCTAGTATTTTATTATTATTTTTCATTGATACTCATTAGGGAAATTGGTCTATGGTTTTCTTTCTCTGTTTTTGTTCTTCCTGATATAGGTATGAAAACCACATTTATGTCATAAAAGAAATTTGGTAGGACTCCTTAACCTATTTTTTTTTCTAGTTTATATAGTATTGGGATTAATTATTCCTTAAATGTTTGATATAATTCGCTTGTGAATGCATATGGTTCTGGGAATTTTTTCTTAGGGAGATCATTGATGCCTTAAATTTGTAGGTTAATTTGTGCATTTTACTCCCTCTTTTGTTAATCTGTGCAAGTTATCTTTTTTCATAAACATTCATCAATTTCACTTAAATTATTAGATTTATTGGCAAGTAATTGACAAAATGTTTCCTAATAACTGCTTTAATTTCATCCTCATTGGAGAATTCACCAAAACCAAAATTTTCATTTTTGATATTGGTAATGTGGTTTTCTTTTTTCTTTCTTTAAATAAAATTAACCAATGGTTTATCCTACTTCTATTCAGTGTTTCTTTTTTTTTTAACTTTCATTTTCATTAATCTCTCATTTGATTTTCAGGATTTTGCTTTTGGTGTATAAGGATTTTAGATATGTTCTTTCTCTAGGTTTTCTTTAATCACATACCCTATTTATTGATGAGCTCTTTCTCCTTTTTATTGATGGATAGATTTAGAGATATAAAATTTTCTCTAAGTACTACTTTGACTGTATCCCACAAATTTTGGAATATTATCTCATCATTCTTTTTAATGAAATTATTGATTGTTTCTTTCTTTCTTTTTCTTTCTTTTTGCTTTTTTTGGAGAGGGGGAAGGCTGGGCAATTTGGGGTTAAGTGACTTGCCCAAAGTCACACGGCTAGTAAGTGTTAAGTATATGAGACCGGATTTGAACTCAGGTCCTCCTGACTCCAGGACCGGTGCTATATTCATTGTGCCACCTTTCCGCCCCATATTGATTTTTTCTATAATTTGTTCTTTGACCCACTCATTCATTAGAATTAGATTATTTAGTTTCCATTAAGTTTTACTCTGCGTTTCTGCAACCCTTTATTAAATATAATTTTTATTGCATGATGGTCTGAAAAGGGACAGCCTCTTCCCAGCCTTTCTGACCTCCTCTGCTGTCTAGAGCTGGAAGAATGTCTCACTCTGACTTTTTAGTTGCTTTGTCACTCCAGAATTGGATTTGAGGCATTATTTTATAATTGCTAATGGGAATGTTAAGGGAGTTCAGCTGAGTTCTGTCTCTACTCTGCCATCTTAGCTCTGCCCTGCATTGATCCTTTAATCACAACCCTGGAGCTTCTTGTTCAAGCAAATCTGAACTAACATAACATACAAGGAAGGAAAGAAAAGATGGACAACTTTGAAAATAATATGTAGTATTCATCATATGGGTTTTCTTGAACTGGAAATTCATTGCTTTAGAATGAATTTTCTCTTATGTTCTGTGTGTATATGGCAATTTTTTTTCTTATTTTGTATTTAAGTTTAAAATAGATTTAAAAACTTTAAAAAAGGAAAATTAAGTTAGTCTAATTGACTCTCCTTGGAAACTCAAGTTTATCTCATAGTGATTATGATTTTTAAAGAAAGGAGCATGTGTAGCATATTGTAGAATTTTTTTTCATTAAAGACGGTTAAAAATAAAAGAAAAAAATAATTCACCTAAAGGAATTAATTTGAATCATATCACATTACTTGATAATACTGGATAAGTTAAGTGTTACTTCTGTAGTACTGGGGGAAATAAGCTGATTATTTTTAGAGGAAATTAAACTAACCCTTTGGTTTTTTTCTCCTATTTAAATTCTTTCCTTCTTTTAAGATCTATATTATTGAAGTCCTACCAAATCCATGAGGTTTTCCTTCACTATTCAAGCCCACAGTTATTTCTCTACCTCTGGACTATCTGTGCCACTCATCTCATATTTGGGATACAGGCTTTGTCTTGTTAGTTTACTGGGGACAGATATCTTACCCATTCAGTCAATTTTGAGGTCAGGACCACATAGACTTCTTTACAACACTTGTGAATGATGGTTGGGAAGGACTGCTGTTTGATTTGAAAAAGTGAGAATATTATTTTATTTAATTCTGTTGCCATATCTGATGGATTTTTCTTAATTCTTATCCTCCTTATCTGTAGCCTTTGACCCTATTGATTATTCTCTACCTTCTGGGTTTTCATAATGATATTCTGTCTTTTTCATTCTCCTGCTTTTAAAATTATTCTCTCTCAGTATTCTTTGATGGATCATTTCCATATTCCATCTCCTTATTATGAGTGTACAATAGGTCTCTATTTGGGACCTTCTTTTTTTTCTCTCTTTGTATTCTCTGAGTGGAGTTAGATGGCAATTAGGGGGAGCTGGGTAGTGCAGTGGGTAGAGTGCCAGGCCTGGAACCAGGAAAACTCATCCTCCCAAGTTCAAATCAAGCCTCAGAAAACTACTAACTGTATGACCCTGGGCAAGTCATTTAACCTTGTTTGTCTCAGTTCCTCATCTATAAAATGGTCTGGAGAAGGAAATGGTAAACCACTCCAGTATCTTTTCCATGAAAACTCAAATGGGATCATGAAGAGTTGGACATGACTGGAAATGACAAAACAACAACAAAGGGTGTTTAATAAATGCTTGTTACAGTAAGAACAACTAATTTTCAATCTAGAGAATTTCAATACAGGGAGTTCTCTACACTGCCAAAATCATAGCTCTTGACTCTCCCCTTGTATAAAAATTATTTTCTTGCAGTATCTCAGAAATGCTGAGTGACCATCACTATACACGAAGCATTCTCTGACTGGCCCACCTAATCATATAGTATAGAGGAAAGTAAAACTAAGTGAATTAAAGTCACTTTGGATTTAATTCTAGAAGTACATTCTACAGGTGCAACATTTCCCTTGATGTTTGGTAAAACCAAACCAAACTAAAATTTGTTTCTTTTCTAAATGACATGTGTCTACCCGTTCTTTAAAAAACAAAACAAAACAAAAAAACCAGGAATAAAACCACAAATAGCGTCTTATAGACTTAGTATTTATTTTGGTTAGACATGTGCTAATTATGTAAACTTTAACAAGAATAAAGCTTTCTTTCCCAGTTAATGTTTGTAGTAGGATTTGGGGGAGGGAAGAGAGGGGGGACTGTAACTTACGAGGACATTTTAAATTGGCTAAATGATGTACCAAAAGTTCCTGTTAGCTGTTTAGCCCAAGGGACTAAACTGGAATGAAGAACTGGGGCCATAGACAATTCCACTGATCAATTAGAGAATTGATTTAGTAGGATTTTTGTCATTTTAATTAATCCCTGACATAATTTGAAAGGCACTGCAGAGGCCTAGAACTTTCAGGAATGTATAATGTTGATCTTCTATGTCTCTCTCTCTCTCTTTCTCTCTCTCTCTCTCTCTCTCTTTCTCTCTATCTCTCTCTCTCTCTCTCTCTCTCTCTCTCTCTCTCTCTCATGTGATGCCACAATATAAATCTACAGAAATTTATTCTAATACTTGGGTGCCCAGGGTGTGTAGGTTTTAGGGGTTTTGTTTTTAGGTAATTACATTTCAAATTGTATAATGTCTTCAATTATATTTGTTGTTTTAAAGTCCATGTGATTAGTGATCAGAAGTGATTCTGTTAAATTATAATTATTCCTAATGGAAAACTTGGTCCTTCAGTGAGAAAACCCTTTCAGAGGCTCTAGGGATAGAAAAAGGCCAGCCAATTTAGCACTTGCAAGATTTTTTTTTAAAAATTTCAATGAATAGTTGGTACTACTGTGTTGCTATATATAATATTCAACTGATCTTGAGATATCATGAATCACTGTTTTTAAGAAATAATGCTTCAGATGATCTCATGACAGGAAGATAGTCTATTCTTTTGAGAAAAGAATAGAAACTAAAGATTTAGGAATCTGATTTTATTAAATGCTCTTCTTGCCAGAAAGTAATTGAAACTGGTTTAGAAGATGCAGATTTTTTTATGAATAGAAACCATTATTCCTTGACAATACCCTCTAGAGAGATAGTTGCATAGCTCTGGCTGTAAAGATATGTAGTAATAACTGCAAAATGATAGTAATCTAAATGGAGATACATTTCGTCATGTACTGAAATGCTTTTCTGATAAGCAGCAGTGATAATACTTTAAAAAAAAATTAGTAGTGTTTAACCACATCGCATTGATGTTACCATATTAGTCCTATGCATTTGGAAATAGATGTTTAGGAGAAGTTGTATGGCATGATCTGTAGGTTACCCTTAGAGTTAGGAAGACCTGTGCTTCAAATCCCTCTGACATACACCAGCTCTGTAAACCTGGGCAAGGCACTTAACTTCTCAATGCCATTAGGCTACTGTTTAAGACTATAAAATACACAGCCATTGTGGATAGCATTGGTAAAGGGAGGGTCCTCCCTGGGGCTTCCCTATCCCAAGCAAATCACAGGTCCAGATTTCCTCCTTTACCTTTCTCCCCAATGTCCCCCCCTCCCCCCAATGAAATACAATTTCCATTTTATAAATGATTAATGAAGCAAAGCAAAGTTCCTTTTGGAAAAAACCAAGCAGAGTCGGGTGCTTATAAAAACTTTGGCATTCCCCCCAGTAATAGACAACAGACTGGCAAGAAGCAGCTGTTTTGGTCAATTTAAGTGGTTTGTTGAATTACAAGGTTTTTAAAAATTTCATATAACAGATATGTGTTTGAAGAACACATTCTCCCCCTCCCCACTTCTTCCCAGAAGATAATCTTGGGCACAGAGTTTCCCATATGTAAGGATATGATAAGGATTCGTACTTCAAGTTTATGCTCTCTGACTTTAAAATATTTCAATTCATAGTGACCACTAGTAACTAAAACTTGTTGCTTACAGTGGAAAGCAAGAGGAAAGGGTGTGTTCTAAATCTGTTTGGCTTTAATGTCTTTTCATACATTTGAGACTAAGTAGTGTCACCTTGAGGCTTTTAATAGATACTTGTTAACTGACCTGTGCTATGTGCTATGATGGTATGAATGTGTGAGATTTTTAGATATCATCATGATACTTCAAAAAATAATCCAAGCTAGGGCTTGAATGTGAAAAATGATTTGATGAACTCTGTTATCAGGGATCTATCAAGAATAACTCCTCAGTGTCATTTCCAGTTGCTATTTTCACCCACTGCTCTGATCTCTCTTTTTGATCTTTATACTGTCTTCCTGTCACATAGTGGAACAGGAAAAAAAAATATTTCCCAGCTTTTGCTTCAAAAGCTGTTTTAATTGGTCTTGCTGTTATTTTTTTCATTTCCAACTTTTGCTACCATTTATTTAATATTCACTTCGTCATCTGATAGCCCCATTCCTACTGAACTGGAGGAGCTAGGTGACCCAATGAATAGAGTATTGGACTTAGAGCAGTGGTTCTCAACCTGTGCATCGCGACCCTTTTGGGGGTCAAATGACCCTTTCACAGAGATCACAGGGGTCACCTAAGACCATTGGAAAACACATTTCTGATGGTCTTAGGAACCGAGACACCGCTCCTCTATCCATCTCCAGGGAGGTCCGCCCACATGCAGATACGCCCACATATGAATATTAAAGGATCAGGGGAATTAGGAAGGTTGAGAACCACTGACTTAGAGTCAGAAAGACTCTATCTAATATCTAACCTCAAAAATTTATTAGTTGTGAGTTCCTGGGCAAGTCAGTTAACCATCTGTATCAGTTTTCTCAATTGCAAACTAGAGATAACAACATTTGCTTCCTAGAGTTGTTGTGAGAGCCAAAGAGACTTTTATTAAGTGCTTGGCATGGGGCCTGGTGCATAGTAGGTGCTTCATATTTGTTCCCTCCTCCCCTCCCTCCCCGGTCTCTTTTCTTCACCTTCCTCTGCCTGCTTTTGATTGACCTTCTTTCTGTAGGTTGACCACCTATATACCACTAATTTTTCTTCCTTAGACCTTACTTTTTCTAAAACATTTGTTGTTGTTATTTTTTTGTCATGTCTTCATTTGGGGTTTTCTTGACAAAGAGTGGTTTGCCATTTCCTTCTCCAGCTCATTTTACAGATGAGGAAACTGAGGCAAACAGGGCGATGTGACTTGCCCAGGGTCACACAGCTAATGAGTGTCTGAGGCTAGATTTGAACGCAGGTCCTCCTGACTTCAGGGCTAGTGCTCTATCCACCGCCCCACCTAAATACAACGTATTCCCCCTCTTCACTTGCTACCTCATGAAATGTACTTAACTGCCTTTTTATACTTTGCTTTTCAATAGAATAAATATGTACTTGCATGTTTGATAAACACGCATATCTTAGTACATCTATTTATGTTGAATGTTTGCCCATTTTTCTTTGGCTATAAAATGCTTATCTTTATTAATAATCTCTGTTTTAGACAGGAAATGTTTAGAAACTACTAGTTATAGGTTTTCATTTCAAGAGTGCCTACTATAATTCCACACGGATCTCATAAATGTTGTAGATGTGCATCATAAAGGATTAGTGTGAGCTCCTAGAACATAACTCAAAGCACTTTAAAAAAAATAACAGCATGACTTCAACTAATTTGCTGACAACTTCAGTCACTAAGAGAAACAGGAAATGGTATTCCCCTAAATTCCCAGATTATTTTTTATTATTATTTTTATACAAGTTGTCATCTAGCTGTATTTCCTCCACCACCTGGTTTATTTTTTGAACCCAAATATAAGATTTTATTTACCTTCATCAAATTTGGTCTTGGCTTTTAGTTCTAATTATTGAGTTCCTTTCAGATTCTGTCATTCAGGGGTATCAACATGCTGGAGCCAACCAATGAGAGTCCATTGTAAAATTTCCTGTGTGAATATTTATACTTTGGAAATCACAAAACTACTTATCAGGGTTTGGTTGATTTGTTATGTGGATTGTCTAGGCTTAAGAAAGTGATTGGGAAAATGTTAATAACCACTTAAAATTGTGTTGTGCACATTTTTTGGAGGGCCGGTTGTTAAACATTTACTAGCACTTCCTCCCCCTCAGCTATCACCCAACATTTTAGATATGCTTCTCAGGTTTGTGCCCTCTGCAGATTTTATCAGCATACTTTCTTTGTCTTCATCTAACTCACTAAAATATTCTTAACAGAGCAAGGCCAAGGGCAAAGCTTTGTGACAGTTCCCTCCAGGCTGACTTTGATTCATTATTCATTATTTTAAGTGAACATGGATCATCCTTGGTTTAAATGGCTAGTGCTTAAAGTAGAGGCCCCTGGGTCTGGAATGAACCTAGGATTTCTCTGGAGTATGAAGAGTCTGGGCTGTCCAGAGCAAAAGGCACTATAAGTGATAGTGGGAGATCACTAGAACATTTTAATAGCTTTATTGAGTTCATACCATACTTGGGGAGGGGCTTAATAGGTATAGATGGGTTATCATCTGAAATGATTTCTCAAGCTGGACATGCCAATCATCCGAGAGAGATGCTCAAGAATGCCTACAATTTGGGGTTAAAGAGATAACCATATGACATGCATGACTAGAATAAATTAAGATAGTGCCCAAAAATGTGCATTTTCCCTAATTGGTGACTCTCTAGAGATAAACTCACACACACACACACATACACACTATGCACACACACACAGCAAACTGGTATTTTTTGGCAGACTGCCATGTCCTGTCTAGGAAAATAACTCACTCTAATAAAAAAAATTGCTTCTCTGTATATATATTTAATTTCTTGGTGTTAAATACATCTAGATAGTCAGGTTACGTTAATTTTCTTGTACCTTAGAGGATGCATATATTCTGTAGTAAAGGGAAAAAAATTAATATGGATTACTGTCTTAATTAAAATGCCTGATACTCCTTAATCTGAAATTTAGTGATCTGAGACTGATACAGTGTAGAGTGTTGTCAACTGGTAGGTAGCCCAAAGCTACCTTTATTCTGCTTATCATTAAGGCCAATATACCAAAACCTCTTTATCAAGGAAGACTTCTCTGGGTAGTTGATGTAGTCACAAAGACTCTGTAAAATATTAAGGTAAAGTGGGAGTTTCCAAAGTTCTAGCTATGAAAAAATTGTTCCTTCCCATTCACTACCTTTGTAGGTAGCATGGGTTAGTGGAAGGAAAAAACCCAAACAAATATTGACAAGGTCTGGATTCAGAAGACTGACAGGGTCTGGGTTCACATTCTGACTGCTACTTTCTATCAGCGTGCCAACAAATCACCTCACCTTTCTATGACTCAGTTTCCTAAATTGTAAAATAAGGAGGCTGGACTAGACGACCTTGAAAGGTCATCTACATCTAAATCTATGAATCTGTGATTAATTTCTGGTGCCCCAACTGCATCACGAGGGATCTCTTTTCCTCCTTTTTTGATGCTCCCCGCAGACACTACTTTAAAGGCCTACTTGATGCTTCATTATATTGTGGAGATGCTGGCTGATTCTGTGCCAGTGTCTCCCATGTGCCTGAATCAAAGAAGACTCTGTGTTTTATGAACAAAGCAGAATTGCATGTAGCTCAAAAGAAACATGAGATGTGAAAATTTAAAGACAACTCCCTCCCAAATGGACATGTGGACTATTTGTACCTGACCTGAAGTATAGCCTTCCAAGCTCTTTTTGATGTGATCAGCCATAGCCAGATACACTGTACACTGGCCCCAACATTGTGATATCATTTTGGTCCTCTTTGAGCAGGAAGGAGAAACGGCAACAACATATTATGTAAATGATGATGGTTTTCTTTTTCTTTTTGGAGGGGGGAGGGCAGGGCAATTGGGGTTAAGTGACTTGCCCAAGGTCACATGGCTAGCCAGTGTTAAGTTTCTGAGACCAGATTTGAACTCAGGTCCTCCTGACTGACTTCAGGGTTGGTGCTCTGTTCACTGCTCCACCTAACTGCCCATATGATGATGGTTTCTTAAAGACTATGCCAGTAGAGTGCAGTCCTAAAGCAACCAGTGACTTCCCTCTCAAACAACCCTGTATTTAACTACATTATAATTTATTCTTTTTACATTTATTCCTTCTCCCCTTCTCTCACTTTTTCTCCCTTATCCCTCCCACTCTTCACTCACTTCCCTCTTCTCCCATCTTCCTTCCCCTTCTCCTTCTACATCTCCCTCTTTTTTCTCCCTCCCCTCCCCACTTCTATCTCTGTATCTTCCCCATTAGAATGTAAATTCCTTATGAGTAGGGATAGTTTTCATTTATTGCACTTGTGTTCCCAGCGCTCAGTACAGTGTCCAACACATAGTAGGTGTTTAACACATTCTTGTGGATTTATTGAATGATATAGATAAGGACTATGGAGACCCTCTAAGGGCACCATAGGATGACCCAAGATCTAGAGCTGGGAAGGGGTATGGGAGAACATCTAGTTGAATCCTCTTCCCAGGCCCAGGTTGATGAAAGGATTTACCCAAAGTAACATGGCTGGGATTTGAGCTGAGTCTTAGGACTCTTAAGTTCACTCCCTTTTCCAGGGCAACACACTACCTTTTGTCTTAGATTGGATTATCTCTCTCTTCTTAAATAGTCGGTTGTGTTTTATCCTACTCACTGTGCATACAGGAAAAGAAGGGTTAAATATAGAGTAATTGTGTAGCAAAGGTAGTTTGGTGTGAGATGTACTAATTCTCCTCCTACCTCCCCACTTTATGTTGTGCAGCGGTGATACGTAGTATGACCCAATAAAGACCTGTACTTAATTCCATAGCTTTGACCCAGTAACTGATGATATCTCAACAGATATCCAAGGGAGTGGCCTTTGGAAGTTTGGATACAATACTTTTGTTTCTTACATTATCTTGTAACACTTTAGACATCTTTTATGTACTTTTATATTGTGTGCATGTAGTTATATTTTTATATTTTATGCACTTTCATATTTTCTTTGTCTGTGTCTTAAGCTCCCACTACTAGTTTGTAAGATTCTAGAGAGATGCTTATATTTCCATTTTTACATTTCTGTTGTTTATATTTATTTTTCTCTAGGTTCCTAAGAGGGCGTTTTACTTAGTGTTTGACAGTATTCATTTTCTTGGTTTAATATTCATTGTCAGAATTTTTTTTTGTGGATTTTAAAAATGGAGTCCATCTGTATCTTAGTATTGGGATACTAACAAACCTAAGTCCTAGATTTGAAATATTAGGCATTTTAAAGGATTCATGGGGCTGAAGGTGAAAACTTGTTTAATCCATACCTTGGCTTCTCCTAATGATGTGCTAATTAGAGGAGAAGAGCTTTGTGATTAGTTGTCCAAGGGAAATTAACAAGGCTGGTGATCAGACCCTAAACCACACCATACAAGGATTGAGTTGAATGGGGAGGTCTTTTTTTTGAGGGGAGAAGGCAAGGTAATTGGTGTTAAGTGACTTACCCAAGGTCACACACCTAGTGTGTCAAGTACCTGGGGCTGGATTTGAACTTAGGTCCTCCTGGCTCCAGGGTCTGTGCTCTATTAATTGCACCACCTAGCTGCCCCATGGGGTGGTCTTTAAAGAAGAAGATTCTTAGGGGGCATAGTATACATGCTAAGGGCTGTCATGTGTACATTAGACTTTAGATTTCTTCTATTTGAACCAAGAGGACTTGGAAGATTAAATAGAAGTTGGTGTGGTGGAGCAAGATGAAGAGTTTTTACCCGATATAAGTAAAAGCTTGTCAGCAATTTGAGCTTTTCCCAAATGGAAATGGACTACCCTTAGATGGTAGCAAGTTCCATAACATTAGAAGTGTTCAACAGAGGCTGGGTATTCCTGTTCAAGTATAGGTTGTACCAAATGACGTTTGAATAATCTTCTAATGCTGAGAACCTAAGTGATTCAGGTTAAGTCTGAAAATTCACTCAGAATTTGTTCCTTCTATCATCGTGCATTTATATGAATGTTATCTTTTAATTTTTAGTTGCTTATGTCTTTTCATTAACTTGACAAAATCATTGACTTCCATCCTTCCTCCCTTTCCCCATAAAGTGAGCTCTAATGAGTAGAATAAGAATGTCTAATAAGTTATTCTGCATTCAAGGCACAATGACAGTAGTTCAAAATATTTTCTCCCTAAAAGAATACTTTCCAGAAAGAATATACTGCTTAAATGTGTGGATAAGAATGCTTTCTGCTGATTTAATAGCTTAAAAATCTGACCCTTCCTTCCCCTATAAAAACCTCTCTTTTGTCTGTGTCTTAGACCAGAATGAGATGCCATTTATTCAGGCAAAGCTGTTCACTTAAAGAAGCTCTTTAGATTTATCTTCTTGCTTTCTCTGAGAAAATAGTAGGACCAATTTTAACCTTGGTGCCAAGCTGCAGACAAGTTGTTCCTCAAACTGTTATACTTGCCTCTCCTGGAAAGCTCAAGATAACTTAGAGAAAATGAAGGGAATGTTTTCCTTCCTATTTATTGTAACTGTATTTCCCCCCCCAGAATCGGAGCAGGTATAGGTGGAGGCATAGCGGATTTTAATAGACAAATAAAACATTTCTCTGGGCAATAATTGATTTTCCAAGGCTGAAATAAATAAAGAAAAATATCATAGATTGATTTCTAGTCCAGCAGATGATACTTTAAGCGATGCTTATGTGGATTCTTAAATGCTTCTTGGACATGACAATTGTTTAATATCTCCTTGTTTACTAGGTCTTTCCTCATACCCTACAAAAAAGCACAGGTCTCTCTTTTCATTACAAAATCCTCACTTCATCATACCACTCCCTCAAAATAGTGATCTATAACATTTCTTCCTTTTATAGCCAAAAGCCTAAAGAAATGTGTCTTTCATAATCTCTGTTTCCTCTTCTCTCACTTCTGAACCCTTTGCAATTTGGCTTCCAATCATTCAACTTAAAAGCTTTCCAAGTTTACCAGTGATTTTTTTTTAAATTACCACATTTAAGGACCTTTTCTCAATCCTTGCTTTTATTGATGTCTCTGAAGCATGTGTCACTCTATACCACCCTCAATTCTTGATGCTTTCTCCTCTGTATTTCTCTGATTTTCTCTCACTTGATTTACTTACTTTTTGGACAATCCTTCAGTCTCCTACATATAATGTACTCCCAAGGTACTTTCCTGGGTATACTTTTCTTCATTTTTAATATATTAATAGAATTTATTATATTATATATTAAAGTATAGCATATGATATAGGTATACCACCAAGGCAATATTCACAGCACTGATGGTGACTATGAATATGCCAGCATAGTTCTGAATTGCAAAATATAACAGACTCTTCACATGGAAGATAGAAGCAAAACATTTATTCAAAACCAAATTTATCATAGCAACAAAGAAATCTATGCACAACAACACTACAGAGAGCAACACCATTCCAAACTCTTTCCACACTCACAAGCCTATTTGTCTCCTTGCCTACGTCCTCTCTCCTCCCTCTGTTCCAACTGCTCTGACTCTCAGCTTCCTCTGACCTCTGCTCCACCCTTCCTGTTCCACCTTTTCAGCAAACTCCTCCCACCACAGACTCCATGTGATTACATTCGGCCTATTAAGGGACAGGGAAGATCTTCAGATTCCCATTATCATTACAATAATTAACTAATATAAAATATGTTTATTGTATTATATACTAATATACAATTTATATATTCTCTCTTGTTGATCTCATCTGCTCTCAGAGGTTTAGTTCTTGTCTTTGTATAGATGTCTCCCAGATTTGTAGATGCAACCCTAACTTCCTGACCTTTAGCCTCATATTTCTAACCATCTGCTGGACATTTTGAACTGGATATCCTACAGGCATCTCAAACTCAACATGTCCAAAGTAGAACTCATTTCCCTTCACCACCACCCCTAACTCCATCCCTTTTCAGTTAAGGGAAACATTATGCTTCTAGTCACTCAAATTTACAATCTCAGATA
>CM053590.1:144361229-144382918 GCA_028646515.1 Pseudochirops corinnae | reverse complement strand
ATTCTCGTTGTGAAGTCAGGAAAACAGTCATTTTATTTTAGCCAATCTACATTCCTAGTGTGTGGGGTATGGGGACCCCAAAAATCCCCTACCCAAAAAATTAAAAGTCATAGGTATCTTGAGGGAAGAACAGGAAGTTTTATTCATTTCTCACAAGAAGAGGGCATCCCTTCCACCAGTATGAACCAGCAGAATGAGGCATTACAGAAGACAGAACAAGAATTTATACCCTAAAGCAGTCAGGCCCCTCTTGGCCCCCTTCACCCTTCTGTGGCTGGGATGTGGGCTTACAGTCTGGACACAAAATCTCCTCCAATGATAAGGAACAAAGAAGCCATTCACTATCTCTCAGTGGTTGGGAGGTGGGCTTACAGTCCGGGCACAGAAAAAGGACAAAGAACAAGGACATAGGGGATAGCCAGTCCAATTGTACCTATTCTTATTTGGCAAACGCCAAAGTGAAGAAGGGGGAGGGCTCTAAGCTTAAAATTTCTGAAGGGCTTAAGGCTGATTGACAGCAAAGGAAGGGGGGGAAGGGTCCTAGGTTGTATAATTTCTTTCGAAACCCAGGATTCAGGTCTGTCCAGTTTTACAAAAGTCTGTCTCTGGTTTTGAGGTAGTCTCTCTCTCTTTTCCTCATTCTGAGGAGTCTTCCCAGAGGGTGCGGAGAGAGAGTGTACCCCACTCACTAGTGAATGGGTTCCTCCTGAATGAAGAATACATTTGCTTGAGACAAATGCTAGGCTTATATACCCTGCTTCCAAGTTTCCCACCTGCCTCCCATTGGCCAGTATTCCTACATCTCACACCTTGATTACATCTTCTCATTGCCACATTTCAATTCCCCAGCCCCTTCTCATCTTCATTTACTTTATACTTAAATAAAAGACAGGCCAAAAATGCTTCTAGTCACCTCCTCTTTTGTATGCATCATGAGAAAGCAATGTTCAGTTACTGAGGGAATTGACAAAAGCTGTGAGTTTGAAGATATCCAGAACATTAATGATAAAAGTCCCAGTATCTGAGGCCAGGTCTAGGTTTATGGCCCTCAGCCTCATCTTTTGTCAATGAGACTTGGCCTGGCAGTTCTTTTTATATACAGAAAGAGTCCTTTTCAGAACAAAGAAAAGTAGTAGGCATGCTGATTTTCAGATGCCAGCACCCCCCACAAGCTGTTTTGTCTCTGACATTAGCTATTAGTATAAATTATAATTTCTGTGGGAACAAAATTCAATCATACCTTACAACAGGGCCAGATAGATTGGCGGTTGGGTGGCTGAAATATAATATCTCCCCCAATAGATTGTAATCTCTCTGAGGGCAGGAATTGTCTTTTCCCTCTTTTTATATCTTTAGCATAGTGCCTGGTACTATGTGTATTGATAATTGATAATAAATGTGTATTGATTTGATTAATGTAGATGATGGCCACTGGAGTTGAGCAAACAGAGGAGATTTGAAACTAGGGTACAGGAAAGATTATCTGTTTGTATAACACTTAAAAGGCTTAACTGTTAAGTAGTGTGGTTAATGATTTCCTTGTCATAAAAATGCAATCATCATAGGGTCATATTTACTATACTTCCTATAATGATAACTACTAGCAGATAAGCACCTACAATGCCTTCTGCAAAATTATCCAAAAGAATTGATATGGTAATTGTCCACGGGGAACTAGTGATCTATTTGGGAATATTAATTCTAATAGGAAAATATTAGCACATACAAAACAATTATGTCTGCAAAACTGTCACTGTATGGAGGCAATTCAATAAGGGAAAAAAATAAGCTGTGATAAAAAGTGGCTTAGGAAAGAGGTGAAAACTCAGAACTACAACAAACTCATTCCTTTGAAATGTATGGAGTCCTTTTTAGTTTTCCTGTCTTGTAGTTCTCTCTCTCTTTATGCTTAGGTACTTAACCTTTATAAAATCTTCAAATTCCAACATGCCTCCACTGCCCTTTTCCAGTTTCTTTTTATTAAGATATCTGTTAACACCTGTTCCTTTTTTCTCAGAACAATTGCTTTTTTGTTTTGTTTTTGCCTTTCCTCCCTAGGGCATTAGTTCTTACTTGCTCTGTCTTTAGGGCTCAGATTTTATGGTCTTTTATGTAAATCCTTTAAGAAGTTAAATAAATTCTTGGAGCTTCCAGTTCCCTGGTTGGCTTATAATGTTAGAGGCAGAAGCATAATCTTTTCAGAAGACTAAACCTAACTAAATCTTTTCAGGTAATTAGAATACCTCTTAGTTACTTCTTCAGTGGCCTGAATAATACCTCACTACCCTCACCTAATTCACTCACCTTCCAAATTCTATCTCATGCTATGAATCTCATCTTATATCCTGACATCTATCTTTTGATGTAATTAGGTCAATTTCCTTGTTGTATGAACACTCCATATTCCTTCCTACTGGCCTAACCTTTGAGAACCCAAAACTTACCATATGCCAAGAGAAGTGGTAGTAGTAACTCAGGAAGAGTTCAAGATCGGTACTGGTAATGGTAGTGAAAAGTAACTCAAATCCCACAAAGAAGAACTACTTTTGTGAGATACAGAGAAATGTTTTTAGACAGGACAGTGAAGATCTAAGGTAGCGGTTCTCAACCTGTGGGTCATGACCCCTTTGGGGGTCGAATGACCCTTTCACAGGGGTTGCCTAAGACCATTGGAAAACACATAGTTCTGATGGTCTTAGGAACCGAGACACCGCTCCTCTCTCCATCTCCAGGTGGGTCTGCCCACATGCAGATACGCCCACGTACAAGTATTAAAGGGTCACTGCATTAGAAAGGTTGAGAACCACTGATCTAAGGGTTTTCTGCAAGTTAGCCCTTATGTTTAGAATGTCACTTACCGTCCCTACCTTCTTACCCCCCACTCTCCCCACCCCATCACCCCCAAGCCTGCTTACTTTACTGCTGAAATTTCTGTCTTCCTTTCTAAGCTAAGGTGCTGCTTCCCAAAGAAATCTCCTCCTAATCCCTCTCCTCCTTCTCATGTGCCAGTATCCCTCCCTGCAGAAATTATTTGCTAACTACCTTGGGTGCATCAAGTATTTGATTGTGTATATATTGTTTTCATTCAATAGAACATAATTTCTTTGAAGGCAGGGGCAGTTTCAATTTTTTTTTGTCTTAGCACCCGATACAGTATCTGTTCTATGTTATTGTTGGGCCGTCCAGTCACATCTGACTCTTTCTGACTCTGTATGTGTTTTTGTGGCAAAGATATTGGAGCAGTTTGTCATTCTTTCTCCAATGGATTAAGGTGAATGGGAATTAGGTGGCTCGATCAGGGTCACACAGCTAGTGAGTTGTCAGAGGTGACATTTGAACTCAGGTCTTCCTGACTCCAGGCCCAGCTCTTTATCCATTGAGCCATCTACCTGTCTCCAAGTAGGAGCTTAATACATGCTTATTGAGTCTACAAGTAGGAGCTTAATACATGCTTATTGAGTCTACAAGTCATCAGAGTACAACTTTTGTGAGTGGAGGGGTCTCTACCCAGTGCACTCCATAGATTCTCAGGGTATGGGCCCCACATGAGAAGGTTTAAAAAGAATTTATTCTGTACTAGGAGAGATCACACTGATGTGATCACAGATCCATTAAAGAAACCTATGAGAATGATAATTTACATAAATTATTGTAACACTTACCTCAAGTAAACTACTTCAGTCTCAGTAATATTTCTGCAAGACAAATTACTGTGCATATATATATATATATATATATTTATACACACACACACATATATACACACACACACACATATATACACACATTACTCTTGCTCCCTTTAATTTTAGTGACTAGCTTCTTTCTTGGTTGGGTTGCCCATACTAACCTTAACAAAATCAGAATATTCCTAATTTTCTTTGCTTTAATGAACTTTATGTACATATTTATGGCCTTGGACACATTGGGTTTGGCATTTGTTTTTTCAAAAAACATTTTTTCTTTGCCTATGAATAAGTGAAAAAGAAATGAGCAAGTCCTTGCTATGTATCAAACAGTGTACAAACCCTGGGGATAAAAATACAAAAATATAAGAATACAAAAGCAATTCCTGCCCTCATTGAGCTTGTATTCTAATGTAGGAAACAGCATATATAGGGAAGTGGTAGCCAGATAGGGGTATATTGGTTTTGAAAGTTACAAGGATATATTACAGATGAAAGATGAAGTAACTGAGGAAACAAAAAATTTGATCTTCTGAGCACATCAGTTTATTAAAGCAAATCATGCCAATTGCTTAACACACATCATGACCAGACCTCCTCAGTTTAGTCCTAAACTCCAAACACAGAGGAAGACAAGCATTTAAAAAAATGTATTAAAAAATAATCAACTAAGAACAATTAGTTAAAAGGAAACAATACATTGTTAGGTAATCTGGTTTCTAATTGAATGAAAAATTAGAGACTTTCCAAATTGAGAGTGGGAGAGTGAATGGATACAATTCCCTGAATTCAGAAAAGGAGGTATCCCACTCCCCAAGTATCTGCAAATAATCAAAGGAACATGAAAGGAATAACTGATTAATCAGTACAGAACTAGTTCTCAGATAAGGCATAGGGGTTGCTTGAGATGTATAATTGTAAGAAAACTCATGCATCAGTCTTTGCATTTGACTGGGTTTCTGAGCAGTACCACTTAGGCCCTTAGGTCTCTAATCAGCAATTAGAGGTAGTCCAATTCCCCAGTCACACACAGAGCTAGGTTCAAACAATGCAATGAGGTTTTTTTTTTTTTCTTCTCCCAATTCCTACAATTGAATAATGTTTTCTCACAAGCAGAAGTTGGACCAGACTCATGATTCACTAGAAAGAGAACTGAGCCAGTTCCAGAATTTAGTAACATGATGGAATTGGTGTGGTTCACTCAATTCCTACAGTTAACCACCTGATGTCCTAATCTCCTCAGTTCCCTCAGATGGTGATGGAGAAATGGCAGTATTGATTTGATTATTTCCAGAAATGGAAAGAGGCGGGAGTGGAAGGGTGAAAGGTACACTAGTGAAGGTCAGGAAGAGATCCAGTTGAACTGATAAGCATTATTAAGACTATTATTTTCTTTAATATTTAAAATAATTATTATTTGCAGATCACTGATTTGGTATTTTCACAGTATAAAAAATATATTTATACATACACACACACACACATATACACACATTACTCTTGCTCCCTTTAATTTTAGTGACTAGCTTCTTTCCTGGTTGGGTTGTCCATACTAACTTTAACAAAATCAGAATATTCCTAATTTTCTTTGCTTTAATGAACTTTATGTACATATTTATGGCCTTTGATTTAATAAACACATTGATTTAATAAACACATATAAAGATTTTCAATATAAATTATTTTCATTGTACATTTGTTTGTACCTTTTTGTCTCCAGTATCCAGTGAAGACCAAACTATTACACATTCAGTTTTGTGTGTACACATGACCTTTTAACAGCAGAAACAATTTCCCTTTTTGTTCATGTATATAAATAGGAAAAAATAGGAATTATTTTCCATCTTCTTAGCACATAACTGAGGTATAGTCAACAACTGACTTTTAAGTCTTTGAGTATTATCAAAACATATTGGACACTCTTTGCCTTAAGTAAATAGTAAACAAGTGTGAAAATCGGAAACTCTCTGAATAATCTACCTGGCTTGAGCTAAACACATTTGTATTTGGGGTGAGTATATAACAGACTTAAATTACTCTTATACAGATTAACATCGATATTTTTTCATTAGGTAAAATTTTAAAGAAATAGTTGATTTTGGTTTATAGATTTGGATTAGTGGTCTCTAGAAGAAATGTAAATTAATATAAATTATTTAAACAATAAAATAGTAGAATTCTAGAATCTTTGGAAGGTATCCTAGAGGCAGTGTCTAGGTTAAACTCCCACACAGCATAGAAATTTCATTTAGAAACTATCTCTGATAAATAAGCATCCAGACTTGAATATTTTCATCAAAATGATAGGACTAAATAGGAAAAGAAATAAATATAGGTTATGGTTTCCAACATGAAAATTCATAAAATAATCTTTGTTTTTTAAAGTGTGATTCCACTCTCCCCTCTGCTCATAATTTTACTATCCTATGAAATTCAAACTAGTCCCTCTTGTGTTGAATAGATAAATTAAAATGATATAAGTAGTATAAATACATATCTATGATGCCTCAAAAGAGATTACTAATAACAAATATGTTATATCTTTATTAATATCATCATGTTATATATGCTGATGTTATGTGTGTTAATTTCATTAATATTATTCCCCATAATGAGATTTATTTTAGGTTTTTTGGCTAAAGAATTGATGCAGGTTATTATTGCCAAGAAAGTTTTGTTATCACATGGAGCAAAATCCCTTATTAGTTACTTACTATGACGGGTTTTTCAGCTGACACTTCCATATTATACCTCCTTGCAATAAGACCAAATAGTGAATCTTTTAAAATTTTTTATACAGAAATCTGATTGTCCAAATTTTTTAGAGTCACTGCTATGTGAAGAAAACATTCTTATCATTAAATTTGGAACTCCATTAGCTATCTATAGTTAATTGCCATCTTCCCACTTGTTTAAGTGCCTCAGGAGAGACACTAGAATGGAGAAGTGAATATTTAATTCAAAAAGGAAAGAGACTAGTTTCTTCTGCCTAAAGTTTGTAGGATCTCCCTCTTGATCCCTTATCTGTAAGAAATAGTAGACCTTAAGTCAAACCCAAATAGTGGACACAAACACAGTTAAGTTCTACTAGATATTGATGCTGTGCTGAGTACTTGGAAAGCATTCTGTAAATACCTGTCCCCTTGAATTGAGAGTTAAACTAAAATGGAAAACAGATAGTAGTCCTCTTCAGGTATAAGAAGAACTATAGAAAATGAATTAATCTTCTTCAGGTTATACTCTCGAAATACAAAAATTGACTGAAAATGGGGGAAATGATTGACAACATTATTTTATGTAATTAGAAAAAGTCTTCCAATTTAATGTTGGTTAGCTTAATAACAGTGATTTTTATACATTTTTATGAAATTATATCTTGTATAATACGACCCCAAATGATTATTTCACATGGACTGATTCAAAATTCAAATTGATTTAAGATTTGCCACTTGACCTGGTTATGGGTATTTTAGGTAAGATCTGTATACAGGCTTTGGAGATAGAAAGATTGGAAGACAGAGGTTTCTGTTCTCAAGGAACTTATAATCTAAATGGAAAACTAGAACACATACATAACACATAAATAGAATACATGTTATACTGGGTCGAGTACAATGAAGATGATCCAAAGAGAAGCTGCAAATAGATGCTTGAATAGACATAAGGGGAGTTGAGAAGAAAGAAAACTGGAGGGTTGAGGAGGGCAAAGGAGAAGTTATTGGATTCTGGCAGACTATATTGAAAAAGTAGCACTGAGATGGGTCCATAAACAAAAGAAGGCTTTTACCAGGTCAACAAGGAATTTGGACTTTACTCAGGATTCAATGTGGGATTACTTAAGGCTTTTGCAGTAGAGTGGCTTGGTCAGACCTACACATTAGGAAAATTACTCTGGCAGCAGTGGACAGATTGAATTAGAAAAGGAGGTTGATTGGGAGCAAGGAGACCAATTAGGAAGATATGAAAATAGTCCAGGCAAGAGGTGATGAGATCTTGATCTAAGCTGGTAATAACTAGGGAGTAAGTAGAGAATGGATAAGAGAAGTATTAAAAAAATTTCAATTAACAGAGCCTCGCAAATGACTGTGTGTATGGAATTGGGGAGGGACAAGGAGAAAAAGATTGACAACTGGGGTTTCGAACCTGGGACTAGAAGAATGGTAATGCCATCGATAGGAAGAATAGAGCTGGAAGGGTTTTTTTGTTTGTTTATTTGTTCATTTTGGAGGAGGGAAGAGAAGGGACAGAGATGATTTTTAGTTTTGAATATACTCAATTTATGGTGATGTAGAAAATACATGGAAATATTTAAGTGGCATTTGTAAGTATGGTTCTGCAGGCAGTGAGTTTAATTCTGGGCCGCATTGGGAAGGCCTGAGTTCAAATCTAGCCTCAAACACTTATTAGATGTATGACCTTGGACAAGTCATTTAATATCCCTCAGCCTCAGTTTCCTCCTCTGTAAAATGGGGTTAATATAATAAAATAATATAAATAAATAATAACATAATAAACAGCACCTATATCCCAGGGTTGTTGTAAGGATCAAATGAAATATTATTTGGAAAATTCTGTGCAAACTTGAAAATGCTTTGTAAATGCTAGTTAGAAGTTATCCTGGTCTTCAGTCTGGAAGTAAAAATACCATTTCAGAAGCAGAAAGATAATAAATGACACCTTTAGAGTGGGCATTATTTTCAAATAAGAACGTATATCAACAGAATTTAGGAAGAGGGACACATTTAGGGAGGAAAGAGAATAAAAGAAGACAGAAAAGGATACAGATTTAGACAATAGACTGTTATTTTACAGAATCCAAAGAGAGAAGAGACTTAAAAGGAGGGAATCATGGGCTGTATCAAATGGTGCTTTGAGATAACAGAGAGACTAAAAGTGGTCTTCAGTTTTAGTGACTATTCACAATAGAACAAAATTCAGTTATAATTGGTCCATTGCTAAGTCAATGAGTAGGATATTTTAGTCAACCTAATTCTGCATGAGAAAGTCAGGGAAGCCTTCTATTTGTGCATATTTAGCATAAATAAATGGGATCTTCCACTAAGGCTCTACTCAAACGCCTCTTCCTAACAAGAAAAGCTTTTGAGGTCTGTGTCAGGAGAGAACAAGCTCCAGAAGGCCCTTCCAAGCAGGAAGGTCTTCATGGAAGAGCCAGTGACAGACTGTACATCTGTCCTCTGGCTACAAGCCTGACTAATGGGGAAGCTCACTAGAACAGTGATTGTACAATGCCTGTTTTTCAGCCACAATGTCTTATGAAATCTGTACTTAGTATAGTGCCTGGTGCATGGGATATATTTAATAAATGCTCTGGATAAATATTAAACTTATTAAGGCTTCAGAGTATATGTGAAGGGCATTGATGGAAAGACTACTCATATCAGTAAAATCACAGATCCCTGAGGTATGGAATAAAAGCTGGATTAAACAGATTTCGGTGATTTCTGTATGAGTTGACCCTGCAGTGCTAGGACTAAATCGTTATAAATACATTAATTTAGAGCTATAAGATGCCTTAGAAGCCATCTAACCCAGTTACCTCTTTTTACAGATGAAGAAGCTGAGTCCCAAAAATGTTAGTGGCTTATCCAACATCCTACAAGTAAGGGGGGAAAGTTCTGAGTACTAAAATTTTATTATATTCATGACAACCTGAAAACAGAATCCAGACATTACAATGTGAGGCAAATTGCAACTAGCCTTTAGCTGGTCATAAAACTCAGGCCCTTAATTCTTATCCTTTTCCCACCTCTTTCTTACTTAAATTGATTTTCTTTCAGCACATTTGACCGGAAGATATTTTTATTATTTCTGTGGTTAGATCTATGTCATTGATAAGTCTGTGCTTCAAAAGTTATTTTCATCGTACCCAGCAGAAGACATCTAAAAGCCAGATATATAGTGGATGTACCGGGGGAAGTATTTTTGGAGAGCTAATCAGGACTAACATAGATGCCATGTTATCTGTTTTACTATATAGAGACTGTTTCAAGTAATAATGATTAATGTGTGCCTTGACAAACCTGAGCAACAATTATTTTGTTCCACACAAAACTGATGTGATTTAAATAGGTATTCCAAACAATGGCCCCTAAAATTTAAGTAACTGCATAAGTAGTTCTTACAAAGTAAGGATTGATTTTGACTTCTTTCAAGAAGATAACGTTTTAGTCATCGTTGTCTTCCTTTCATTATACATTTAACACTTTCATGTCTCACCCCACATCTACTTTCAATCTAGTGCTTTTGGTTTCCATTCTCAGGCTAATAAAGAGAGAATAATTCAGTGTTGTAGTAAAAGATGGCAGCATCATTTAGTCTTATTGTGGGATTGGTGGGAATTTTTGGTCATGAAAATATCCAAGATAACTTGGACACATAATGACTGTGTAGCTC
This sequence comes from Pseudochirops corinnae, assembly GCA_028646515.1. Classification (NCBI taxonomy): domain Eukaryota; kingdom Metazoa; phylum Chordata; class Mammalia; order Diprotodontia; family Pseudocheiridae; genus Pseudochirops; species Pseudochirops corinnae. Next base: position 144,372,818 of record CM053590.1, on the reverse strand, counting down.
TGAGGATAAAATAACTTCTTTGTTTCCTAGTCAACTCTTAAGATCCTAAGTTACAGAGCAGATGCAGACCTATATACATAGGAGTTTCCTCACTGGGAGTTTACTATGTCTCAGGTCCACCTCCCTTCTGCCTCTGTCACAATTTTTTTTTGTTGTTTTTTGGAGGGGGGAAAGCAAGGCAATTGGGGTTAAGTGACTTGATTAGGTCATGCAGCTAGTAAGTGTTAAGTGTCTGAAGCTGGATTTGAACTCAGGTCCTCCTGATTCCAGGGTTGGTGCTCTTTTCACTCCACCACCTAGCCACCACCACATTTTTTTTTAAAAGATGTACAACTGTGTATTTTCAGAGTCTTGTCACTCCTAAGAGAAAACAGTGTTTAAACGAATCTGATAGTTTTATTATTAACATAAAATAAATTTTATAGAATTTTCCTAAAATTCCATTAGAAGTTGAGTGCTGCCTTTGGATATTTTATGATGCTTTCTCTATTTTAGATATTACATTTGTAGCTATTTGTCATATTTTACTCACTTTTTTCCTTATAAAGTTAGTTATATCCATGTTTTAAAAATTTTTATGTCATTGAGTAAATTCACCTTATGCCCAATAATTTCTTCTATATATTCAATACATAAAAAGTGCTTTACCTCCACAACTATTTTGGAGATTTCCTCAGAATATTGACTAAGTTGAAAATCTAGATAATTCACCAAAAGATCCATTATTTCTTCAGTGTTCTAGTCCTCCTACAACTTTAGATCATGATCTTTGTATAACTTACCAAGTTATTTTCTGAGTTATTGTGGTCAAGACAATTCATCAACTGGTCCTTAGTCTTCTGGGGATGGAGCCATCTTAAAATAGTGAGGCTGGTCCTGAGGTGACAAGCATGTAGATCATTTCTGTTGTGTCATTCTCTGGATCAAGAATCTCATAAGCCTTCCCATGATCTGTGGATTTATGTCCAAATAGATTATTCATGTATTCAAAAACATCTAGAATTTGGTCTTAGCTTACCTGGATGGCTTCATTCGCTTACAACTTGGCAACATGTAATGCTGTTCCACCTTTGTCATTTTCACTTTCTCTGCAATGCTCCATTTCTTTAACATTTTTCTCAAGTTGTTTTTTTCCCCACCCTCTTTATAAAATCCCTTCTGTTTCTACATATCAAAAACATCTTCATCTTCAAAGACCAAGCTTAAGTCCAAAATCTTCCATAAATCCTTCCTTAGGAGCCCTAGTTCACTTGAATCTTTCCTGTTTTTGACCTTCCATAGCACTCACTATAGAGCATATCTTAGTACTTGATTATATTATGTCTTGTGTTTGCCTTTAAGGGTAAGTTTCTTGTGGGCAGGGATTGCGTCCTACCTTTACATATTCTGTTTTCTCACCTAGATATTTTTTGCCTGCCTTAATTTCCTCTAATGGATTGAATTGTGAATATGACACCAATAAGACAGACTTTTAACCCTTTTCATTTTGAATACTTACATTTCAACATAACCAATTTTGCAAGTTTTCGTAGGATTATAGATTTAGAGCTAGAAAACGCCATGGGAGCCAAATCCATCTTTCACATTTTATAGATGAAGACTCGTGTTCTAATAAGCAGTGATTTGTGTGAGATTACACGCCTACTAGTGTCTGAGGTAAGGTTTGAACCAAGGTCTTTTTGATTCCAAGTCTAGTACTCCAAACATTGCATCATGATGTCAGAGGTCCCTTCCAAATCTTAAGTTGTATGGGTATGATTTAGCAACAATACACAAATATGGAGGTAAGCAGGAAAGATAGTTTCCTTACTTTTTCATTTGTTTCTTATTAAAATCAGAACAAAGAATTACTTTTAACTTATTAGCTAAGCTAATAGGATTATTATTATCTCTAGGATCCACTATATAAAATAGTATTTAAAGTTTATCAGTGTGGCAAGAATTGAATTTGTGGCAAGAATTGAAACCTTGCTGTGTACATGTTAACACCTCCTAAGTCTTTACCTAATTCCCTTTTCCCACCTCCATTTTAAAATTACTTGGTATTATTTTGGACATATTCCATATCTATTTGGATATATGTTGTATCCTGAGCAGAATTTAAGCACCTTGACAGCAAACATTATTTAATTTTTGGGTTTTGGTTTTTCTTGTTAGTCCTACTTCCTGTTATCTACAAATTTGATGTCTATGCATGCTTTAAAACATTAAAAATGTTGAGCAGAATAGTGTCAAAGAAAGTCCCTAGGACACTTCTCAAGTGCCTTCCTGCCAAATTGACACCAACCTTGCTACTAGCTATTAACCCGGTTCTCAATTTACCTAAATTTTATATCATCTAGTCCATGTCTTTCTATCTTGAACACAAAGATAGTGTGAAAGAATGATTTGCTGGGGTTCATATATGCTAGGCCTATGAAATTCTAACAATGTACCTTGTCAAAAAGGAAGTAAAGTTAACCTGAGATGACCTGTTCTTTATGAAGCCATGTTGATTCTTTGCAATCATCTTTTCCATTTCTAAACATTTGCATACCATCCTTTTAGTAATATGTCCTAGACTTTCGCCAGGAATCAAAATCAGAATCACTAGTCTATTGTTTGCAGAATCTATCCCATTTTCTTTTTTTAAAAACTGGGACAATATTAACAATTTAGCATGAGACAGGTGTATTAGGTTCCACACAAAGTAGGTTAATTCCTAAATATTAAAAAATCCCTCCTTATACGGAAGTCACCCCTAAAATATTTCCATGGGATAGATCCTATGAGTACTGCAAAATTGAGGCTATTATTTATTAATAATTTTAATAATGCCCTCTTACTCGTGGGATTCAGACCATCAAATGAGAGATGGCTAAGCAATTTATTATTCATTAATACAATGGAACATTACTGTCATATAAGAAATTGTGAATATGATGAATACAGAACAGAATGGGAAGTCTTAGATGAACTGATGTAAAAGGGAGTAAGCAAAACCAACAAACAAAACTATAATATGAATCAACAATGGAAAGAAACATCGGCAACAACAAGAGATCAAAATGGGCCAAGCTCAACCTCAAAGAGGGGATATTAGAAGGCAATTCCCTAGGAATCCTGTACAGATGTGGAAGAATATTGGTGTGGAATATTGCATATAATACCTAACTTTTATAATGTATCATTAATTTTTCTGAACTCTTATTTTCCTACTCTTTTAAAAATTTATTATAAACGAGGGAGATAAAAGGATAAATTTGGAAATTTGGTTGATGTAAAACTAAATGATATTGAAATTTATATTGATAAACTTTTATTAATAAAAGTTTAATTTTAAAAAGACACGAACATCATTGTGCTAATATGTAGCTAGTAAAGTATCTGGTTGGGAAACGCTACTGTGGGGAAGTAAATCTGAAGGCTGATGGTATTTCTTAGGCTGGTTTTGGACATTACATTGGAACATTATTTTCTAGTTTAATTAAGACTGAAGGAGGATAAAAATTTTCAACAGAAGATAGCAACCCATGAAACACTTTGGTTGTTCATTACAGCATCATCTTCATTATGTGTTCAGACTGATATCACATCTTTAGGTATATTGACCGTAGGGTGAACTATAGAATTGAATAGTGCCCAAGTGAATCCTCATATTATAGTTAAACTTGTGTCTAAAAGTACCCAGGTGAAAGCTGGGATAGAATCATGGATTTAGGCTGGGAAGGGACCCTATAAATGACCTAATTCAACCTCTAATTAAACTAATAAGTTTAAGTGATGTGTCAAAGGTCATATAGCAACCATCAAAACTGATATTTGAAAGCACATCTTTTGGCTCTAGAACCATGGTTCTCTCTACCAAACCTCGATGTCTCCACAACCAATAATCTTAAACATAGCTCTGGAATCAGAGGGCTAGGATCTACTTACCGCCTTTGAGACTTATTTGACTGTGTGTCATTGGGCAAGTCACCACCTCCCTGGGTCTCAGTTCCTGTATATGTAGAATGAAGATACATTGGAATAGATGGTCTAGGAGGACTCTTCCAGAATTGTTAAAATCTACAACCTGCTAATGGTAGATCAGTAGAACCATATCTATATATAAAGGATGCAAATTAGGGATACATTTAACAAATAGGGAAATAAACATGATTATAATTATTATTTAGACTGAAATTTCATTTTGAATCAAAGATATTTAGTATGGTTACTATTCTTGAATCATTTATTTATCTATGATTAGATCTTTAAAAATGCCAAATTCTATGCAGAGAAGTGAATTTAATGTACAACAACATAGACAAAAATAAAATGTCATAGTTATGATAAAATAGTAATAATCACTCACACACCTAACTTTAACACTGGGCTGAATGTAAGTCTAATTTAATTTCATTTAATGCTTCATTGCACCTTTCTAGGTAGTGACTCAGAATCTCTAAATTTCTCATTTTCTTAAACTTATTTTGAAAGTTTGAATTGAATTTAAAACTACCATCTAATCTTCATAGATTAAAATTTACTGTGGGAGTATTCTTGGTTTTAAGGGGAAGAGGAGGAAAGGGTGGGGAGGTAATGAAAAATCTTTAAGGCCTCATTTTAAAAGGAATATAAGCATGGAGTCATTAGGAAGAAGATTATGTCAAATGGTGTTATGTCTTAAGATAATTATGGAGAATTATACAGCATATTCTTTTGAAGATTTTCAAGGGATCGTTTTCAGAAATTCTACAGCTTTTAAAAAAATTACGTTTAAAGTCATCAATGGAGCATTATATTTTCCATGGTTTTTATTTTAGTCCTGAATGAAAATACTAGCAATACAGACATTTCTTTCTTCTGTATTGATGGTTTGGCTTTCACTACAATAATGGAACTCATGATTCATTCCAAAATAATCCTGAGATCATAGGCTGTTTTCTTATGTAGAATTATCCTGGCATGACACAGATTTTTCAGTTTTGATGAAAAATATTATTTAAATGAGCTGGTAGGAGTTACTAGACTAAGCTCATTTTGTGACCTATTTGATCCCACACTGAAAGCTTTCAGTTACCTAGAGACTGTGCCTAGTGTGGCTGAGTTTCTGTTCATTAGTCTGTTCAAACACAATTTTAAAGTCTCATGAAAGGTTGCTTTCAAGGGTCATTTGAAACTGGGAAGGACTTTAAAAAAAATTGAGGCTTCAAGTCTAGGAAATAAACAGGAAAAGCTAGTGTGCGTGCATATGTGTGTGTGTGTGTGTGTGTGTGTGTGTGTGTGTGTGTTATGTTTGTGGGTTTAACCTACTATTTAAATGCTACTAATTGACTAAAGTTCCTGGTAGCTCTTGGTCCAAAGAGGCAAGAGTGATGAATGTTCTAGTGACTACTCTAGCAGCAGAAATTAACAGTAATTGGTGAGTCATAACTCTCTGCTGCTAGAAATCAGAGTGGCTTAGCAATTTAGTGGCAGTAGAATTAATAGGCCATTTAGGCATTTGTAGAATAAGAGAAACCTCTTTTATTTTAGCAATTAATTTAACTTAAAAAAATATTGACTTAAAATTTGATATAATTTTATGTATTTTGACATGAGATTCATGGTACAGATTTTCAAAAGTAGTTTAACTCAGGTAATTGCAGGAAGAGGAAGAAATACTTATTAAGAGAAAGTACCGTGATAAGACATTAGAAAAGTTATTGACATATTTTAATAAAATTGAAGGTACATGTCATTTCAGTTGAGGAGACTGTTCAGATTCTAGCAATAATTCCCTAGAGGGTCAAAGAGTAAATAAATTTTATAAAGGCTATCTTGATGTTCGTAAAATGATTGGCTGTCCCAAAAGGTGTTGACCAACTCAAATTAGTGGGTTACCAACTGTGTGTTGGAGAAGGCAGAATCAATACCATGTCAGATAAATATCAGTTGAAGAAAGGATGGTATATTCCATGCTTAGGAGGCACACAATAGCTATCTTCAGGTATTTGAAAAGCTGTCATACAGAAGAAAGATGAGATTTGTTTTACTTGGTCCCAGAAGGCAGAAATAGGATATGTGGGTGTACATGGCATAGAGGTAGATTTCAACTCTTTAACAATTAGAGCTATTCAGAAGTGGCACAGACTGTCTCAACAGGCTGTAAATTCCCTACCTGTGTCAGTCTTTAAGCAGGAGCTAGGTGATCCTTTCTTGGAGATTTTGTAGAAGTGACTCCTACTTAGGTAAGATTGAACTTGACAAGCTCTGAGGTTCCTTCCAACTTGAATTTTCAATGATGTCACTTAAGTTGTTAATAATTTAGACTGATGATTTTTAAGTATAACCCCTCTTCCGCTTTATCCGTGCTGAAATTCTGAGAGTAATCTTTTACTATCTCTTTAAGAATATTTAAAATTTACAGATGTGCTGCTTAATCTTTCTTATACCAGCTCAAATATTAATTGAAATTTTAATTGACAATGCTGTATAATGTGTCAGCATTCCTTATCACAAGATGGAATATATCTTAGTGTTTACCTATGGACCAATTGAAGTCCATAGGTAAGCACTCATTTTGCATTGTAGCCTCAACTTACCTTTAGGAAAGCAATATCTTCTCAATCAGAATTTCATACCTAGATTAAGAATCACCATGATTATGCTCATTTACAGTTAGAATATTGTTATGAATGAGATTATATGGATTTCTGAGCAGCTAACTGGTCACAGGATCATTGGACCCTAGACAGAAATGAGAGGCATCCTAGTAATCATCTGATCCAGCCTCTTCATTTTATGTCTATGTTGGTTCTGTATCATCCTGCTAAGTTGTAGGCTCCTTAAGGGTCTTACAGAAACTTTGTATTTCCCAGGGGGGATGATAGAAGGAAGAGCAAATTGGAGGAGACGGTAGTTAGAAACAAACACTTTTGAAAAGGGACAGGGTCAAAGGATAAAATAGAATAAATGGAGGGGGTGGGATAGGATGGAGGGAAATATAGTTAGTCTTTCATAATATGATTACTATGGAAATGTTTTGCATTACTACACATATAGAACCTATGTAAAATTGCTTGTCTTCTCAGTGGGGGTGGGTGAAGAGGGGAGAAAGGAGAGAATCTGGAACTCAAAGTTTTAAAAACAAATGTTAAGAAAAATTGTTTTTTACATGTAACCAGGAAATAAGATATACAAGCAATAGGGTATTGAAATCCATCTTGCCCTACAAGAAAGTAAGGGGGGGGGGTGGATTGGGGAAGATATAAGAGAAGGAAGACTGGGGGAAGGGATATTCAGTATGCTTTTCATCTTGGGGTGGAGGGTAGGGGAGAGATGGGGAGAAAATCCGTAACTCAAGACCTTGTGAAAATGAATGGTGAAAACTAAAAATAAATTTTAAAAAAAGAAAAAAAAAGAAACTTCGTATCTCCCTATGTGTTTAAGGAAGACTAACAACTCTGGAATGAGGGCTTGCTGAGTCTTTTTCAGAGCTGTTAATTCACTTTTGGTGTCCACATCACATTCACCTCTCACCTGTGGCTACAAGAAGCTATAGCATGCCCAGTGGCCACACCCTGGTAAACTGTCTTGGCATATGGGCTAAACCAGGTTGAGAGTAACTGACAGGTTTCAAGCCCATCAGCGAGTTGAGAGGTGTCTACAAGTATGTGAAGACTTCTGTGGGTGGAATGGGTGATGAGAACAATTTGTTCCATGTTGGCAGGCACTGTGAAGAGCTTAGAGCTTGGTCAGACATTAAAGATGCAAAGGTCATCCACTGCACCCTGGGCTACTGCCAAGCATCCTGACTTTTGTCTTGCTACTGGATGTTGTTGACTCTGGAAGAGAGAATAAAGTTGATGACTGTGCACCTCACAAGTCAAGATATCACTCTGTGATGTCATTGATCCTCTTCAAAAATGAAGCACAAGCAACATCACCCTCAGCATCTAGAATGAATTCTGTACCCATTTAATAAATGTGTATTTTCTTTCTTTCAAAAGAGAAAGGATCACTAGTATTGAAGGGGAAATTGGATAAAATTCATAAAAAGAATGTAAAATGGCTTTAAAATTTCTTGACCCTTCTGACTTTTTTCAGTAAAAATTTAGGGGATCCATTTCTGCTACTTTATAAAACCTCACTGTGCTTGAAATAATATGTGCACAGGAACTGTTTTTGACTCAACACTGTATAGTGAAAAGGATCAAAGATAGAGTAAATCAGTAGAAAGGCTTCTGTATTGAAAGTCAGAGGAACTGAGTTCAAATTTGACCTCTGCTCTTTACCTATCTATGTAATTTTGAACAAGTGACTTAATCTTCTTGAGTCTTCATTTTCTCCTCTGAAAGTGTTAGACTGGATGACTTCAGGGTTTTTTTTTTTTCAGCTCTGAGATTCTATGGCCTTGTGAATGTAGAACTTAGAACGAGGAGACACCTGGGCATGAGTCCTGCCTCCAACACTTAATGATTGTCACTTTGGGCCCATTTATAAAATTGTATAAATGGTGCCTGTGGTGTTTACCTCACAGAATTGTGGGAATCTTCTCAGTCTCCCTTTCTTCATATTCAGTCCTTAATCAAGAGCTCCAGTGGGCTCCATTAGGAAGCAGAGTCATTGTGGGGAAGACTCTTTCCCAGGAGGAAGTGAAAGTTCACAGATAAAATGTCCCAGTTTCTCTGAAGTCCTTTGAGATTTGTAATGTAATGATAATAATAATAATAGCAATAACATTTGTGTAGTACCTTAATGATTTCAAAGGGCTTTATAAATATGATCAATCTAATTTTGTCTTTTACCTGAGAGGTAAATGATATTATTATCTATATGAGGAAAGTGTGACAGATATAGGTCAAGTGACTCACCTAGGGTCACATAGCTCATAAATGTCCACAGTCAAATTTGAGCTCAGATCTCCCTGATTCTAGGCCTAGTACTCTATCCACTAGATCAGGGGTGGGGAACTTGTTGCCATAAGGCCATAAATATGAATCTTTAAGTGCGGCCTTTTGGCTGAATCCATTTTACTCCTTGTTCCGTAAAATTTGGAATCAGTCAAAAAGTAACACTTAAGGATATAGAAGGTCACATGTGGCCCTGAGGCCACAGATTCCATACCCCTGCACTAGATCCTCTGGATTTGATTAAAACACAACATATGAGAAGTTCTAGGAATGTAGCTCATTACTCAAGTGTATACTAGTAAAGTCCTATGGAATATTGTTTTCTCTTTATTAAACTTAAGTACTGTTCTCCTTGATTGATAGCTTTCCATGTATGTATGCATGTATGTATGTATGCATGTATATATGTATGTGTATATGTATACATATGTATATATGAATGTATATATGTGTATGTATGTATACATGTATGTATATGAATGTATATATATGTATGTGTGTATATATGTATATGTGTATGTATATATGTATGTATATGAGTGTATATATGTATATGTATGTATATATGTATGTGTGTATGTATATGCATGTATGTATATGTATGCATATATGTATATATGCATATATGTATGTGTGTGTGTATGTATGTGTGTGTATGTATGTATGTATTGCATTCTGTCTTCCTTCTTCTTTGGAAAAGTTAATTAAATGTTTATTTGCCTTATAAAAGTCTTCAATTGCCTTCAAGTGGCTGAATCACTTCTATAACAAATCAATCTGAATTTGTAATGACATATCATTTTCTAACTTTGCATGTGAAGATTTCCCTCCTCCAATTTATCTTGACTATAAGGCAATCTGCATTGAAAAGGCTGCATTCATTTCTGATAGGTTATTTAAAAGGGTTAGTTTTTTGGGGGGGGTTACAATTTATTAAAAAGCAAAATGTAGAGAAAAGAATGGAATCACTATTTCTCCAAATGGAGCTGATTCATCCCAGGAGGCTGTTTTCTGGCAAGGGGAATGCTTTCAAGCAAGAGATTATTATGGGTTTTTTGTTTGTTTGTTTTTTGAAATCAGAACCTCTGCTACCCACCTTACTTGGGTATTGTGAACAAAAGGCTTTGTAAACCTCAAAACAGTTAATAACTGTAAGAGATGAACCAAACTTCTGTTTCCAAAAGGAAATATGTAATATGCCAGAAATTTTGTATTTGTTGGGGAAGGCTGAGAAACAAATGGATTAGAAATTAGAAATCTACCGGGATGTGGGTGCCTGCTTATTAACATATCTAAAGGCCAGAAACTCCTTCCTTTCCCTTTTGATAAAATCCACAACTTCAAAGACCAGAGAAGAATTTCATTATTCTTCTTATGTAAATGGTGAAGGAATCTTAAAACCTGGGATTGGCCTTTTTTATCAATTAAGGGAATTCCTTTAAAAGAATTTAAAATATGCTATTCTATGAAGAAAATGAGGAATGTGGCTGACGTGTTGAACCAAATGGGGTGACGGTTTAGTGGACCCTAAAGTGCTTAGCCAATGGGTGAGAAATTCAAATTGGAAACAGGGCATAAAAAGGCTTGCATTTATCTGAATAAGGGTAGTAGTCCATTCATTCATTCATTCAGGAATGAATGTAAAAATTAATAAAACCTTTCCTGACTTCCCAAAGAGAGTTGTCCTTTTACATTGAACATGGTTCTCACACAACCAAAAAGTATTTGTAAAACATGTACTGTAAGCCAGGCCTGGTGATAAAAATACGAAGACTGAATCAATCCCTCTTCTGGAGTAGCTCATATTTTAATGTTGTTAATGACAGTGTTATTAACATTAATATAAATATGTGTTCTTAATGACAGGGTTATTGTTCTGCAACAGGCATTTGGGAACGTTCTGGCTTAAGGAACAGGAAATACACATTGAACGAGGTTTTGAAAAATGCGATACCTTTTGTCAGCCTGTATATCAGTTTTTGGTTCAGAAAATATGGTTATGTAATGATGGTCTTGTGGTTCAGGCAGGACAAACCTGAGCAGGCAAAATTGCTAATGAGACACACTTTGTCTATCACCTTTTGTCCTACAATGATGATTTGCCTCACACACATTGGTGTTCTGTGTCTTGCTGCTCCTCCCATGGCCACCCAGTACTCAAATCTATGGAGTTCATCTCAGACCTTCATTCACTTAGTATTGCCCTATATGCCGCAGTTAGGTCCAAATCACCTTTATCGAAATTTATTTGTCTGGGGCTCTTTCCCTTGGTTGTGATCTCTGGTTTCCAAGGTGACAGTTAAACTGATCCATTGCAGTGTGTTTGGAAGCTGTTGGCTGAAGGAGTTACTATTATCTTTGCACTTTAGCAGAGGTTCCTTCTTACATAAAATAACAGAGCTCCTGAGGGTGACTCTCAATATCCAACTTCGTCAAGTCAGACCCTCTCATTTTTACAATGAGGAAAATGAAGTCCAGAGATGTTATGGCTTGCCTAAGCTTACTCAGGTAAACAACAGAGGAAGATCTTAAACCTTGGTTGTCTGACTTCCGAGTATAGTACACTTTATACTGTGCCACATTCCCTCAAAGTCAATTAAGTTCTGATTTCAAATCTCTCTGATACTAGCTATGTGACTGTTGACTAGACACTTAATCTCCCTGAAGTTCATCTACAAAATTGATATAAGAATTCTTATCTCATCAAGTTGTTGTGAGCCTCAATAGTTTT
>CM053590.1:144340827-144360729 GCA_028646515.1 Pseudochirops corinnae | reverse complement strand
GGGGGGGGAAGGGAGGGGAGAAAATCTGAAACTCAAGTGATTGTGGAACTGAATCTTGTAAATTAAAAGTAAATGAGTAAATAAAAAAAATTTAAAAAAAAAGGAAATACAAAAGAACTTAAAGAGACATTTGGAGCAATTTATAATTCGAAGATAAATTAGTATACCTGTTTTCCCACATTCCCTCCAACAATGAATTTTTCCACGTTAGTTTGATAGACGACGTGATGCTTCATAGTTGTTTTAATTTTCATTTCTTTGGTTAGTCTTCTTAACACTTTCATATGATTGTTAATTTGCCTTTCTTTTGATAATTGTTAGCTCTTACCTTCAACTACTTGCCTATACATAAAGATTTGTGTAAATTTTCTATAGCTTTATTTCTCCCCATCCCTGGCAGAATGTAAGCATCCTTAGAACAGGGTATGTTACTTTTTTCTAATCCCCAGCACCTAGTATGGTGTTTGGCACAGAGAAATGTTTAATAAAATGGTTGTTGAATAGAATTGGAATGTGTGTGTGTGTCTGTGTCTTTGTATTGGAAGGGGAATAACAAAATCATATAACATGTTGCCTTTTATGCCAATACACAGCAGTAGTGAACATATGCCATACTTGTTGGCTTCTGTGACCTCATGGGGAAAATATTATCAGTGTACCTACCAATGCCAAATCACACTGTTTCCCTGGGCTTTATATAGTCCCAGTGCCTACCCACACCCTGCAAGGAACAGCCGTTGGAAGTCTCACAGGGTCTCTCCTACAGGTTTGGAAAAAGAAATGAGTATGGCCTTTGTCAGTTACAGATGCATCAATGTTATTGTGGAAGACAGAAATGTGTATGATTGGAGCCAAAGCCAGCCTCTCTAATCCAGCTGGCTGGTCTGCCTCCTCCATTAATCTGCCCATCTTAAAGAGGGACTATTCTTTAACTGCACTACATGGCATGCAGAAAGATTGGATGTCATTAAGAAGCATCTGCCAGGGGGAAATACATTCTTACAGAAGCATCTCAATTTTAGAATGACAAGCTACTAATAAAACTGCAGACACCCAGAACCATTAGCTAGAAGGCTAGGTAGCTAGAATTGTTTCCATCCTACAATTAGCTGGTGGTGTCCATTTATATACAAACCTAGTATGGAGTCATCAACTCCATCACTGCAACACCTTTCCTTATAGCTATTGAACTTATGTCTGTCATTCTGTCTAAGAGATCTCTAGTAAAAGTTTTGAAGAATTTTATATTACTTGAGTACTGCTAATAGACTTTGAGGTTTTTGAAATTTGTTACCATATGCAAACCAGATGGAGGTAACAGGTCAAATTTTGTCATGCAATAATCTGTTTTTTTTTTTTTGTTATTGCAAGGTACTTCCTTCATAATAAGTTAAATTTTAAGAATATGTGATGTCATTCATGTAGGAGTACTTATTAGGCATGTGACTGTGTTGAGCAAATCATGGTGTTAGTTTCTCTTAGTCTCTGGTAACCATCTAGGCTTGTAACTTATAGACTGACTATGATCATTCGCAGCTGAGGGAGTTCCTATTTGGTTGATGTTTCACAGGTAACACTGACTATGCCAATTATAAGACAGATGGGAAGACATGGGAGGGCTCCTGGCATATGTTCTAACACAGGTATACTCTTGATCTGGGCAGACAGGAAGACAGGAACTGAGTCATAATAAAGGATTAAATAAGCTTACTTACTTTATTCTATTCTTTTTCAAGAGGGAATTGCTGATAATGGGAGCACCAACTCCTACAGCATTCCCTAAACATTCTTTCTTCAGGGGCGATTGAGAAGGACGGTCAGCCACTTCTATGTCTTTATGGGGTCAGTTGATACAGGTGCAGCATTCCGGCTTGTGTACTCCCATAAATCCCCTCAAGCCTCAATGGGGACTGGTTGAGGCAAACACAGATTCCCCCCCCAAGCCTAAATGGAGGCAATATGCCTTCTTTATCTGTTGCTTTATAAATCAAGTGGGTGCTGGTCAGTGAGTGGGGATTTGAGATTTGGGATTTAGGTAATATATAGAGGAATACTGGAGGTAAAAGGTCAAATTTTGTCATGCAATAATCTATGTTCCACTATGCATTACCCAAATCTCAAATCTCAAATCCCCACTCATTGACCAGCGCCTACTTGATTTATAGGGGAACAGACAAAGAAGGCATATTGCCAGCAATAGCCTCACAATTTTCTATTACCTCACCTCCATATTTCTCTGTGCAGTTGTAGTAGAAACCTGTTTTCAACCATGATTATGAGAACTTATATCTAACACGTGGGAACTAGAGACTGTTATGGCCATGGATCCTGGGAACTAAACCCTAATATAAGATAAGAAAATCCTCCTTATACTAAAATCCACCTTACAAATTCGAAACTAGTATTCCCTGACTTCAAATTAAAAACATCTGCCACTGTATCATGTCATAACTTTTTTGAAATATTGTTAAAAGTCCTAATCCTGTCCTCCATGGACTGGAGATGATATAGGGCTGCTGCTTAGCCTCTCTCTACTGCATCCATGAGAACTCACAACTGACAACAAGTGATATCATGATGGGAAGGAAAGAAAGAAAACCTTAAAGCAAATTACCATTGATTTTTAACAGGTATGACAAATATATCCACATCTATGCTTTTCTTACTATTTTGCATGCATGAATGTATATATGTAAGAGAATGCATTGATTTGCTTGATCTCTGTATTCCCTTCTAATTCCTAAATCCTATGATGCTATGTGCCTACTATTTTGCAAGCAAATGAACATTTAGTTAAGGTTTTCAAGTGGGAGTCTATAGCGCTTGAGGGAGGGAATGAGAAGTTAAAAGGTTAATTGTTATGGGAATTTTTGGAATGGAATGGAAGGATATTTATGACTACTATGTGCCAAGCATGGTGCTAAATGCAGGGAATATAAAAAGAAAAGTGTGACAATGTCTGATCTCAAAGAGGGAGGCTATTTATGTAGAAGAGTCTGGCTGCAAATCAGATGGCAAAGCCTAGGGATTATTAGGTTTCACTGTTAGGAAGGGGAGACCCTGGTGGTGGTATCTGGGCAAAAAGGGTTAAAGTTGAGACTATTAAGAGAAACTATTAAGGAAAAATTAAGGGAAATGCAGATCACTGCCAGTATGATGGACAATTTCTGCCATCTCTGGGCAAGTTATGGTCAGTGAAGATGATGGTGATGGTAATGATAAGCCTTTTTCTATCTGTACTTGGTCAAATAATTCTTTCAAATGATCTTCCTTCCTACATCCAAAGTAGAAAAAAGCATTGTGAAGACTTTACTTTTTTCCTTCTTTCCTGTTGATGCCTAAGTCTAATTTTTACATGTCAATATTTCATCACTATTTTACATCTAAATCCTGCTAGAATATGAAAGACTTGGGGACCAGAGAACATTCCCTTAATTGCAGAGTTGTATAAGAAACTCTCTTCCTCCTCCACAATCAATGCCACCTCTTTCTTAATCCTAGCTGCCAGTGTATAAGAATGAGATACAGGTCATAAGAAATTACAGAAGACAAGTACCTCTTGCTACTACATTTTGAGACTATTCTAGAAACAGACATGAACCTTTTCTGATGCCATGGATAAGCTATAATAAAATGAAAGTGAAAGACTGTAAGGTATAAAGCCCTGACCCTAATCAGTTAGTAAACATTTATTAAATACCTACTTTATGCAAGTCACAATTCTAAGCTTTTAGGATTCGAAGAAAGGCAAAAGGCAGTCCTTGCTCTTAAGGAACTCACAGTCTAATAGTGGACACAACATGCAGACAACTATGCACAAACAAGGTTATATATGAGATAAAATGGAAAAAACCTAAAGAGGGAAGGCACTAGAATTGAGGATCAGGGTAAGTTGTTGTTGTTGTTTTAATTACTATACTTATATGAAAGAACAACATAAAAATAGAACCTTAAATATGGTACTTGATCATAGAACCCTAGATTGAGAAGTAGAAGGGGACCTCAAAGATCATCTAGCATAAACCCCACCCCCTTTCCAGATGACCAAAGTAAAGTCTATATGATGCCCCCAAGGTCACACATAGGAGTAGCCAAGCCAAGATTTGAACCTAGGTCATCTGATTCCAAATCTATTGCTTTTTCCACCACAGCACAAGTGTTATAATACTTGTTGAATTCATTTGAAGTCAATTGGCTGAAAAGGAGCCAGTGTGTTTACAGTTTTAGCCAAAGCTGTAGGATGAAATTTCTCCCATAATAACCCTTATAGCAGAAACCTGAAAAGACAGTTCTTTTTGTTGGTAGATTTAAAGGTCCAGGATGATTGCAAAAGTGAGTACTCCAGTGTCACAATGAGTCTGTCATCTCATCTTTCTTCTAATAGCACAGATTACAACCTACTCATCCTTTATCTTCTTGACTTGGGCAACTCTAGCTGGTAGAATGTTGAACTTGGAGTTAGAAAGGCCTGGATTCAAAAACTACCTCAGATACTTATTGTGAAACCTTAGGCAAGTTACCTAATGTTTCTACCTCAATTTTCTCCTTTGTAAAATGAAGGTATAGCAAATACAGCAAAAAGGGCTTAGAAATAGGATAAATGCTCTTAAAAAGGGACAGACAGGGTCAAAGTAGAAAATAGAATAAGTGGGGGTCGGGATAGAATGGAGGGAAATATAGTCAGTCTTTCACAATATATCCACTATGGAAATGTTTTGCGTAGCTATACGCATGCAACCTGTTCTGAATTGCTTATCTTCCCAGTAAGGGTGGGTAAAGAGGGAGGAAGGAAAAGATCTGGAATCCAAAGTTTTAAAATCAAATCTTAAAAAAATTTATTATTATTATTTTTACATGCAACTGGGAAATAAGATATACAGGCACTGGGGTAAGGAGTTCCATCTTGCCCTACAGGAAAGTGGAAGGAGGGATGGGCGAGGATATAGGAGAGAGCAGAGTGGGGGAAGGGGTATACAGTGGGATCACTGTTTTGGGGTGGTCGGTAGGGGAAAGAGGGGAAGAAAATTTGTAACTTAAAATCTTTTTGAAATGAATGATGTAAACTAAAAATAAACATAAAATTTAATTTAAAAAAGAAATAGGATAAATGAAGGTAATTGATTTTTTTTTTTTTTGGTCAGCAATCTAAACTTGGGCATGTACTACTTTATCTATGATTTTCCTTTTCACAAATCCTAGAACTACTACAGGGCTTGAGAAAATATATAATGTCTCAAAGGTCTTCAGAATAAAATGGTCTTAACTAAATTGACCAGTGTTTTTTCACAAGGTCTTATACTGTATAATTCTCCTGTAGTATCTAAAGGGATCTCTGTCAACAAAAAAGGAGATAACATGAGATAGAGCCTACTTAAAACAAAACAAAACAAAACAAAAAAACTTTCTCCTAAAATGTGCTTGCTCACTAAAGAAGATAAACAAGCAAAATAGTATACTTTCCCAGAATACAGTATTTCCTAGCCAGGTGTGTACTTTAAGTAGTTTTTAAAGATAAGGCCTATATCTTCATGTTATTTTTGTTGCAGCATAGAAAGGTGAAAATTATCCACATTTCAGAACATTTCGTGAATTCTACCCTACCAGGTTGTTATGAGGATCAAATGAGATATTGTATATAAAGTACTTTGTAAACCTTAAAAGTATTTCATTTTATCAAGTGGAAAAACGACAATAACAAACGTTTGACCTCTACTCCTTAACTCTGAAATTCAGTGAGGCTACTTGAGCAATTATATTGTTTATCCCAGCAAGTACTGAAATACATAATATTGTAATCTAATGATATGATGATGTTTCTGGGCATGGAGTTTTGGTACAAATCAGCCTTTGGTTTATCCATGTGTGAATTATCTGTGCAGGATTTTAGATTTCACACCAACTTTCTTGACTCATTTGGCATGCTAGGAATGCCTCCTCATCGCACCTAGATGCTCAGGGTCAAAAGTACCCACTAATTTTATTATTAATCTAATGAAAACAAGTAAGAAGGTAACTCTTCTGGAAAATGGTCAGATAATGCTTCTCTAAATTAGAAATAGGTGATTCTACAACTTTACTTCTCCATTAAGTTGGCTAAGCAAGAGTAGATCATATAGAGAGCTGAAAATAAAGCAGTGAACACCAGTTGAAAGTTGAACAAATTTCGACTTGCTTTTTATTTGTGTCATATTATCTATGAAATTACTATGCATAAGATGGATATATTAATCTGATGAGGAAATTGAGATCCTGTGAGTTTATAATTTGTATAAAAAGACATAGCAGTTTAGTGTTGCGGGTGAATTTAGATTGCTTGGTACTCACTGCCCTCTGACTGGACCTATCTCTACCAAAAATCTGGCCCACTGAGGCATAAAAAACTCTGGAAGGTTTTTATGTCGTGTAGCTGAAGATAAAAACGTGTTTTCAACATGAGTAAAAGAGATGATGATTCATGTGAATTCTTGATTATCTTGCACTTCAAGGCAGCTAGGTGGTACTTGGGATAGAGCACTGGGCTTACAGTCAGAAAGATGAGTTGAAATTTTGCCTCAGACACTAGCTATGTGACCCTGGGTAAATCACTTTACTTCTTTTTGCTTGAGAGCATCCTCACATGTAAAATGGAGATAATAATGCCAACAAATTCAGTTATTGTTTTGAGGATTTAAATGAAATAACATTTGTAAAAAGCTTTTAGCACAGTGCCTGGCACATGGTAATAAATGTTGATTTCCTTCCTTCTCTTCTCTTGTATTTGAAGTATGTATACATAGGAAAATTTCACTAAATCAGATTAAGGGGACAATAACCCTATCCAAATTACTGAAGCCTAAATTATATTATGTTGTTAAGGAAATAGTTTTTTAAAAATCATTTTCAATATAAGAACCAAAATTAGGCATCATAGACTCTGGCATTTAGGACTGGAAGGGCTTAGGGCTTAGAGATCATCTGGCTAAACACCATCATTTTACAGATGAGGAAACCAAGGACTAGAAAAGTTAAGTGACTTGCCCCAAGGTCATACAGATAGTAAATGGAAGATTTAGAACTTGAAACCTGGTCCTCTGTTTCCAAGTCCAAGACTCTTTCCCCTGTATCACCATTGTCTTACTGGGTTAAAGGTAGAAAATTACAAATGAAGATGGCCCTGCATTCTGTAATGTCTCAAATATATAAAATTATTCCATTTATTTCTAATTTTATACTAAATAGAAGTCATATGAACTCTTCATTTTATTTTTTGTTTGTTTGTTTGTTTTTGGAGAGGGCAAGGCTAGGCAATTGGAGTTATGTAACTTACCTAAGGTCACATAGCTAGTTAAGTGTCAAGTGTCTGATATCGGATTTGAACTCAGGTCCTCCTGACTCCAGGGCTGGTACTCTATTCACTGCATCACCTAGCTGCCCCATATGAACTCTTTCTAAGTTGGTTTTAATGGATTTAGAATTATTAAAGCTTCCTCTTTCTTTCCCTCCAGCTGTGCCCCATCTATTCTAGAGTCCAGGTTTTGCTTAGCTGAAGCATTTTCCTGTTACATGAAAGATTCTTTTACATGAAATGCAAGTTTCTGTTAATATTGTAGCACCTTGTCACAGATCAAGAAATCTAGCATTTATTAACTGTCCATTTAGGGTCATACAATGTTCTAGACATTGGATCAGCTAATTTTTAATGAATATGATGAATATGGTCATTTATAGTCTTAGAATTTGTGTAAAAGAGAAAAATGGAGAGGGTATTTCTTTAGATGAAATGAACTAATGAGCAGCAGCTGTTCTCATACATATAAAAATAATTAAAATGGCAGATTTTGTTTGTTTTCTAGACCCTTAAAACTCTTTTTAATTCTTGTCCAGACACTGGCAACACAAAAGATTCCTTTTGATTAAGCATCTTGTTATTAATTAGAGGCAAAATGTTATCATTTCAAGCCAAAATATGAATAATTCCTTTCCAGTTAGAAACAATCCATCTAATTCCCTTCTGATATGCTACTCTCTGAGTCTTTAATAGGAGTGTTGAATATGTGCATCGCTGTACAAATTTGACAGATCTGACTTGTTTAGATTCATTCTTGCCTCACATTGTTCAGGAGCAGGGAGGAGAAATACATCACAAGGAACTAATAAGTGAGACAGGGAATTCACGTTATGTATAAGAGCCAGGTCCTCCATTCTTAAGAGAATGTATTTGCATCAATTATTTTGTTGGGAAACTGTCTTTTCTTCTCCTTTTATTTAAGCAGTAAAGCAGAAAGATGCCAAAGATGACTTCAATTTTGCACCTGACTCAGGATATGAAAAATGAATGCATTGGTTATGTCAATTAGATTTATTGTTCCCTTTTACTGTGACATAAATTTGCATGGATGAAAAGTGGAAATGGGGAATAAAATGTAGGGACCCTCAATAAACAGAATTATGTACAGCACCAAAAACCTAATGGAGATTCTCACAATCCACTAGCTGCAATTTTTTTTTTATTAATAAGCATTTATTAAGCATTTAATGTATGTAAAGCACAGAAGTTACAAATAAAAATATAATGCCTCCTCCCAGGGATCTTCCATTCCAATGGGGGAGACAACACATAGGGAAGGTTTCTAGCTGCGATTTTCAAGTTGGCATTCAACGGAGGAAAAAAAAAGCTTAGAAAAAAAAAAAGAGCATGATGCCACTGCTTTTTAGTTACATATTACTATATTTTGCACTTAAAGGAACTTCTTAGGAGCTTATTCATTACTTTAAATGAACTAATTACCCTAACAAGCTTGTCCTGTCATCTGTTTCTCAGTCTGGATAGCAGATGCAATACCACAATTTAGGTACGTGAAGTACTGCTGAAAATTTGGTTTTTTAAGTAATTGACAACCATTAAGTTAAAAAAGAATTATAAAAGGTTGCAGTTTTGAAACACTGAGCATCTCATCATCTGTATTTAGGAACAGTAGGGAAATAATGGCAATATCTTTAGAGAAAGAAGCAGCCAAAAAATGTACCAATGAAGGAACATGACCATATGCTGATGTGAAGCAGGCTCCATCCATTCTAAATGCAGGTCATTTAGTAGTAATGTAGAAAAGAACATAGCGTCTGCTTTCAAGCATTTTGTAAAAGTGCTAATTATGGACAAATAAGAACTGGATAATACCCAGAAGTAAAAGTGATAGAGTAACACATAGGTGAAATAATTGTGAGATTAAGTGACCATTTGATAGCTATCGTAATGATTTATGTAGCATTTTGTTGTTTGCAAAGCAATTTCCATATGCTAATGCGTTCATCCCTCCCTCAAATCAAATACTTTGATGGAACAGAATATCATCATTACGTATATAATTCCTCTCCTATTGCAGATTCTAAACCTTGATAGTTGGTTGCCCGAAATTTACTATGGAGTTTCTTTCAATCTAGCATGCCAAAGGCCTTCAAGTATTTCATGAATACTACAGCAGCCCTTGCTTGGGCTGACCCATTATCCATTACTGTTTCTGTATAGGTTCATCGAAAGTCATGGATCTGTAGCTAGAAGGAACCTTAGAAGTCATCTAAGACACCAAGGCTTAGAGATATTTAGTGACTTCCCCAAAACTAAAAGAATGGAGAGAATCAGAGGCAGGATTTGAATCAAGCTTCTCTGACTCTGACAAGTGCTTTGACCACTGGACTCTCCCATACTTGCCCACATTGTTTTACTATCTTCCAATATTCAATGAAACTTTCTGTCAATTCTCACCAGTCAATTGTTGCCTACCTACTAAGTTCTCAGCCCCATTCACTGTTTGCAGGGTCTGTTCAGGAAATACACACTTGGGATCTAACTCAATAGGTTGCCTAGTCAACTGCTTGCTATTATTCATGCTACGTGGATTGTTCACCCATTGTGATTTTCATGGGCCAACTACAAGGACAGTCTTTTCTGAGTGACTATGGATATCACTGGGGAGGCCGTGTCGTTGTCATAGTAGTTGTACTCTTGTTGGTTTTCTGTTTTTCAGATCTACTTCCTTATTAAGATTAAGATAGGTTGGGTTGGACTTGTGGTCATATGCAGTCTTCCTATCTTTATCCTTCTAATTGATATTGATCTTGATTTTTGTTGTAGTTACTCAATTGTCTGATTGCACATAGACCAGTGATTTTGACAAAACCTCCCCACCAATAACTGATAGTATTCTCATTGCTCTCTCTCTCTCCCTCCCCCATATCTTTGTATCATCAGTTTAATTGCTGATATAATCCATTACTTATAATTTAAAATCTTCTAACTCCTCTTTAATCAATGAACATTTATTAAGCACTTACATGCAATGCACTATCCTAGGTGCTACAGATACGAAGACATTTATGAAATAGTCCTTGCTTTCAAGGAGCATACATTCTTTTATGGAGACACAGTGTACTTTTATAGTTACAGATAGAATAAATAAAAGGCAATCCAAAGACAGAAAGCATTAACAGTTGAGAGGATCAGAAAAGACTTCAGTTAGCAGGTCAAATATAAGCTGACTTTTTAAAGCATGTAGAAGTTCTATAAGGGAATGTTTAGGAGTAAGAACATTCTAGGCATGAAAGATAGCAAGTTCCAAAAGATAGAGATGTGAAGTGGAGTGTTATGAATAGAAGCCAGGAGGCCAGTTTGGCTAAACCATAATGTTTGAGGAGGGAGTAATGTATGAGAGAAGGCATTTATGCTATGCAGCTGTCAGGATTTTGAATTATATACAAACCTTTAGCTTCTTTCATTTCTTGATTCCCCAACAATAATTTTTTTGGCATTCTTTAATGCATTTATTATTTATTTTTACATTCATTAAAAATTTTTTTAGGTTACAAATTCTCTCTCCTGTCCTGTCCCACCCATTGAGATAATATAATATAATAGATAATATATCTATTAATACACGTGAAAGCATGCAAAACATTTTCATATTAGCTATGTTGCAAAAAAGAAAACTAAGAAAAAGAAAGTAAAAGAAAAAATTATACTTCAATCTGCACTCAGACATCATTAGTTCTATTTTGAGGTGGCTGACATTTTTCATATGGAGTCCTTCAGAATTGTCTTGGATTATTGTCTTGATCAGATTAGCTAATCTTTCACAGTTAAGCTCACAATGTTGTATTACTATGTACAATCTTCTGATTTGCTCACTTCACTGTATGTCAGTTCATATGAGTCTTTCCAGGTTTTTCTGAAATTATTCCCCTCATCATTTCTTATCGTTCAATAATATTCCATCACAATCATGTATCATAGCTTGTTGATGGGCATCACTTCAGTTGCCAATTCTTTGTCAGCACAAAAAGCTGCTACAAATAGTTTTGGACATATGGGTCCTTTTCTTTTTCCTTTGGAATTACTGGGTCAAAGGGTATATAGTTTTATAGCCCTTTGGGCATAGTTCACAATTGTTCTCTGGGATGGTCGTATCAGTTTACAACTCTTCCAAGAGTGTTTTGGTGTCTCAAATTTTCCACATCCCCTCCAACATTTGTCATTTTCCTTTCCTATTATGTTAGCCAGTCTGATAGGTGTGAGGTGGTACCTCTGAATTATTTTAATGTGCTTTTCTTTAATCAATATTAATTTAGAGTAGTTTTTCATATTATTATAGATGACTTTGATTTCTTTTTCTGAAAGCCACCTCTTAATATCCTTTGACTGTACATCAATTGAGGAATAGCTCTTATTTTTACAGATTTGCCTCAGCTCCCTATGTATTTGTGAATAGAGAACTTTATCAGAGAAACTTGCTACAGTTTTCATACATTCCTTCTAATTTTGGCTGCATTAATTTTGTTTGTGAAAAACCTTTTTAGTTTAGCGTATTCAAAATTATCCATTTTATATTCCTTGATCCTTTCTGTTTGCTCATAAATGCTTTCCTTATCTATAGATCTGACAGGTAAAATTTTCCATGCTCCCTTGTTTTGCTTAAGATATCACCTTTTATGTCTAAATCATGTACCCATTTTGACCTTATCTTGGTATACAGTGTTAGATGTTGGTTAATACCTAGTTTCTGCCAAACTGTACAGCAGTAATTATTTTTTGAAAAATAATATGTTACTGTTTCCCCAACTACACATATAAACAATTTTTAACATCTGTTTTTTTTTTTAAGTTTTGAGTTCCAAATTCTATCCCTTCATGCCTCCCCTCCCACTTTCCTGAGATGGTAAGGAATCTGACAAAGGTTATACATATGCAATCATGTAAAACACTTCCATGTTAGTCATTTTGTGGAAGAAAACTCAAAAGAAATAAAGCTTTTTTTTTTTTTACATACCTGTTGAAATAAACTTTATAAACTTGTTTATTCACATACTTATGGAGAAACTATGAGCTATCTAATTTTATTATTTCTTTTGCCTAGAATGTCAATATGTGTTAGCTACAGTTCTTTCAGTATTATCTTGACTTGGTTGTTGAACAAAGGTCATATGTTATAAACACCAATAATTGATGTTCATAGTCTTGAAATCGTGTGATTCTTAATACTATCTGCTTCATTTTTAGTTCCTCAAATGTCTTTTTTTTTTTGTGATTTGAAGATTCATTTTATAGTTTAATCTTTTTCTTGGGTGCTTATGGCTAAGGAAATTCATAAAACTACTGGTCAACATTCTAGAAAGTGATCTATGTATTCCTTTTATTTTGGAAGGAGGAAGGCAAGACAATTGGGGTTAAGTGACTTGTTCACAGTCATACAGCTAGTAAGTGTGTCAAGTGTCTGAGGAAAGATTTGAACTTAGGTCCTCCTGACTCCAGAGCCAGTGCTCTATTCACCTAGGTGCCCTAATTGATTTATTTTTAGGTAGACTTGTCTTTAAAGAGTGGACAATTTGTTTTTGGTATGGATTAATTTTTTTTAAAAGCCTTTCATTTCTTTAAACCCTGCAAGAGAGCACTCCGCTGGCATAGATTTTGAGAAGCCACATTCAAATTTGCACACTAAAATAAAGCATTGAAGGGCCACTTTCATCAAGACAATTATATAAAACACTGAGGACTTCTTAAACAGATAGGCAACTTTCTTACTCGAGAGTAAGGTGACTGAATGATAAAAACATCCCAGGACTTGACTCAATAAATAAATGGAGTGACCCAAAGATGAGTTCAGAATTTTTAGGATACTACACACACACACACACACACACACACACACACACACACAAAGACACACAAAGACACAAGATTTTATTGACTTCTCACTTTATATTACTATAGTAACAATTATTATAGCTTACAATAATAGTTGTTCTTTTATAGCTTAATGTAATATTTTATACCAAGTAAATTTCGTCTTATCATTACCATCAATGTTGTTATATGCCCTATGATATTTGAGGTCTAGTTGCTGACTGTTGTGATATTAAAAAAATTCATAACAGTTTTTGGAGAAATAGCATATATTACTGACTCGATAAAAGGTACAAATATTAAAACTGTTTTAGAGATGAGAAGTTAGACATTGTTCTCAGTTGAATAACGTTCTAAACAAAATATCCTTTTACTTAAGTTAGCCTTGATATATAGGTATGTATATGCATGTAGCTTAAAGGGAAAATTAAGTTCGACTTCTTAAATAGACAAATAACATATTCCTGTTATCAAGGACTTTGGATGAGAAGATGCAGGTAGCACTATAATTCTGCTTTGTTGTTAATGAAATGCTTTTGTTGTCTAGCAGCATCTATTTCATCTTTGTTAGACTGGATTTTAATTGAGTTGGATGAAATAAATACAGTCAAACTAATAGAGATAAAATTGTAAATGTAACTGCATTTAATGAGTCTAATTAGTAGCTGTACTTATGTGAAATTTAGTAACAAGTTGGTTGATGAGGATAGGTGAGAAGGTATTGACGGATGTTGTGGAGAAAGTATCTGTATTGGCATGGGCATTGTATTTTTCTGAAAGTTCTCAGAAAATTTCTTTTTTTTATTTTGTATTTTTTTCTTTTTTGCTTTTTTTTCTGGAGGGGGGAAGGCAGGACAATTGGGGTTGAGTGACTTGCCCAAGGTCACACAGCTAGTACATGTTGAGTGTCTGAGGCTGGATTTGAACTCAGGTGCTCCTGAGTTCAGGCCCTAACTTCAGGGCCGGTGCTCTATTCGCTGCGCCACCTAGCCACCCGTCTTATAAGATTTCTTGTGGGTTACATAGAAGGTAGACATGTTCTGGAAACCAATAAGAAAAATTCTGAAATTCAGTTGTATTTCATTCATAGAGCTAAGTTATTTAATACGTAGGTTTAAACCATAGAATATTTATTTTAGTAATTCTGCCCTGCTCCCTTATTTGTTATTGCTAAAATGAGCTAGGGGTAGAGGTATGTGAGTGAATTGTTCTAGATGACTGCCAAAGAAGGTGAATACAGGGACTTCTGTAGCTGCTAACTTGATATGTATATGTACTTATCTGTAAATAATCATTATGCTACTCTACATACTATAAAACTTACGTAAGTTGGACTTTTTATTAAAAAACTAGAAAAAATAACATATAAATATTTGACCCTAGAATTAATCAGAAAACAGTGGCATTTATTTATTAGGGAAGTGGCATGCTTCAGAGCTGGGCTGTAGGGAAATCACTTCGGCAGCTGGGTAGAAGATGGATTGGAAACAGCAAACTTGAAGCAGAAAGACCAACAAGATTATTCTAATAGTCTGAGAGGTGATGATGGCCTGAACTCGGGTGGTGGCCATCTGAGTAGAGAGAAGGGACCAGATGGGAGAGATGAAATAGAAGTAGAAACGACAAGATTTGACAACCAATTAGATACGTAGGTTAAGGAAAAGTGAAACGTCAAAGAAAGAAAACATCAGGGTTGTAAACATGGGTGACCAGTGGAATGGTATTGCCCTCGACAGAAATTGGAAAGTTCAGAAAAGAGAAGGCTTTTGAGGGAAGGTAATGGACCTGTTTTTGGACATGGTAAATTTGGAATACCTATAGAATTTCAAGTTCAAATGTTCTAAAAGGCAGTCAGTGATTTGGAACTGGAGCTCAGGAGAGAGAGATTGGTGTTGCCAACACATATCTGGAAGTTCTGCAAAGAGATGGTAATTAATTCCACATGAGCTGATGTAGTCATCAAGTGAAAGCATAGAAAGTAAAGAGAAGAGAAGATGGCTTAGGACTGAGCTTTGGAGCATAACACTTAGGAAGTATGATATGAATGATAATTTAACAAAGGACACTAAAAAAGAAATGGTTAAAGAAATAGGAGAAAAGCCAAGAGAGAATAATGTCATGAAAATCAAAAAGGGAAAGGATAATATGCATAAAGAGAGACTCATTGACAGTGTCAGGTGCGGCACAGTCAGGAAAGATAAGGACTGAGAAAAGGCCATAAGATTTGACAGTTAAGGTCATTGTTAACTTTGAAGAAAACAGTTTCATTTGAATTAGGAGTCAAGTGTAATGAGAAAGGCAAGGACTTGTTAGACTAGAAGACTGGTGGAGATAGAGAAATGCAGTGCAGAGGGAGAAATAAAGTTCGTGAGAACTAATGCAATCACAACTCATCCATGCTTGCTTATCTCATGCTCAGTTTCCCACTAATAAAAGTGTTCAGGTGGCTGAGAGGGAGGGTGGCTTACTCACTGAATAAACTGCTCTAGAGTCTCTGTATAGATCTGGTGCTTTGGGCACCACTGGTTGTGGGGCTGGAAATGGAGGAAGAAGAAGTGCATGGTGTGAGGATGCAATGGAGTGGGAGAGGGAGACAGGACATTCTGCCAGGGCATCTGCTTTGGATGCCTGGTTAGCTTAGGATGTAATTGTCCTGAGACAATCATGTTGTGGCCAGTCATGGAAAGCTGATGATGGGAGAGGACAGGGAGAGTGTTGAAGTGGTTTGGTGTGCTTGTTTTGGATATGAGTCTAGCATTGGTTATGGGGAGGATGGTTTGATGGGACCTATATTCATGCCTTCTGATTGGGTACTCCCACATCCACTGGGGTCATTTCATGCCTCCTCACTTCCACCACAGTACCACAACCCAAACTTTTAAGCAGGCCTACACAACCTACAGCGAGCAGACCGCCTGTGGCATGCCAAAGGTGGCCTGTGAAAAATGTGGAGGAAAACATCCTTTGTATGTAGAGGAAATCCTTTACATGCACAAGTGGCCCTAAGCAACCTGCAGGCTACAGGTTGTACAGGCCTGCTTTAGAGTGAACTGGACAAGAAGACAATCTGTAAGCCCTTTCTAATTTTAATCTTTTATGTAAAACAGTTGTAAAGTGTGAATAATGTCTGTTCTGGCTACTCTGCTGCCAACAGAGAAATTGGAGTCTGGAGTGATAGTAATACTACCACCATTATGTATCTTTCATATTCTTTCATGGTCTTTAGAACCCTCTGTGGAGCTATGCAAAATAATCATAATTCACATTTCTCTGGTGCTTGAATGTTTACAAAACACTTTAATATTCACTGAATGCCTCAGGTTGTTGTGTTGAATACTAGGTTGTTGTGAGGAGGCAGTATAAGGGTTTTCCCTATTTTATAGACAGGTAAACCTATACCTAGAGTTAAAGTGATTCACAAGGGTAGGAAGTAAAAAGCCATGCTCTCATCATTCTACCAAAACTACTCTCTCCAAAGTAACCTATGATCTCTTCATTGCTAAATCCAATGACCTTTTCTCAATCCTCATTCTACTTGACTTTTCTTCAGTCTTTGATACTGCTGATCACCCTTTTCTTCTCAGTACTCTCTAGGAGGTTTTGGGTCAATACTCTCTCTTGGTTCTTCTCCTACCTAATCTGCCCCTCTCCTCATTCTCCTGGATCATGCCCACTAACCCTGGATATACCACACGTTCTCTGCCTGGGCCCTCTTCTCTTCTTGCTCTATTCTATTTCACCTCATGATCTTATCAGCTCCCCTGGATTCAGTAATCATCTCTATATGGATGATTCTCAAAACTACTTGTCCAGCTCTAATCTCTTTGCTGACTTCAAGTTTCACATCTCCAACTGCCTCTTACACATCAATGTCCTTCAAACATCTTAAACTCAATATGTTCAAAACTATACTTACCTTACCCCCTCCCCAATTTCCCTACCTTGTAAACTTCACTATTACTGCCTAGGGCACTACCACTCTCTTTGTGCCCCTGGTCACAACGTAGGTGTTGTCATCAACTCCATACTGTCTTTCTCTTCCCCCATATCTGATCTGTTGCTGAGGTCTGTTAATTTACCTATGTAACATGTCTCCAATACACCCCTTGTCCCTGTGATATTGCTACTACCATGGCAAAGGATCTAATCTATCCCACCTGGACTATTGCGGTAGGCTGCTGATTGTTTTGCCTGCCACAAGTCCCCCCATATTGACCCATGTTGCCCTCAGTCACTAAAGTAATTTTCCTAAAGCTCATTCTGACCATGCCACCCAGCCTCCACCTTACTCAATAAACTCTCTCACCTCTGGGGTCAAATATAAGATCATCTGTTTTGTATTCGAACTTGCCCCATTCCAACCTCCTCCAACTTTCCAGTCTTCTTATACCTTACAGTTCTCTGCACACTCTTTGATCCAGTAGCATTGGCCCCCTTTCCATAACATCTCAGTTCCGGGCATTCCCTCTTCATCTCTACCTTCTGGGTTCCCTATTTTCCTTTAAGTCTCAGCTAAAATCCCACATTCTGCAGGAAGCCTTTCCCAGTCCCAATTCTTATAAGTTCTAATGCCTCCCTGCTGTTCACTCACCCCATTTGTAATATGTATAGCCTTTTTGTATGTAGTTGTTTATGTTTTGTTTACCCCATTAAATTGTGAGCAACTTGAGGCCCCAATTGCCTTATGCTTTCTTTTTTTGTTACCCAATAGCTTAGCATAGGATGTGGACAGAGTAAGTACTTAAATGTTTATTGATTGATTGACTGGGATTCAGGCATTCTTGTATTCTTTTCATGCTAGTGTCAATGTGGCAAGCCTGGCAGAAATGGGCAGGAGGATTTAGTGTTAGATAGGCTCAAGTATGGAGAAGTGTTATTTGGAAGCTGAGTCTTCTCAAATAGAAGGCCTTGGAATTCCACATTTTCTTTAATCTGAAAGAGATACTTTTTCTCAAACCTTAGATTAAAAAAATACTGAAAACCATTTTTTGACTTGGTCCCTTTTGATTTGGTAGGTAGGGCTCTTATAATGGTGAGGGTCTGCAAGCTGAAGGACTGCTCCTCAACTTTGCAGGCAACAGAACTTGATTTTTATTATGTTGGGTATCAGCATTCAGGAAAAAGAATACTAGCCCCATAACCAATCTGGACTTTTTTTTTTTTACTGCAAAACTACTTTAGGTGATATCTCACCTGAGATCATCATAATGCACAGTTCTGACTCAAAGGGAAATAAGTGCTAAGAAAGTCAAAGGCAATAAAAAGCTCAATCTCATTCAAGTTGCCCCAGCATTTGTATATATGTGCATTTCAAAAAATGATTCAGCCAGGGGTAATATGGCTTTGGGAATGGATTCATTCTAATAAAATCCATAAGAGACCTATTTATAAACCAAGAAGCCAATTATTACTTTACCATGGGAAATATACCTATCCCCAAAGAACTGGAGCTGATTATCTTCATAGGGGGCTTCCTCCTGGTAGGTAGATCTACTCAAGAGATGAAATTATGTAGTGGAAGTTGTAGTAAGTATGAAATTCGAGTACAGAGAATTAGGTGTTAAGGGCAATTTATATCAAGTCATGCCTTTCTCCACTAAAATTATTTCTTTCTAAAGATTGAGGATTGGTCATATAAAAATCAGGTCAATCTCATCTTTGCCCTGGGAAAAGCCTGATTACCCTTGTCATATATCTCCCCTTTCACAATATTCCTTAGCCCTCTTTTCCCCTCTCTTTCCACTCTCTTTTCCTTTAACTTCTTTCTGATAAACTCTCCTGAACTCATTTAGTTCTTCTATGCAGATGACTGCCATATCTACTCTCCATTTCCAACTTCCTTCCAATGCTCCAGGCTCATAACAGCAACTACATAATAGATATTTCCACCTGGATTTCTCCATGGTGTCTCAAAATCAGCGTGCCAAAATGAATTCATAATTTCCTCCTCCTAAACCTGTGCCCTCTTCTCCAATATCTCTGAGGATTATACCATTGTCATACTGGTTACTTTGGCTTAAAACTCAGATGTCATCTTTGGTCCTTACCTCTCCCTCAAAACTGATATTCAACCGATTGCCAAGTGAGATTGATTACAGGTTATTCCTTGTTTATTTATAATGTCCACATCATTTCGATTAACTCCTCTACTCTCTATTCCTGCTGCAACTGCCCTTGCCCAGGCCCCCATCTATTTTTTTCTTTTTTTTTTTTAACTTTTCTGTATTTTAGTTTACATAATTCATTTCCATGAGATTTTGGTTTACAAATTTTCTCCCCATCTTTCCCCTACCCACCATCCCAAAACAGCCATCCCCTTGTATAACCCCTCTCCCAATCTATTCTCTCCTATGTCCTCCTCCATCACCCCTCTGACTTTCCGGTAGGGCAGGATAAATCTCCCTACCACAGTGCCTCTGTATCTTAAGTCCCAGTTGGATGTAGTTAATAATGATAATAATAATAATAATAATAATAATTGTATATGTATGTATATATACATATATATTTTTTAACATTTGATTATAGAACTTTAAATTCTAGATTCTTTCTCTTCCTCCCTCGTCACCCACCCTCACTGGAAGGACAAGCAATTAAATACAGGCTGTACATGTGGAATTATGCAGAACCTCTCCACAGTGGGAATATTGTGAGAGACTGATTATATGTCTCTCCTTCCTATCCCGCCCCCCTCCCTTGTTCTGTTCTCTACCCTGTCCCTGTCCCTTTACAGAAGTGTGTACTTCCAT
>CM053590.1:144318588-144340327 GCA_028646515.1 Pseudochirops corinnae | reverse complement strand
AATTTTTCCTCCACTTCTCTCATTTGGTTTTCAAAATCCTTCTTAAGCTGATCTATAGCTTTTAGGCAATCTTCATGTTTCTTGGAAGCTTTTGGTATGGGAGTTCTGACTGTGTTGTCTTCCTTCCATTCCCTGCTTTGATCCTTCTTTTCCCCAAAGAAGGAATCTAGAGTTGGGTTGCTGTTCTTACTTTGCTTCCTATGCCTGCTCATGGTTGGCCAGTCACTGATTTTTTAGCTCTGTGGAACTCTGCTTCCAGAGGGCAAAGCTCTGTCCCAAATTGCTGGGGTTTTCCCAGCTGCTGGAGCTTTTAGAAGGCTGCTGCAGCCCCCACCAACTTTGGCTCACTGAAAACACACCCCAGGACCACCACCCCAGACCACGATCTGGATCCAGGCCACTCAATGCAAGAGCACTCGGCCTCTGAATGATCGCTTGGCCCCCCTGCAGTCTGCAGGCCGGGAGCTCTGAAGCAGCCATGTGGAGGCGGCTGCAGGGCCTCTGCTTCTGCTGCTTCCTTGCCCTGGAAGCAGTTTGGCTGGACCTGCTTTTTTCCCCCAATTTTAGCCGAGTTCCACTGACCTTTCCCTTAGTCCTTTTTTTCTTATGACTTGATAATTCTGGATACTGCCACAGCTGCCGCAGATATGCTCTCCTGGAGCTCCAGCTGCGGCTCAGCTCGGCTCGTCAGGCCGCCCCCAGGGCCAAGCCACGGTTTCAGGCTGGGCTGGTTTCGTCTCCCAGCGCTGTGATGGTCCCTCCTAGCCAAGCTGCCTTCAGTGGAAAGTATATTTGTGTGCATTTTAGAGCTCTAGAATTTGTTTAGAGTCATATTTTATGGGTATTTTGAGGTGGCTGTGTGGGAGCTGCCATACCTTGCTGCTCCTACGCCACCACCTTGGCTCCGCCCCCATCTAATTTTTTCTAGATTATTATATTAACCTTGTAATTGAATTTCCAACTTCCAGTCTGTCCTTTTCATTGCTATCAGAGTCACCTTACTAATGAACTACTTGCACCACATCACTTCTTTGGGTATACATAGTTTAAACACACATGGAGGTATCTGTATCTGTAACTGTATTCATGTCCATATCTATATCTATGTCTATGTCTGTGTCTCTGTCTATCCCTATTCATGTCCGTATCTATATCTATCTATATGTCTATGTCTATGTCTATCCCTATATCTATATCTATATCTGTGTGTATATATCTGTATGTATGCATACACACATATCAGCTAGGTGGCACAGTAAATAGACCATTGGGCCCAGAGTCAGGAAACTTTGTCAGTTCAAATCTGACCTGACACTTAGTGGCTGTGTGACCCTAGGCAAGTCACTTAACCCTGTTTGTCTCAGTTTCCTCATCTATAAAATGTGAGCTAGAGAAGGAAATGGCAAACTACTGAAGTGTCTGCCAAGAAAACTTCAAATAGCATCACAAATAGTTTGACACGACTGGAAAATAACTGAACAAGAAATTTATGTGTGTGTGTGTGTGTGTGTGTGTGTGTATGTGTGCATGTGTGTGTGAATGTGGGTGTAGATCTGTATATCTACATACACTGTCACTTTGCTGTTTTAAGCTTCTTGAGGTCAAGGTTTGTTTTGTATCTATGCCCAGCTCCTTAACTTAGAACAGTTATTTGAATTAGCATATCTTTACTGAATATTTGTTGGACAGAATTAATTCAAGAATTTCTGTCATTAGAATATCTCCTCACATTGTTACCAGATTCTAGTGTGCTTTTCATTCATCACATTTTAGTTAAGGTACTTCCTTTTTAGACAATTAGGATGACACTTTGCTTTTGTCAACACCATAGTTATAAAATATATCCTTAAGTAGTTTATTTCTGGGAAGATTTCTTTAGATGAGAGTTGTTGATGACTCCACTACCCATGACCTCCACTCCTGAGTGCCACTGAACCAGACTAAAATGTAATTGGGAAATATTTAACAAAATAAATAAAAATACAATAAAACATAGATTATATTAATATGTGATTTCTAAGTCAATCTATCTACAGGGATCCTTACATATTGTTATTTAATGTTCCCCTTTTCTGTCTTAGTGTAATAATACCACAGTTTTAGAGGACTAATCTTACCCATTCTAGATGGGTCATTTTAGAGAGAGAGTGCCAGACATTGTTTGTTTGTTTTTTGTAATTTTCCTTCATAGTAAAAGTACAATAATGTGGTCATAATTTCATTACATTGTGTTATAAATTAAAGATAAATGTTCTTTTTGATCTTATTTTCAGTTGAAAATTTACCTTCTTTGTTCTAAAATGTTTATAAACAGTTCCATTTGTGGTGGCAAAACACTAGAAAATGCAAGGATGCCCATCAGTTAGGGAATGGCTGAACAAGTTGTTGTATATGATTGTGGTGGAATACTACTTTGCTATAAGAAATGATGAGCTCAGTGATTTAAAAAAAATACATGGAAAGACTTGCACAAAATAATGAAGAGTGAAATGAGCAGAACCAAGAGAACATTGTGTACAGTAACAGCAATATTGTTTTAAGAACAGCTTTGAGTGAATAGGTTATTTTGAATGAATTAAGTTATTACAAATACCTAAATAAACTATCTATAAAGGACACGTGAAGAAGGACACTATATTGACGGAAAGAACTGATAAATGGAACTATGTATAGAATAATTTTACATATATACACCTATTTGTGTCTAATGGTAGCTATCTCTAGGGTGACAAAGGGGGAAAGGAAAGAAAAAAAAAAGAAATTTACATGAAAATTTTGTATATTTAAAAGGAATAGCAAACTATGCATAATTGATTTGCAACTTCATATACAATCATCTTTTTATTGTACTATATCATGGAAATTCTTACTTTATTCCATAAATTAAAAATAAAATTAAAAAAAAAAGAGTCTGGCTACAACATTCCTACGAGTTTTCTTTTGGGGATCTTTTTCAAGAGGTGATCAGTGAATTCTTTCAAATTCTCTTTTGCCCCCTGGTTCTAAAATACCTGTGTAATTTTCTTGAGAATTTCTTGAAGGATGCCTTCTAGGTTCTTTTTTTTGATTATGGCTTTTAGGTAGTCCAATAATTTTTAAATTGTCTCTCCTGGATCTATTTCCTAGGTCAGTGTTTTTTCAAGGAGATATTTCCCATTGCCTTCTATTTTTTCATTTGTTTGTATCTGTTTAATAGTATCTTGATTTCTCATAAAGTCATTGGCTTCCATTTGCTCCACTCTAATTCTGAAGGATTTATTCTCTTCAGAAAGCTTTTGAGATTCTTTTTCCATCTGGCAAAGTCGACTTTTTAAGGCATTCTTCTCTTCATTGGCTTTTTGGACCTCTTTTGCCATTTGAGTTAGTCTGTTTTTTAAGGTGTTATTTTCTTCAGTTAGGTTGTTGACTCTCTTATCATGATTTTCTTGCATCATTCTCATTTCTCTCACTAGTTTCTGCTCCACTTCTCTTATTTGGTTTTCAAAATCCTTTTTAAGGTCCTCTATGGCTTGTAACCAGTCTGCATTTTTCTTGGAAGCTTCTGGAGCAGGAGTTCTGACGATGTTGTCTTCTTCCCATTCCATGCTTTGATTCTTTTTGTCCCTAAAAAAGGAATCTAAAGTTGGATTGCTGAGCTTTCTTTGCTTCCTTTGCCTGCTCATGTTGCCAGTCAGTTACTTGACTTTTGGGCTCAGTAGAACTCTGCTTTCAGAGGAGAGAGTTCTGTCCCAAATCACTGGGGTTTTTGCAGCTGCCAGAGCTATTAGGAGGCTGCAGTCTCTTCAGCCTCCACCAGCTTTGGCTCACTGAAAACGCACCTCAGGACCACCACCCAAAACTGTAATCCTGATCCAGGCAGCTCAAGGCAAGAGCACTTAGCCTCTGAATGATCACTTGGCCCCCCTGCAATCTGCAGGCCAGAAGCTTCTGAAGTAGCCACGTGGAGGCAGCTGCAGGGCCTCTGCCTCAGACTGCTTCTAGCTCTGGAGGCAGTCGGCCAGACTCTCCGCCAAATTTAGCCAAGTTCCACTGACCTTTTCCTTTTGTCCTTGGCTTTTATGGGTTGGTAATTCTGGAAAACGCCACAGCTGCTGGTGATCCACTCTTCTGAAAGCTCCTGCCGGGGCTTCTCCTGGACAGTGTTGGGCTAAAACCACATGGGGCTGGCCTTTGCTCCCAGTGCCCTGCAATGAGCCCTTTCTGTCTGAATACTGGGCTACCTTCAGCGGGAACCTTGTTTCTCTGTCATTTTATGAGTTCTGGAGCTCTAAAATTTGTTTAGAGTCATATCTTAAAGGTATTTGAGGTGGTTATGGTGGGAGCCATGGGGTTCTTCTGCTTCTACCCCACAATCTTGACTCTGCCTGTCCACACACATTTTTTTCAGAAATCCTGTGTTTTGAAATGTCACATAAGAGCAGTATGTTAATAGCCTTTATTTTTAAAAAAATATGGTTGTTAGATGATATGAAATCAGGAGGTGACCTTTTAGAAGAGAAATTACCTTAAAATAAGCCAATTTCACTACTTTTCTGTTTCACTGCATAAAATTTTTAGATCATTCAATAATATAGAAAAATTACACATGAACTATATTAGATATCACAAAATAGCCGAGCTGGAAGGAGCCTTAGACATGATCTTATTCAACCACTTTATTTTGCAGATGAGGAAACTGAAGCTTTGACAAAGGAAAGTGATTTGCCCAAGATCACACAGCTTTTAAATCACAGAGGCATGATTCAAGCTCATGCCTTCTGACTCCAAACATGGAGTCAGTACTTTCCGCTACAAATGGGAATCTTATGAGTATAGATTCTATTTTGCTTTCTTTCTTTTTTTTTTGCTTTTGTTATGTTACCTATCCTAATATGATCACAATTTCATAATACTGTAGTATGAATAAAAAAAGAAATGATTGAGAAGTTAAAGAAGTATTTCAGTTTTTTCTGCAATCAAAATACAAAATAGATGGACTGTGATAATTCATGAGACTCTAAATCAGTGGTTCTCAACCTTCCTAATGCCACGACCCTTTAATACTCATATCTGGGAGTATCTGTATGTGAATGGACCTGCCTGGAGTCGTATAGAGGAGTGGTGTCTTGGTTCCTAAGACTTGGTCTTAGGCAACCCCTGTGAAAGGGTCATTTGACCCCCAAAGGGGTTGTGACCCACAGGTTGAGAACCGCTGCTCTAAACTAAGGAAGAAAAATAATTTGTCAAAGAGTACACTGAAAAGAAACAGTAAATTATCATCTTATTGGAATTTCTTCTTCCAACTTATCTTTCACCCTCAATTATGTCCTTTAGAAATTTGCTTTAATTTACTTTGTAGTATTAAAAATGAAGTGAGGCAAACAGACTATTTCAGTTTGAGTTTTCTGGGGGTAGGGGGAGCAGGAGAAGGCATGAGGCTGCACTTTTGTATGATAATTGTCTAGGGCCTCTTTTTTGACTTTAAAGATTCATGATGCCAATTTTATTCATTCATTCAGAGACACTGAGGCCCTGTAGAACTGGTTTATGTCAGCCAAACTCTGTTCACCAGAATGTAAATTTATTAATATACAATGAGAAATATACCTGGCCCAATAACTACATAAATAGTTTGCAGATGGTTCTTTCCCCCTTTGGGTGGACAGTTCTACACAGGAGATCAAATTAAAAATCAGATGTTGCTTACTGAGCATGTAATTAGTAATGGGATTCAGGAGTTCCTAAAAGAAAAATCTGTCTAGCTGTAATAATCTGATAAATTGCCATTTTCTACTATATGCATATTTTTGTCAATGTAATGGGATTGATTGTCTGAGTTAGAGCAATCTTACTCTTGAATTGTTCTAGAAAATAAAACACCTTAATTTAAATTGTTAATTTTTTCCAAGATTTTGCATTTCAGAACCTTTCAGTTTAATGCTACCATTTCATGGCATTTTGTGATTCTCATATTTGACATTTATTTTCCACTAGTTTCATTTTCAAGTGTTGTTTTTTGTTGATATAGAGAAGCACCATAATCTCATAAGTAAATGATTCCTAAATCTAAGTGGGCACTTCTTTCAGATTTTGACAATTTTGCTCATTGAGAGGAGGAAAAAAGAGACAAATTCTGACATGTATAAGTAAACGATTAGAAAGAGAAATTTGGAAAGAACTATTATCGAACAATGTTACAAAGCCTAGATGTAGCTTTACCAGTAAAAATGATGATTTGATTAACCTCAGGGAGCTAGAAGCGAGGTCTCTCAGTGATGGGTCTCTTCTTTGGACCAACAAAGTTGATCTAAGAATATAATTCAGAGCCTGATGGCAAAAGGATTTGATTTGCTTTGCATTTCCAAACTGCTTTCTGAAATACCTCATTGATAAAGGGGAGACTTTAAACCCTCCTGCCTTTGAAGGTTTGGTCCAATTTTATGGCACATTCTGTATTATGCAACATTTACACTCAAATTGTGCCCCTGTAAATTTAGACTAAATTAAAGGGAGATGCTTGATTCCTTTCTGGACTCAAGAGAAGTCATTAAAGTTATTCAATATTGGATTTTGTTTGCATTATCATTTAAAATATGTTATTGCTGGGGCAGCTAGGTGGAGCAGTGAATAGAGCACTGACCCTGGAGTCAGGAGGACCTGAGTTCAAATCGGGGCTCAGACACTTGACACTTATTAGCTGTGTGACCGTTAGCAAGTCACTTAACCCTGATTGCCTCACTTCCCTACTCCAAAAAATGTTATTGTATATATTCTTTTGTCTCAACTTGCTTTAATTTACATTGATTTATATATCTTGTCATGTTTCTTTAAATTATTTAAATATTCATTTCTTCTAGCATAATAATTTCCCCACTACATACGCAAGCAATACTCACTTCAAGATTAGATTTCTAATCTAATTTTTAAAATTTTAGTCCTTTAAATATCAGCAAAATTGAGAATTTTTATTTGTTGTTGTTCAGTTGTTTTTCAGTTCTATCCAACTCTTCATGACCCCAGTTGGGGTTTTCTTGGCAGAAATACTAGAGTGGCTTGCCATTTCTTCCTCCAGCTCATTTTATAGATGAGGAAATTGAGGCAAACAGAGTTGAGTGACTTGCCTAGGATCATATAGCTAATAAGTGAGGCTGGATTTTAGTTCGGATCTTCCTGACTTCAGGTCTGGTACTCTACTGCTCTACTTGCTGCCCCTAGAATTCTTGTTACATTCCCTAAAATATAACTTCAACAGTTTCCATTTTGTGAGACTATATATGTATTATTTTCCCCCCAGAATTTTATGCCATTTCATATTCAGTTACTCCTAATTTGTAGGCTGAATGGTACAGGAGATCAATTCTTAGTTTAAATTTAGACTCCCTAGAAATAGTTTAAATTTAGCTTTTAGGAAATAGAAATATTACTCTGTAGGAAGCATTGTTAATCAGTCATGGCTATTGCTATGAGTTGCACACTATTTTTGAGGCAAATTAATGTGTCAGTATTTCAGTTGTGAATTAATCTGTCATTGTCAGTTAGATGAAGTATGTCATTCAAAGAAGATGGAAATAAAAACACATATTTCATCTGAAATTTTTACTTACTAGAGGACAATGATCAATTATGTGTTATTTCAGTATTATATCAAAGTTGGGAGACTTAAGATAATTTATGTAGCTTTTCTACACTTCAGTGTTTAGTATTTTCGCCCCATAGTGATAGTTTAGTGGGGAACAGAGAATTGGCCTAGAAGTCAGGAAGATCTTGGTTCAGGTGTTCCTTGTAACACATATTGGCTTTGTGACTCTGGACAAGTCACTTAACTTCTAAGTGCTTTCAACAACTCTCCAAGATTTTAAGTCACTCAGTCAGTCAATAAACATCTTTAAACCCTTTTATGGGGTAGGCACTGAGCTAAACCCTGGAGATACAGAGAAAAGCAAAAATATAACCACAATCCTCTGTCCCTACTTTCAAGGAACTTATAGTTTAATGAAGGAGACAATGTGCAAATACGATAACTATTTATAAAATGAACTATTCACAGGGTAAATTGGAGCTAATAAAAAGAAGGAAACCACTAGAATCAGAGCACAGAGAAAATGCCATCCTCATCAATGAAATCACATCCTACAGCTTTAGATACCTGTTACTAACTAGCTCAGTGGTCTCCTTCAAGTCAGTTCTTTGTGCCATAGCTATGTGCCATAGTTATCTTTTATGTGCCATAGTTAACCCAATTGTAAAATAAGAAGGTTGGATTAGATGATTTCTGTGTTTCCTTTCAAATCTAGCAATCTATGAATCTATCTAATATGTTACAACAGCGAAGTGATTTTACTAGCAATGGTTTATTTGATCTTCCCAATCCAGCAACCCCATGAAAATAGGAAATCGAAACATTATTTTTGCTTTTTAGATGGGAAACTGAGGTTCAAATGACGACTTGTTAGGTAGACATAACTTTTATGAAAAGCCAGGCATTAAACCCAGTTCTTTGGGTTTCAAGTCCAGTAGACAATCTAAAACTATGTCTAACCATTCAAGGTTACCCGTATCAGTTAACTGCTGTACTTTCCTTCCTCCCTCCCTCCCTCCCTACCTGCCTCCCTTCCTTCCTTCCTTCCTTCCTTCCTTCCTTCCTTCCTTCCTTCCTTCTTCCTTCCTTCCTTCCTTCCTTCCTTCCTTCCTTCCTTCCTTCCTTCCTTCCTTCCTTCTTTCCTTCCTTCCTTCCTTCCTTCCTTCCTTCCTTCCTTCCTTCCTTCCTTCCTTCCTTCTCTCTCTCTCTCTCTCATTGTAAAAAAAATGTTACCTTAATCTTTATAGGCTTCTCTGTGAATACTTTGGGAAAACACAAACTAAATATGGTTGGTTGATAATTAAAGCTGTCAAATGAATGGGCAGATTGTACACTTGTTTAAATGAAATATTGCATATGCTTACATGAAATAATTTATACTAATCAATCTAGAAATTAAAGGGTAAAAGCCCAGAAGGTTATGAGTTTATGTTGGAGTATTCCACTTTGCTCTGTTTTTAAAGATGTGCAAATACCGTGTTAGAATGCTTCTCCAATGATGCTTTGAGATATGTGACAATTAAGTATTCTGACTAGCACAGAATTGGTAACTCAGCTCCAGGAGAGAGAAGAAACTCTAAACTGCCTTTAAATGCAATTGTTGTGTCCTAACTAATGAAAGAATACTTTGAACGAAATAAATGGCTCATTGCTAAATCCAAATCCTGTGTGTTTAATGATATCTCTTCAACTGTGATAAGACTTTCTACTTATTTCTAAAGCACTGACTCTAAGAAAAATGTGAAACCGGATGCTCTAATCATTCCTCAGAGATAAGTTTTAGCAAAAGAGAAGCAAAGTTATATCTCTTTGAATGAAGAAAACAATAATCACGATAATGGCTTCAATAAAAAAGTAGGATAAAATAGAAAATCATCAGCTTTTCTGTATATTACTAATAAAATCTAAGAGGAAGGGCTAGAAAGAGAAATTCCATTTGAGGCAGCAAAATATATTAACTATCTTGGAATTAACTTGCCAAGCACATGTCGGAATTAAAGATACCTACAAAACACATTTTACAAAAAATAAAGTATGAGGGTACCATGTCCCATATGGGATCCTCTGAAGGTGTTGCAAGTAGAAAAAGTTTAAGAAGCCCTCT
The DNA here is from genome assembly GCA_028646515.1 of Pseudochirops corinnae. Classification (NCBI taxonomy): domain Eukaryota; kingdom Metazoa; phylum Chordata; class Mammalia; order Diprotodontia; family Pseudocheiridae; genus Pseudochirops; species Pseudochirops corinnae. Next base: position 144,330,665 of record CM053590.1, on the reverse strand, counting down.
ACATTAAGAACACTGGGTTGAAATGAAGATAATGAAATTTAGTAGAAATAAATGTAAATCTCAGACTTCATTTTAGAAAAGCAACTTCACAAGGCATGGTTAGAATAAGGGGAAAATGAGGGTTTTGTTAGACTAAAAACTTATGCTAAGTTAGCCATGTGTCCTAGAAGCTGAAATAGCTAATATAATTTTAGGTTTTATATCGTGTGTGTGTGTGTGTGTGTGTGTGTGTGTGTGTGTGTGTGTGTGTGTGTGTGTATGAGAGAGAGAGAGAGAGAGAGAGAGAGAGAGAGAGAGAGAATAGGGATTAAGTGATTTACCCAGGGTCACACAGCTAGTAAGTGAATAAGCACAGATTTGAACTTCAGGCTTCCTGACTCCAAGGCTAGTAATGTATTTGCTATACCACCTAGCTGCTCTAATTTTAGGTTATTTTAGAGAGGCTTCCAGGAATAAGGAGGTGATTGTCTCTCTTAATTTTGCCCTAGTTAGACCACATCATAAGTATTTTTCAACTCTAGGCATCGCTGTTTAGGATTGTTATTGTTAAATTGGAGAGTGTCCAGAAAAGGTCAGCTTGGAGGGGGGTCTTGAGTCTGGCATATGAGCATAGATTGAAGAAATAGGAAAACAGTCTGAAGAAAAGACTCAGGGAAAACATGAGAGCTGTGTTCTAGCAGTAGGAAGGCTCTCATATGGAAGATGAATAAATTTGTTTGACCTAAGGGGGAAGAAGCTGGAAGCTAGAAGTTTCAATGGATGGAAATTGCAGAGACACAAATTTAGTCTTGATATCTAGTCTCAAGCAAACATTACAAACAAAACATTATAACAATTAGAGTCAAACAGACTTCCTTGAGAAGTGGTGCATTTCTACTCAATGGACATCTTCAAATACAAGTAGAGATATTCATTTGTTGAACATATTAATTAAAGATTCTCTTGGAGCATGGATTAAATGGAATGACTACTAATGTCCTAAAAAAGTTCTGTGATTCCAGGATAAATAAAAGTTCAAAGATATGTAGGAATATAAGGAGCTGCTATGAATTTTAAAGGATTATTCTTAAATTATGACTTTTTAATGGTAGAAAAATATTAAATGTTTTATTTTCCATAATTGCACTATTATGTTTCTATATGTACAGAAATATTGACTGTACAGTAAAACACTGCAGTCCATAACATACGATAGTCTCCAATCTGAGCTGAGGTGTTTCTGGCAGTGTTTGTTGGTGTGTGATGTAACAGAATGGTGCAGTGATGTTGAAGGCCAATGATGCCAGAGACACCTTGATTCATTACACATTTTATTTTTAAAAATTAATCTTTAGTTTTCAACATTTACTTCCATAAGATTTTGGGTTCCAAATTTTCTTCCCCACCCCAAGACAGCATGCAATCTGATATAGGCTCTACATATACATTAATATCAAATATATTTTTATGTTATTCATGCTGTGAAGAATTGGAACCAAAGAGAGGAACTATGGAGAAAAAGAGAAAAAAGAGAGCAAATAGTATGCTTTGATCTGCTTTCAGACTTCATAGTTCTTTATCTGGATGTGAATAACCCTTTCCATCATGAGTCTTTTGGAGCTGTCTTTAAAAAGTAATTTTGAAAAGTCTTTGAACTGGCTAGGAAACAGAAGAGTAGATCACTGAAATAGACCAGTTAAGCAAGATCTAGTAATTCATGTGTATAGCATCTTAGTATTCTGTAAACCCAAGAACACAAACCACTGGGATAGGATGACTTTTTTGAGAACATCTCAGAAAACTGAAAAACAATCTGATGTAAATACATTTATATCATTCCCCCTACATCTCATTCAGATTCAGATGACTTTGTCCATCAATTAAGATCCATTTATCAAGGGCAGCTAGGTGGTGCAGTGGATAGAGCACTAGCCCTGGAGTCAAGAGGGCCTGAACTTAAGTCCATCCTCAGATACTTGAGACTTATTAGCTGTGTGAACTTAGGCAAGTCACTTAACCCTGATCATCTCACAAATACAAAATTAAAAAAAGATATATTTATTAAAGACATACTAGAAACTGTGCTAAATGGTGGGGATAAAAGAAAGTCAAAAAACAGGAATCTTAACTGAAGTAACTAATATTCTAATGATAGAAACAACATGTAAATAATTATACACATTCAAGGTATATAATTATAAATGGAAGGTAGTCTTAAAGGAAAGGGAATGGATTAGGGAGGTGGAGGGGAAGACCAGAAAAGGTGTCCTGAAAAAGGTGGGATTTGACTTGAATTTTTAAAAAATTTATTTACTTTTAGTTTACAACATTCAGTTCCACAAGTTTTTGAGTTCCAAATTTTCTCTGCCCCCCATTCCCCCACCATGGTGGCATGCAATCTGATATAGGTTCTACATATACCTTCACATTAAACATTAGTCAGGTTGTAAAGAAGAATCATAACCTACAAAAGGAACGAAGAAGAAACAAAAGGAAAAAGAGAAAGAGCAAGTAGTTTTCTTCAACCTGCATTCAGACTGTGTAATTCTTTCTCTGGATGTATATAGCCTTTTCCATCATGAATCCTTTGGAATTGTTTGATTTGGATTTTAAAGAATATTATGGAAACTAAAAGTTGGGAGAGAGAGGGGAAGAACATTTGCAAGCAGGGGGAAAAACCATTGCAAAAGCCTTGAGTCAGAGGATGGAGTGAGATGTGTGAGACAATGGAAGTAAGGTATATAGCGAGTTGTACATAATAGATTTTTCAGTTTCATGTGCAATCTTTTTTTTATTATTATACTATATAATGGAAATGCTTGTTTTTATCCCAAATATATCAAAAATAAAAATAAAATTTTAAAAAAGAAAGTAAATTGTAACACTTGAAAGGTTGTAGGGGGCACATTGTGAAGGACTTTACCTACTAGCAGTGTTTCTCAACCTTCCTAATGCCGTGACCCTTTAATACAGTTCCTCATGTTGTGGTGACCCCCAACCATAAAATTATTTTCATTGCTACTTCATAACTGTGATTTTGCTACTGTTATGAATTGTAATGTAAATATCTGATTTGCAGGATGTATTTAAATTGAACATAACCCACAGATTGAGACCCACTGTACTAGGTAATTTTATATTTGATCAAGGATATAATAGGAAGTCAATGGAGTTTATTGGAGGGGGAGGTGGCTGACATGGTCAAACTGGTGCTATCGTAAAAATCACTTCACAGCTGAGTGAAGAGTAGAACAAGAACGTTTGGAGGAGAATCTTATCATCTGTGAGGAATCTCTTTCCCACTTGTACTCTGTGCTGGTTCTCTTTCCTGATGCTAGCCATTTGGGGCCAGCGTATAACCACCTATGTCATACCTCTCTCTATATTTATGATAAGAGAGTTATGAAATAGAGTTATGCTTTTCTTTACAATTAACAGAAAATGAGTACTATGGAGTCTTGTATTCTCTCTATACTTTTAGGCAGCATATAAGTGTAAAGATGTGATTTATTATAGAATAATTACTTGAAAACACTTTGCTATCCTTCTTAACACCCTCCCAAAGTTGATCCTCAGTGTTTATGTAGATTATTTTAATAGCATTTTATATCATTATCAAAGAAGGAATAATACTTTTATGTGCCAGGGGCTGAGCTAAGTGCTAAGAATACAAAGAAAGGTAAAACAAATAATGTATTTGTTGTTTTCTTAGCTGCCTTTTCCGACATTAGTAAAGTCTGAGATTTTTTTCCATACCTTTTAAAAATTTCTCTTTCTTCAGAAACGTTGGGAATCAAGTTCTCATAATTGGGTTGTCCCCAGCCTTGATCTCTTCTAGCTATACTTTTCCTAATACAGATGTTTTTCCTATGTAGGTTATTTTCTATTTCTTCTATAAGCATATCTAGGACTGTGATGTTAGACTCCAAGCATATTGGCTCCACAATTAGTGATGATGGAAAAAATGATTATTATAAGAATCTTTTCAGAATTGTACTTATTCCTTGTGTTTGCTGTTCTTTCATTTTAATCCCCAAATGTCCTTGGAATGACTTGGCTTAGTCTAGTTTCTTGTCAGTCTTTCTTAAAAATGGTTTTACCAACTCTACTGCTTATCTCTGTTTTATGTGAAAGCAATGTTTATAATTTCCCATCATTCTCTATTAAATTATACCAATGATTTTATATTCAAAATAGATATTGTCATTAGCTGCCATATCTCTCTGCTTGGCAGGGGAGTGAAGTATTTGGAAGCTATGACACTTCTTAGGTGCTTCTGGTTTCCTTGTTAAGACAGTTAAATTACTTTGGTCAGATTTTGTTATGAAATATAATCTGTATCTTTGTCCCTTCTCTATGCATATCCAACTTGTCTGAATAGGTATAAATTTAGTTGTTTTACTTGTGTACCATACATTTTTCTAGTTTTTATTTTTTCTTCAATACCAGTTTTTCTCTTTGCTCTAACAAGTAGATATTCTGATGTTCTTCTTAGCTGACTGAGTAATGACTCCAGCCTTAGTAATGAACCGTATTCTGTTCGTTTAAATATCAGCTTCATTTTTCTTACCTTGTTAAAGTACTTGCTACTTTTACTATTTACAGTTTCTTTTGTCAAAGAAAGTATTTGTAATATTGTCATGGGTCTGGATATAGTCTACAAGTCTTTCACCTCCCACATTGATTGTTACTGATTTGAAGTTTTCATTAGTCTTTGCCACTTTTGCTGCTTCTGACATCTGCAATGAAGGCACTCGGAACCAAATTACATGTTCTAATTTGGATATTTATATCAAGTTTTTGTAAAAGGTCTACATTTTATAACATTTTGATGCATAAGCTGTAATTAGTTTCATGGTGACCTTCCTGTAAATACTTATGAGCACTGCAATGTGGAATTTACAGATGTTACACAAAATTGTATGCCTTGTTGCCTGCCTGAAGTAACACCAGCTCTTTATTTGGCTCACTAAGGGAAACATGTAAGACATTATTGCACTTACATCTTGTATTATATCTTATCCAAATCGATAAATGAGCTATACACATAAATAAATCATGTCATAAAATATTTAAAAAGGAAAGTCTATGGCTTTCAAAATTGTGAATAGGGGAATAGTTTGTATATGAACTATAATTCAAAGTATAAGATAGAAGAAATCATAAAAGGCAAAATTGAATATTGAAATTATATACAATTAAAAAGTTTTATCACGGATAAAATCAATGTGACTAGAATCAAGAAAAAACATGTTTTGGCAAAAAAAAACCCACTAGGATTATATTAAATTTTATGGGCAATTATTATAAATAAAATATCCATTCACTAATAAGTTAGTGATCAAAAGATGTAGACATAGTTCTCAAGAGAAAAAAATGCAGACTTTAATAACCACTTGAAAAAATGTGGATAATTATTAACAATAAGAGAAAATCAAGCTAAAATAACCCCAATGTATCATTTCAATGGTGCTAAAAGATGGGAAAACTCATTGTTGGAGAGACATTGGGAAACTAGGTATGCTAATTGTTGGTGGATCTACATATTAGTTCAAACATTCTGGTGAATGACTTGGAGTTAGGCAAGAAAAATTGCTAACTTGTCTATGTCTGCTGAGGTAGAGATTTCACTAGGTGGACTGTACTCTAAGGAGGTTATTAACAGAGAAGACCCGTGTTTACAAATACATTCATAGCAGAATTATTTGATAAAGTAAAATATGTGCCCAATGATTGGGGCTTGTTTGAACAACTTATGATATATGAATATAATAGAATCTTCCTGGAATGTATAGATTAGCAGATACTAACAAATATCAGAATTCAGAGAAATGTTTTACTACTTATGTGAAGTGATACAAAGTTATGAAGGCAGACTTTAAAACAAAAAAACAGCACATAAACAGTAAACACAAAGAGTACAACAATTAATATGAAATCAAAATGTACAGACAACAAAAACTATGATGAAATAAAATTGGCATTATTTGTACTATATTTTCCAAAGTAAAAGATATATCTCTCATTTTTATTATCAATTAATAAAATGCTAAGTGGGGAATGTGCTGTATAACCACGTTCAGATGTTTACTAGAAACTATCTATTGTTTTGAAACAAAATATATCAATAAAATTAAAAATTATATTCCTCAAACAATCAAGTTCCTAATGGATGAGAGACAACTGGCTGAATGCCCTGGAAATCCAAAGGAAATTATCCACAAGCTCCACCACTCTGTATTTTTTCTAATTTTTAAACTTTTTCTTTTTAACTTCTGTAGCTGTTGGTTCATCTCTCGTTTTGTTGGTTTTGTTTACAGTGCCCAGTCTTTTTGTTAGTGTTAGAACACTCAATTAATTTGATTGGTGAATTGTAAAATCACTTTTAGGCTGAGGTAGAGTACACCAATATCCTACCCTAGGCTGGCATCAGCAAAAGGAAACTGGGAGTGCCTTTAATTTAAAGGTGTTAAATGGCTTGTTTAAGGAAGGAATTTTAGGGTGGTGCTAACCACTTGGCTTTCACTATATAAGAGAAAATAATGTATCTAGGACCCTCATGACAGAAAAGAATATATTTCTGGGACAGAAAAGATGAGAGTTATGGTAACTACATGTTAGGAGGTGCTTTTCTATATCTCGTTTTAGTCTGAAACTTTAATATTGTCAAATAAAAGTGATATCTCATTACATATATTATATAGTACACACATATGTATGTCATACTCACATGTGTACATCATATGCATACATGTGCATATGTAGACACCTACATATGTGTGTGACATAATTTCCCTGGAGGAGAGCAGTGGTTTCAAAATCAAATAAAAGCAGTGGATTTTGGATCAGAAGTTTGACACCTCTAGTCTAAAGAATTCCTTGAATGGAAACATCCTTCATTGATTCAACTCAATGGTTGATTTGTTTTGAAGTTTTACCCGAAGACGAAATGATTTTCACATCTCCACAAAACCAGTATGTGTCAGAAGCAAGATTAAACTCAATGATTCATGACTTGAAAATGAATCCTCTATTCCTCTACTTCAATTTCCGTTTGGATGTCCCATAGGGACATGGAGGTGACCTTTGCTTGGTTTTTAATGGCTATTCTGACAGAATGCAAGCTCTGGCAGGTTCTGCCATGCCAGAAGGGTTTGGAATATAATTTCAGTGACAAAATCCCTGCTCTCTGGGTATTAGATTAGCTAAATATGGAAAGAGACATTACTATTAAGTTGAGACTAGATGAGGAAATCCTCAAAATTAGTGATCTGGGAAAGAAAGGAAAATACAAAAAGAACCCTCACTTCTGTTTGACCCCTTTATGCTTTTGAAGAATTGATGGCAGAGAGGGAGGGAAAAGAAACCAAAAGTATTATGTGAAAGGAGATATTTGGCCCATTGATCAATGTTTTTCTAAATGTTGGTTCCTTATTTGTGAGAACATTATCTAATTACCAATCAGTCAGCAATCTCCTGGAGAAACTGATTTGCATCAATATTGATTTTCTTAGTACAAATTAAAACAGAAGACAAGGAAGTTGTGACTAAATGGAATGATAGTTTAGGGCTTCTCCTAAAAGGGCAAAAACAGGCAATGACAGAATTGGTTTTTATCTTAAATCTGACAAGAAGCATCATTTTAAGGAACCCTTGGTTATCTTGTCTTTTTTAACATTCTTAATATGATACATTAAACATTACTATAATTATAGCTTATGTACCAACATCCATAGAAGTACAGATTGAGAACTGGAATGGGACCTTACATGCTATCCATTTTGTCCTCCACTATTTTAGCCATGAGAAAACAGATATCGAGAGGTTAAGTGACTTCCTCTGAGACATATAGGTAATATGAGTCAGAGTCATCATTGGAACCCAAGTGATTTGAGTTCAAATCCAGTGTTCTTTCCATGTACCATGCTGTAGCACCATTTTTTAAGATGAGGTAGAAAGTTCTAGGAAAAAATTCTTTGAAACTCCCTAAAATAGTAAATGACTTAGCTATTCTCAGAAATATAATGATCTAAGATAATTTGAAAGGACTTATCATGAAAAATGCTGTCCATCTCCAGAGAAAGAACATTTGGAGTCTGAATACAGATTGAAGCAAACTTTTTTTTCACTTTCTGTATTTTTTGTGTTTTTTTTTTTCTTTGGGTCTGTGTTTTCCTTCTCAACAAGATGAATACAGTAATATATTTTGCATCATGGAACATGTATAACCTGTATAAGATTGTTTACTGTCTCAGAGAGGAGGGTTGTCAGGAAGAGAAAAAATTTGGAATGAATGTTAAAATTGTCTTTACATGTAAGTGCGGGAAAATAAAATATTAATAAAACCCCCTAAAATAAGTTAATATCAATTTTGAAACAGTGATTTTAATGCAAAGATGAATGTAGGAAAGAGTAGTCTAAAATACATTGGGAAAATATGACTCAGGACCAAGAAACAAGATTACAAAGACTTATAGACTATGTAGAAATCTTACATCTATGTAGTACCAATACTTTCTTCAAGTGAAAATAAGAAAGATTCTAGATATGGTTCCAGTTAGTATGATATCATCCAGCATATTATCAGTGTTTTGGTGACAAACAGCACATACAAGAAGTATAGAGGATAACATAAAAAATTTGTTTAATTGGAAAAGGAGAGAACATGGGATTCTTTTATTGAATTCCAGGCATTTCAAAAGGACAGAGGATAGCAGACCAAGTGCTAAATTGGTATCCATCCACTATTAAGAGACTTGGAGGAAGGTTCCCTTTTCCTACCACCATATGCCATTAGATGGAACTTGGTAGAAATAAGCTCTATGAGCAATCGAGTTGTCATGATTTTTTTTTTATCTTTGTCTTCATATCCGTAACACTAAGAATAAGACTTATGGGAGGATGTGAATAACAATCTCCTGAGTTGAGAAGGCCTAGATAGGGTATAATATCCAGTAGAGGAGGGAAGTGCCTACATTATTAAGATTGAGATTGAGATCAAAATCGCAGTATTGGGCTTAATGTAATGGGCTTATTAATTAGAAATGTCAAACATTTGGCTCATGAGCCATGTGCAACTCCCCTAAATCCCAGCCTAAATCAGATTAAAATGCATTTGGGAAATATTTTTAAAAATAAATAAAAATGTAACAAAATAAATAATATTAACATGTGGTTTTCTAAATCAATATGCAGGTCCAGGTCCATACATAAAGTATCGTTTAGTGGGCCTTGTTTCCATCCAATTTTGACACCATTGCTATTCATCACCTCTTTACCAGAGTCATATTGAGAACATGTCAAAGGAAACTATAAGCTTATTAAATAATTGTGTAAACAAAAAATACTAAATGAGATATACTCAATTGCAGTGACTATTATACCATAAAATATAGATTAATTTATTTTTTTGTTCTGAAATTCCTAATGAAAGCTGTAAAAGTAAATGTAAAAGTATGTAAAAGTAAACTAGAGTATTTTTTACAGAATTTTAACAAAATGATAAAAATATAATTATAGAGTTGTGTGGGCAAAGCATGAAACCATTAAATTAAACATTTCATGAGTACCAGTTTAGCACTCATGCTGTTCAAATGTTATCTCTTGATCTTTCAATATGACTAGTTGACCTTGTTAGAAATATGTTAGTATAAAAAGATGGATTTTATTTTGGAGAACTTTAGGTTTAGGGTTGTTGAAGGCTATGCTCAATTTCTTAAATACATTTTAGTCCATTTTCTTCCTTTTATCCAAGGATGATCCCAGTCATTGTCCACTTACACTGTCTTCCTAAGATACACACACACACACACACACACACACACACGTATACAATATGGACCAGCTCTAGATAATATGTTCTTTGTCTACTTATTTTTCTTTGGTAGAGAGTCAGCCTCTACTCCCTTTTCAGTGGTAGTTACTCTCTTATAGAAGGTTCCATAGTGTTCAAAGTTTTCATGTAACCATTACAGGGATGTCTATAAACAAAAACACATGGACAACTTCAAGATCTGTAGGGAAGTCAATGGAAGGTAAGACAGATTTTGGTCATGGATGGTTGAGAGTTTGTGGCACTACAGAGACAAATAGGGAGGTCAAAAGAGTGGTTTTGTGATTAAAATATTAGTTATTCTGTATACAACAAATGTTCTATACCTTAATATCAGCTTTCCTACATGCCGATGATGTATTTCATTTTTATCACTGTTTCTTTAGAATTCTTAGCTTCCTTCTAAATTATTTATGTACCTACCAATTGATTCACAAAGCCTTCTGTGCTGCCCTCAGATGTTAGACATCCTTCATCCTCAAATTACTTTGTATTTATTTGTCTGTGTTCATATAATATTTTCCAGGAGAATTCAAATTCTTTGAGAGAAGGGGCTGCCATGTTTTTTCTGTGTTTATCTTTGTATCCACAATGCTGACCACAGTGCCTGGTACATAGAAGACACTCAATAAATACTTGTTGATTGATGTGTGTGTGTCCCTAGCCTTCAATAATCTTTTTTTGTAGTGTATTAATTGAATTGGGGAGAATAAAAAAAATTGGTTTTACATGTGTTGGTAAGATATGCAGGTAGAGGTATAGATCTGGAGATCAGGAGAAAGAGCTATGGCTGGATATATAGCTTTGGGAGTTATCCCTAGGTTATGGCAGTTAATGAAATTGTTAAAGGAAAGGGAATGGAGAAGGGAGAGACCTAATGCAAAACTTTGAGGAATAACCATGTTAAATAGTCAAGGAAAAGAAAATTAGCTATTGAAAGAGACAGAGAACAATTAGTTTGAGAAGGGGAGTCTAGTGCCAATGCAATATTCACAGTGCCTATGGCGGCTATGAATATGCTGGTATAATTCAGAATCACAAAATACAACAGACTCTTCACATGAAAGACAGAGCCAAAACATTTATTCAAACACCAGAAAGTCAAATCTCAACACCGGAAAGCCAAATCCATCATAGCAACAAAGAAATCTATACACAGTAACAATGCAGGGAGTACCACCATCCCCAAACCTTCCCCCTGCTAGGGCCTTCCCACAAATGAACACTCAAAGCTCTTTGCCTGCTTCCTCTCTCACACGCAGCTCTAACTGGTCTGACCAACTTCCTCTTGGCTCTGCTCCACACTTCCTGCTCTACCTATTCAGCAAACTCCTCCCACCACATACTTTGTGTGACTCAAACTCATGTGTCTTAGGCTTCCATGTGACTTAAGCAAGTCACAAGGACCTATTAATGGATGGGAAAGATCTTCCCATTTACATTGTCATTACAGGGAGGAAAACCCTTTCTTCTTAACATTAGAACTATTTTGTACCCTCCTTCAGTTGCAATTGACCTGGAGTACATGTTATGTTGTCAGCTGTATAGTAATGTCCCTTCTCCACAGACCATCTTTACTCAAAGTTGAATAGATAATATCTGAGTTTCTTTTGATATCTTATGTCCCTTAAACTTAGTCTAAACCTGGTGAAACTCAGAATAGCAAAGATCACTCATAAACCCCTTAGACATGAAATTACTAAGTAACATCTATGGGTCTTTCTCTCTTTTGATCATCCACGTTGTTTCATACCTAATGTTCTATCCTTTGAAAAAGAAATTGATCATATGAGCTGTTTTTCCCACTAACCATGATGTTTCTGAACTAAAACATCCTTACTTTTCTCCTAGCATATACCTTCAATAATATTGGCTGGGGCTAAGGGGACAAGTTGCATTTTGAAATGTAAATTTTCTCTGTTTAAAGTTAACTAGTCTATGGTCATTGAAACCATCAGCATTATGCTATATGCAACTGTTCACATGTCCAAACTAATAATTTGTAAGTGTCTGCTAGAGAGAGTGGGAAAAACAAAATGAAAACGTTATGGTCCCTCAGCTAGTATTGTTTTAATCTAGGGATATTTAATTCTTTTTTTGTTGTTGTTTTTGTTTTTTATTTTTTGTTTTTAATTTTATTATAGTTTGCATCATTCATTTCCACAAGATTTTGAGTTACATATTTTCTCACCCTCTTTCCCCCACCCACCACCCCAAAACAGCCATCCCAGTGTGTCCCCCCTCCCCCAGTCTATTCTCTCCGATG
>CM053590.1:144299520-144318088 GCA_028646515.1 Pseudochirops corinnae | reverse complement strand
GGTTCTGCGTAATCTCACATGTTCAGCCTGTATTTGATTGCTTGTCCTTCCAGTGGGGATGGGAGGTGAGGGAGGAAGAGAAAGAATCTGGAATCTGGAGTTCCACAATCAAATGTTATGAATATGTATCTATCTATCTATATATGCAATTATTATTATTATTATTATTGAGTACATCCAGCTGGAACTTGAGATACACAGGCACTGTGGTTGAGAGATCCATCTTGCCCTACCGAAAAGTGACATAGGAGAGAATAGACTGGGGGAGGGGGGACACATTGGCATGGCTGTTTTGGGGTGGTGGGTGGGGGAAAGAGGGGGAGAAAATATGTAACTCAAAATCTTGTGGAAATGAATGATGCAATAAAAAAAAAAAGAGAGAGAATTTCACACCAGGAATTCCTTACCTAAATGAAATCACAGGTCTGGAATATTTGGGCCAGAAATAAATGAACAACTCCCTCTATATCTCCCTCTATCTCCCTCCCCCCACCCCCCGGGTTTTTTTTTTTTATTACATTTGTTGAGAATGCCAATAAATTAAAGTACTTATCACAGTTCCTGGCACCTAGTGGATACTATATAAAAGCTTATTCCACACGCCACATTCCCACATTCCCCACCTTGTCTCCCTCCGCCTCCCCCTCCATCTTCTTCACTAAAGGAAGTATTTTAAAATTTGTATTCCAATTTCAAAAAGAAAAGATGCAGGGATTCAAACAAATCTTGGTATGGTATAATAGCTCCAAAAGCTGTTGGGGAATCATCAAACTTGTTCCTTCCTTATGTTCTTTGACACAGTAGCAAGTGGTATGTTAAGTTGGACTGTGTTGAACTCACACTTACTGCCAATTATTTATAGTTCTCTATGCTAGAGAGGCATGCTAGTGAAAAGATTAATCTGTCCCTAGGTTCCCCCTCCTCTGCCCTCATTATTGACTTTTAACTTCAAATGTCCTCCCTTTTGATTTTTTTTTTAATGCATTGTTTTGAAGGAAACTTCTAGTTGGAAACATGCACCTTATTTTATGTCTTGTCCTGGTCTTCTGGCTACATATTTTTCTTCCCCCTCTTTCTTAGCTTTGTTATATTTAAGCTGTATCAACTTGTAAGTTTTCCTTTGGCTAGGGACCATGTTTCTTCTATGTTTGATACCACTATTCAGTTTGTGTCTAGCACAAGCAAGAATTAAATCAAGACTCTGTGGTTTCTTAAATATAATTAGACTTTTAATAAGGTATAGAAAAGGAGCTTAAATAAACTATGTTCCTCATCATTTGGAGATGATAATTCTAACCGCCCTTGGTATAGGATGCTGTTGGAGTTGTTGATCCAGTCACAGGGATTATTTTTGATCATTCCCACAAACTCCTACTAGATACCACCATTAAGAGCAACAGGAATTTGGGAACAATTATTCATCTTTAGCCTAGGGCATATTGCTCTCCTGCCATCTCTAGGCCATGCCACTCTGTGCATGCTTTTTGCACCATTCTCATAAACTTCCTTTTCACATCTAACTCCAAAAAATAATGAAATAAAGACTAACATTCCTTGAAATAAATGAAATTGCCAATGCTCTCTCTCACAAATTCACCAAATGTGTGACTTCTGAGACCAAAACACCCCTCCCTGACCTCCACTTCCTTTTATTAGAATGTGGTTCCTTGAAGGCAGAGGCTGTTTTTGTTTGTTGGCGTTGTATTTGTGTCTCCAGAGCTTAGTATGATGTCTGAAATATCATATAAATGCTTTTTCCATTGACTCTGGAATTGAGAAGAGTTGTTGATTTGGAATAGATGTATCTGAGTTCAAATCTTGACTTTGTCATTTACTACTTCTGTAACTTCCCCTCTCCTGATCTCAATTTCTTTAATTGTAAGATGAGGAGAGATTAGATGAACTCTCAATTCTTTTTATCTCTAAATCTATGCTTCTAATTATCTCATGTTGAAAGAGTAGAAGGTCTTTAATACCAGGCAAAGAAACATGAACTTCTTTCAATAGAGGGAGGTACTGAAGATTGCTGAGCAGCAAATTGATCTAACTAGATTATAAATATGGAAGATTAGTTTGACATACATATGAAGGGTGGATTACAGGTGATACAGAAGATTAAGTAGGAAGATCCATAAGGAGACCATTCAAGTAGTTCGACTAGGTGGCAAATGGAGTGTGTACTAAGGTCTGTGGCATACTCAATACTGATCAGTACAGAAACTTTAACCTTTTCCATTTAAAAAAAAATCTGTCCAATTTGCCCCCTCTTGAGTGTCCTGGTATTCCTCTGTTACTGGAGGCTCACCATAGCAGTGCCAGACAGTGCAGACACACTGTCAACTTTAGCCCTGCTATATCCCAGACCTGAACTCAGTCTACTAGCTTTAGCCTCCCGAGCAGTAGGGACTAGAGTAGAGGCATGTGAGCTTACATTCTAATGGAGGAATACAATGCATAAAAGATGGCTATAAAGGGAGGAGTAGTGAAGGGGAAGAAGGATATCCTCTTGGGGGCAAGGCTTTTGGGGAGGGAGTAGAAAGGTTGGGAGAATACAGAATGAAACTGGAAATGAAGAGGATAGCTTGGAAATCCTATGCTATGGTGACTTGTCTGCAGTCACAGAGTTAGCTAACTAGTGGCAGAGCCATTATATTTGGGTTCTTTGACTCCAGATCCAGCGCCCTTTCCATTTTACCATGATATATCTAAGGAAAAATGGAGGAGTCCAAGGTAATTGAACTTTAGTGACCCCAGGACAAATATGCTGATACCTTCAACAGAAGTAGAGAAGATGGTTTTTAATTTTGTGCACCTTGTGTTTGAGGTGTTTCTAGGACACACCAATAGAGGTGTCAACCATGCAGCTGAAAACAGGACTAGAGTCATGGGGAGAGGTTGTAGCTAGAAATATAGATTTGGGAACTATATGTATAGAGGTAATCATTGAAATTATGAGAATGAATAGATTTAGCAAGGGGAGAGATTAAAGACAGGAAGAAGCCAAGGATAAAAGTGAGTCATAGAACATTAGTGTTGGAAGAAAATCCAGTGATCATCCATCAAGTTCAGTTACCCTAATTTTCCATAGGAGAAAACTTAGCAAGGAGAGGGGAGGGATTTGCTCTTGATAACACAGGTTAATAGTCGTAGATTTGGGATTTGAACTCAGAGTTATCTGATTCCAACCCTAGTGTTCTACACTGGCTTCCACTTTGACAAGATGAAAAGTGATCAAGGGAAATGGTGGTCAGAGAGGTAGGAGAAATATGAGGATATAGGATTTTGGAAGTCAAGCAAGGACAAGGTGACAAAAAATTGAAAAATAAAATTCTATAGGGATCACAGATGGCAGTGACTAAAATAGTCTTTAGATTTGGTCATAAAGAGATAGAAACTTTGAATGGAGCTGTTACTGTAAAACAGTAATAGAAGGCAAAGTACTGAGTAGGAAACTGATACTGCAAGGATAGATGACAATTTTAAAGAATGTGGTAGTCTAGAGGAAGAGAGTTCTGTCATGATGACATGACATGTAGTAGGGGTGGGGGGATGGTCGTTTTTAGGATGTACAGTCCTATGAATGTTTGGAAGCTGAGAAAATGGAGCTAATTTGGAGGTGAAAATTGGAGATGTTAAATGATAGGAGTTTCATGAAAAAAGATCATAGAGGATCTTGAGTTGGGGATGGGACTAAAATAAGAGAAAGACTGCTTGGCAAGGAAGAGTGCCATTACTTCCTCAGTACTGGAGAGAATGGATGAGGACATTGAGTCATTCAAAGGAAATGAATGAGTTCACATTTTTGTATGACCTCAATCTTCTTGGTAAAATAATGTCATACCTAGGGGACTCCTTTTTGCATGTGGGCTCTTCAGCCAATATATTGTTTTCTTGTAAGTGTTAATGGATTTTTCCCCATAGCAAAACCTGTGAATGTTTTGCATAAAGTAGATAAACATTTAATTGATCTTGTATTTGAAGGTATCAATGGGTTTCTTTTGGTAATAAACATGTAATGCCTTCTTTTAAGAAAAAGTGAGATCAGGCTTTTCATATGAGATGAAGCAGCTGAAGTGCCTTGTTAGGAATTCATTGACCACATTTGGATTTATTAGCACCAATAATTATGAATCTTCTTAGGTCCCACCACTTTCTACATTTTTGCAGAGAAGCCAGACTTTGTCATCTGCCGTAATTGAACTTTTGATATATTTTTATGGGCCAGTATATTAAAATTTTCTTCCTCCTTTAATTCAAGTTATGTTTTCATAGTGTTGTACTTGTTTGGTCATCTAGATGACTAGAAATTATCCATTTCCTCCTCCTTTTGGAGTTTGGTCTTGTCCCAGATGTTTTTCTTCTTCAAGTTTTGAGGTAGACTTTTAAAATTGATTGACATTACATAGCTAACTTAGCTCTTTGTCCTGCTTTGATTCCTTGTATTACCTTAGTATTTTAACTTTTATTTACAATAGCTGGTTAGAAAAATCTAAACTTCGTGAAATATTTTTCTTTTCTAAATTCATCCTGCATGTTTCTTTTTTTGTTGCTTTCATTTGAGTAATATGGTATTCAAATTTTCTACTGTTTGTACCAGATAGATGTTTGTATAGCAGACAGCTAAGTGGCAGTGTGGATAGAGCACTGGGCTTCGAGACATGGAGACACTAGTTCAAATCCAGCCTCAGGCACGTAACTAACTGTGTGACCATGAGCAAGTCACTTAACCCTGTTTTCCTCAGTTTCTCATCTGTAAAATGAGCTGGAGAAAGAAATGGCAAACTAGTCCAGTATCTTTACCAAGAAAACCCCAAATAAGGTCATCAAGAGTTGGACATAATGGAAAGAAATTGGGTTCAATATTATTTCAGTCAAATATATTAGTAGATCATCATGTATCTTCCCCAAGGACTACTGAGATTTCATATATATTACCTTTTTCTGGGCTGCTAACATATCCAACTGAAACAAAGAAAGAGGGAAACAATAGAGCATATGTAATATCTCTTTCTTAAAAGAGGCAAGGCTGCCAAGTTACCTCTCAATCCCCCAGAGCAGGAGTTTTTTACAGTAGATTTCCGGGAGGCTATGAACTTGAATGGGAAAAAGTATATCTTTCTTTCAATAGAATTGGTTTACTTTGTAACCCTCTGTATTTTAAAAACATTGTTCTGAGAGGAGGTCCACAGGCTTCTCCACACTGCCAAAGGGTTTCATGGGGAAAAAAAATGAATCCTCTTCCCCAACCCAGAGAAGTTTCAATGGAACCGGTGACTTTCCCCAAATCAACGAAAAGAAATGATGACTAATTGAAAGATTCTTTCCCTAATCTTTTTTTCTTCCCACAAACCCCCTTTATACTCCACTATCTACTTAGTTCTACAGCTGTTTCCCAAGATTAACTGAAGTCCTTGTTGTAGGAGGAAAAATTAGCCTGATTTAGGAATGTGAACTGCAGACCTGTCACATTTTTTGCAAAGTGAGATTAATTTGCAACACAGTTGGGTATTTTGTGTGTTTATGTCATGTTAGCCAAAAGAACTCTGGAATCATTTTCCTTGATAACACTCTTGAGAAAAGCTTTAGAAAATAATAGTTGTTTAACCAAATATTTCAATGTAATGATAAAGTAAAGAAGAATTTCTTTTGAGGGAACAGTCTCACTTGAGTACTAGTCAGTTAAGTGATAATGAGGCTAAGGGCACAGGTTTCATCCCAGGGGACATCCATACACTGTGCTACTAACCCCAGCCAGTTAATATGAAGATGTATATAGTCAAAGTAGGAGACCAGAGGGAGTGACAGTGGATCACTGCAAATTCATCCCTACTACAGCATGATCCATTGGAAAAAGCACTGGTTCTGGAGTTAGAGACATGAGTTCAAATTCTGCTTCTGCCTGTGTGACCTTGGAGTAGTCACTTAATCTCCTCCCATTTCTGTTTACTCATCTGTAAAGAAAAAGAACTGGGCTAGGGGACCTTTGAGGTCCTTTCCAACTTTAGTTCTTTAATCCTAATTCACAATTCATATCTTATTCATGATGGACCATTTGCTTATGACAGAAAGCATTATGTTTATCTCATGTTATGTTATACTTTATTGACACATCTATCTGTTAACATTCAATCAATCAGCAAACATTAAGTGTTCAATGTACTTTGGGTACTGTGGTGAGTACTGAGGAGCCAAACAGAAAAGTGAGGCAATTGGTGTCTTTAATCCTTATATTTTAGAGGGTCGTTATTATTAATTTTACTATACTTTCATTAAATATTTCCCAATTACATGCAAAAAATTTAACATCAATTAAAAAATTTTTGAGTTCCAAATTCTCCCCCTCCCCCCTGCCATCTTATTCCCACCCCTTGAGAAGGCCAGCAATTGTTGATGATTATAAATGTGAAGTCATGCAAAACATTTCCATATTAGTCATGTTGCAAAAGAAAAATCAGGGGTGGCTAGGTGGTGTAGTGAATAGAATACTGGCCCTGGAGTGAGAAGCACTTAAGTTCAAATCTGGCCTCAGACACTTAACAAAAAACTAGCTGTGTGACCTTGGACAAGTCACTTAACCCCAATTGCCCTACCTTCCCCCCTCTAAAAAACAAAAAAAAAAAAAAGAAAAGAAAAGAAAAGAAAGAAAAATCAAATAAGAACAATAAAGTTAAGAAAAAGTATGTTTTAATCAGCACTCAGAGTTCATCAGTTCTCTCTTAGAGGGTCATTATTGTTCATTTTTCTCTGATTTGAGACAACTCTGGGAATTGATCAATAAGTATGCCTACTATGTGGCTGACAATATGCTGGGTATCTGGGATACAAAGATACAAACTGAACACTGCTTGCCTTCAAGGAGTTTATACTCCATGGAATATATAAAAGTCTTTATATATTAAAAATCAGATTCTACCAAATTTGTTTTGAAGAATGACTTGAAGAAAAGCATTGACAGGTCCTGATATTATAGTGGAAGAAGAGAAGATATGAATAAGCAGTAGTTTAACATCTATAGCAAGTCATAGGTTAATGTCTTAGATAAATTGTGATTTACCAATATCTCTTTATCAATGTCTCTGTTGTTTTTCCTTATTTGGATTTATCAGGGGCCTTTTCTTGTTATTATTATTGGTCTGGACCTGTGATTTCATCAGTGAGGAGAACTTTCCTTATGGAAACTCTGGGCAGTGATGCCCATCAGCAACTCTTCTAACCCTTATAATCTTACAAAATTGTCAGGAGGCACTTAGAGGTAAAGCAGCTTGCCCATGAATACACAGTATGCATCAGGGGAAGGACTTGAACCCAGATCTTGACTCAAAGACTCTACTATCCACTACAAATACTGCCTCTTTTTTTTTTTTTGGCAGGGGGAAGGCAAGGCAATTGGGGTTAAGTGACTTGTCCAGGGTCACACAGCTAGTAAGTGTGATCAAAAGTCTGAAGCCAGATTTGAACTCAGGTCCTTCTGACTCCAGGGCCAGTGCTCTATTCACTGCACCACCCAGCTGCTTCTTTTGATAATGAATTAAAATGCATAACTGATTAAGACAGTTTTTTTTTCAAGTGGCTCCTTTTGGTCATTGTTTCTTAGGGTTGTTATGATACTGTGCTGTGACAGAAGTAGATGGGCAGCTAGGTAGCACAGTGGATAGCATGCCAGGCCAGATCTGTCTTCCTGAGCTGGAATCTGGCCTCAGACACTTACTAGCTGTGTGACCCTGGACAAATCACTTAACCAAACTGTGTGCCTCAGTTTCTTCATGTGCAAAATGAGTTGGAGAGGGAAATGGCAACCACTCAGGCATTTTTGCCAAGAAAACCCCAAATGGGGTCATACAGAGTCAGACATGACTGAAATGACTGAACAACAACAAAAGAACATGGATGCTACATGAATATACAGCATATAGCTCTATTTTCTTCCAGTTCCTGAAAACATTGACACACTAATGTTATTTCTTGCCAAAAGCTGCCCTGGAACAGATTTCCTCTTTTGCCATTTAAGCCCATCATTTTGTTTATGATGCTATTTCACCGAATTATCTTTATTGTTCAGGGATGTGATAAGAAAAAAGTAAGGAAGCAAAGTGACAGTGAATATGCATAATAAATAAAAGGGGATGTGGGTGTATGTAAATATGTATGCACACACACAAACATCCATAAATACACACACAGGCATTAGCTCTGTCTAAAGGGAAGACATGCTTGTTGCCACTCTTCTCTCCTAATTACTCAATGACTATTTCCCTAATTGCCCAGGGACTTTTACCACTTCAAACTGTCAAAGGCAACAGTCACTCATTTTTGTCTTGGTATCCCAGAATTGTATCCCAAGTTACACACATACACACATAGTTTATGTATATGATAATGAGGCTAAGGGTGTGGGTTGCATCCTAGGCTGGGTTTACTGTATAGTACTTACTATATATTTCTATGTGTACGTGTATTTATAAAAATATATGCATCCATGTATACGTGCCCATGTGTATATGTTTTGTGTGGTATGTATGTACATCTTTCCATCTGTATATATGTATGTATATGAGAGAGTTCATTTCTAGAAGGTTCCTCTGCCCTCTCTTTAGCTAGTACCCCCTATACCTGCTTACTTTCTCCATTGCCCCCAATTCTGTTCTATGGTGTCAAGCAAAACAAACTCAATCTACCTTCCTTTTCAGATCCTGTAAGATAGTTGTCATGCCCTTCTCAGTCTTTTCTCCTTTAGTTCCTTCAACCTATCTTCATATGGCATTTTTTACTTATTTTTTTGGTAGTGTTCCCACCATTTTGGTCAACCTCTTTTGGATATACTCCAAAATCTTTCATTCAGAATGTAATGCAATGCTTCAGATGTGACCTGACCCAAAATCTTTCATCCAGAATGTAATGCAATGTTCTAGATGTGACCTGAACATAATAGGGAATACTTCTTTGCTTCTACAATGAAGACTCAAAAAAGTGATCGTTAATGATGATGGGGGAAGTGTAGGGGAAGGGGTCTGCTTTAGGTCCTAAGGCAATCAAATCAAGTTAAGTCATCAGGCAGTATTAAAATATTACCATGTGCTAGGAGGGAATGTTCTTGGGACTGGAGATAGAAATACAGGCAAAAAACCCTTCCCTGCCCTCAAGGAGCTTGCTTTCTAATGGAGGTACAACACATAAAAGAGACTGAAAGAGGGAAGGTAGGTATTCTTGTGCAAGTATGGTGGGGAAGTTTGGAGAGTCAGAAGCAAAGCCAGAAGAGGAATGAGGAATGGCCACCTTGAATGCTTCTTCAAAATGGGGGTTCTGAGAAAAATGGGAGAAGGGGACTGCAGAGAGTGAGAAGGCAACTGAGGCATGGTGACAAAGTCCAGTGAGGGAGCCAGTTAGGGAACAGAATAGGCCTGTGAGGACCCATGTAAGTCACAGTGAATTGTCTCCCTTGCTTCCTCCCATTCAAGGATTAAGTTGAATTGAAATAATATTAAGCGTTGAGACTCTTGTTCTTATTGAAGGAATGCTTAGCTTGTTACAACTTCCAGATAAAAGGGATAATATTGAATTGTGTACGTGATCATCCTTTGCTTTAGTATTACAATTTGTACAAGGGTATCTCATATCTGAAGCCTGGTCTGAAATATGAGTGTAACTCTAATTAGTAGTCATTTCCCATGAAATCCATAAGTTAAATGCTGTGACAACTTGTTGAATTTCATAGCCTTATTTTTCATTCTCAGTAATGGGATATTTTAAAGTTTATGTTTCAGAGGTCTCTAAGTGGCATCTCCCTATAGCTCTGTCTGAGGGGTGAGAAATACATTTGCTCCTTGAAACAAGTGATGTGACGTGTGAATGATTCTTTGAGATTTCATGAAAGATTTTTATTTAAAAATGTTACTTAATTTCAGCATAAACTACCTTTTTACCCTTTTCCCCCTCACCCCTCTACTTTACTGGCAGGCAAATACCCCACCTCTGTTTCAGTGAGAAGATTAGGGAACAAACTGAGAGAAGGGATAATAACAAGTAACTTGATTATGTGAATCTAATTTAAGTTGGGCCATGTTGTTTACCTAGATGTGATACTTGAAATAATGATGCTTTTCTGGGGGAAGAAAAACTGATTAATGTTGTTTTTAATAAAGCTAAAGAATTGGCCATATTCCTGACAACTGAGCACCCCCCCACCCACAGCCAGTCTATTAAAAGGGCTAAATCAATTGTCAGCTATCTACAAGAAAATCTTTTCACATCCGCCTGCTCAGGACAGGCAGGCAGCTTCACCTTTGAAAGAATTACTTCTTAAGAAAAGGTCACCTCATCAGCTCCTGTCATGCTAATAGGCTTTCAGCTCTGTTTGCTAATCAACAATGTGCCTTATTTCTCACAGTTTCTTCTTGCTCCTAGGAAATTTTAGAAATACACTCAAAATGCCATTGAGGGTCAGTGTTTGTGTAAGTAAAGTCAGTGAGTACACACACACACAGAATCTCAGGAGCATAGCATGACAGAAGAGTGGGAATGGACCTTAAAGATATTCTAGCCCCTTCCCTCATTTGACAGATGACAAAACTGAGAGTTGGGGTGATTAGGTGTCGTGGCCCAGATCATATCACCAGTAAATGAGAGAAATGAGATTTGAACCTGGGTCCTTTGACTCGAAATCCAGTGATATTTCCAGAGGACCATGAGATGTGAGGGATGGATCTGCAAATCTCTGATGTCATCATTGTCACCGTCATCATTGTTGTCACTGTCATTCTAATTTTTGACATTTGTATAGCTTTTTAAGGTTTGTGAAGCACTTTATATTCACCATACCATTTGTGATCCATGAGATCCTAATGAAGTGTTATAGTTTTCATGCCCATTTTAAAGATGAGGATCCAGAGACTGAGAGGTGTTGTGATCTTTGTTCACACAGCTAGTAAAATGTCTGAGATGGGATGTGAACTCAGGTCTTCCTGATTTCAAGATGAATCCAATCTGTATCTGAACAATCAATCAATGAAAAAGCATTGCTTACATCCTAATATGTGCCAGAAACTGTGGTCAACACAATCTATCTGTCTGTCTATCTATCTATCTATCTATCTATCTATCTATCTATCTATCTATCTATCTACCTATCTATTTCTCTATCATCTATCTATCTATCATCTATCTATTTCTCTATTATCTATCTATCTATCATCTATCTTTCTATCTATCTTTCTATCTATCTATAATATATATATTTTAAAATCTAGCATCCCCACTTCCAAAAGACTCATGATGGAAAATGCCATCCATGTCCAAAAAAAGAAATATGGAGTCTGAATGCAGATCGAGGCAGAGTATTTTCTTTTTTTTGTTTTGTTTTGTTTTATGTTTTTCTTTCTCATGGTTACTCCAATTTGTTCTAATTCTTCTATACAACATGACTAATGTGAAAATATGTTCAATAGGAATGTATATGTAGAGCCTATATCAGATTACATGCTGTCTTGGGGAGGGGCCAAAGGGAGAGAAAATTTAAAACTTATGGAAGTGAATGTTGCAAACTAACTAACTAACTAAACTAATAAAAAAAAGCTAGCATTCCATCATTTTCTCTTGTTCTTGTAAAAAGATTTCTTAATCCTTGTATCATGCCCATTTTTGGCAGTCTGGTAAGGTTTTGGATCTCATATAAGAATAAGGTTTTAAAATATATAACATAAAACGTGTAAAGTTATAATAAACTATCTACATTGAAATAAAATTATCAGTACATAAAGCATGTACGCACATACACACGTATTTTTAAAAGTTCACAGATCTTAGCTTAAGAAGTTTTCTTTAGAAATAGAATCTTTTTAATAATATTCCTGATGAGCAATTATCCAGACTTTTCTTGAAGACTTCTAGAGGTAGAGGAACCCCACTAGGGTACATGGTAGACTTTTCTATGCCTACATGCTATAATTTCAGGGGTAACCAGAAGATTTTTTGCTTCATTAAGTACACTTGTTACTTGATGCTTAGAGTTTTTGTTAACATGGTAGAAATCCTCTCATTGCACCAAAATAATTTTTAAAATGTATAGCAAATTCAAAATTAATTAAAAATAGCTGATATTACATCATTTCTTGAGAGAAAGGGAGGAGACAATGGACACACAGTACAATGGATTGAGATGCCATAAAACAGACAGAAAAGGAAATGAGTAAGAAAAGATGTACTAAAGAAGAAAAATCCATTTGACAATTTTGCCTAGAACTAACTCTGGTTGAAATTGTCACATCAATTGTGATGGAATAATGGCCCCACCCCCACAACCCCATGTGTGTGATTTTCATATCCACCACAACTTTTGTTTACTGGTATTGAAGTTAGAGACAAATACCCACTTAAAAATCATAAGAAATGTATTCAGGATGATTTATGGCAATTGTAAGGGAATTTGAAGATCTTCCCTGCCCCTTAATAAGCCTAAGGGAATTTGAGAACCTTCCCTGATTTGAAAATATACTGTGACCCCTAATAGGCTGAATGTAGTCACATGGAGCCTGTGGTAGGAGGAGGGTAGAGCAGAGCCCACAGGAGAAGCTTGCTTAGGGGAGGCTTGTTTTTCGAAGTAACCATGTTACTTTGTAATTAAGCAGTGGGTCAGGAAGGTTGTAATGTTCTCCAGCCCTGGAGAAGGCTATAAATATATATTCCCTGAGGTGAGGTTTTGCTTTGGAGCTCGCTTATGGAAAGAGTTGTGTGATTTGGCCAGATGAGACTCTGGGCAGCTGTTGAGCCCCCTGGCTTTGAAAACCCAGATGTTGGTACTTCTCTCTCTAGTAACTATGTATGTATGTGATGGTCAGACAGCTAGAAGCCATGTTTGTTGGTCTGTAGAATTGGGTTTTTTTCTCTGTATTTTTATCTGTTTGTAACTTCTGTTTGTATTTTCTAAAGTTCAGGGTGCTGACTTTTTCCCCCTGAACTAGGTAAATGATATATATGTTTCATTAAAGTAAGATTGTTCTCCCTTTTTGAGTTGCTTTCCTTTAGAAAAGCAGATCAAAGAACTTGTGCTAGCAGCCATCCTGGGTGTGCTAGAGTGCTTGCTGCTACTAATATGGTTTTTGAAAAGAAATGTCACTAGTTTACAAGTGAAGAACAGTTAAGTTAAAATTGAATAAATAAATTCATTAACAGTTAAATTCATTTATTATACTTCAAAGACTATTAAAAAAACTTGATATGATCATTAGAAAACTATATATGGTATAAATGAAACAAAATATTATGTAATTTTCAACATGTATATGCTATGGCAAATGAAGAGCCAGCTCCAGAATGAGGAAGATCTGGGTTCTCATCCTGCACCTGACACATTGATTGTGTGACCACAAGCAAGTCACTGGATCATTTAGCATTTCACTTAACTCTCTAAGGCTAACCCTTGCAGAGAAGTTGTTGACCTACATTAGAAGAGGTAACTGACTTTTAAGGAGAGCATCCCAAATCATGAAATAACAGGTACTATCCCATACATACTTACAACACAGACACAAACTGTTCTCATACGTGTAATATATGTACATGTATGTGCCACACACAACACAATGCAACATGTTGCTTATACATACATGTACATACACATATATGAACACAATTTGCAGCTTTGTATAACTACTGGTTATGATGTCATGTTACGAGCTTTCTCCTGATTTCTACCTCAATTACTTGACTTGATTTTGTGAGCCGTGATTGTTTCTCAGGCCATATTAGTACCAGTTACCTGCTCAAATTTCTCTATGTGTATAAAGTATAGTGAAATTCTGTTTACTGAGAGCTCTTCTTCCTCTTAAGCAAACTTTGGGAACACTCTGTACTTTGGATCTGTACTTTGGATTCATGATGATTTTCCCATTTGGACGGACAGATAACTGATATCAGGCTGACATCATAATGGAAATTACTTTTACTCTTTCTCTGAAATATGAACTTCTCTGAAATGATTTTTTAAAATTTTACTCTGCCTCATTTTGTCCAAGAAGCACATATTTCCAATTATAGTCTTTGTAATATTTTGCTTTTTTGGGAAAAATGCTTGATTATTTTGTTAGGTGTGAATTGGATAGCAAAGACTGTTGGAGACCTAAGCAACACTTCACTGAAACAATAGCCCCAATTTTCACACCTTTTCCAAAGCCAGCTCATCCTAAATTGTACTTATTAGCAGTGTTGTTAGCACCATGACTAAGGCTAACAATTCCTATAGTTAATCTTAAGTCTTGGGTAGGATAGGGCCTGCATTGTGCCATACTGTGTTATTAAGGCTGCTTTCCTGGTGACATTTATGGAAGTAAAAGGACTGTTAGGAGTGTTGGTATATTTCTAGTGAGGGGAAAAAACCCCAATAACATTGGATTTGGAGTCAAGGGACCTGAATTCCAATGTTGATTTTGCTTCTTAATACCTGTACAATCTTGGGAAAATAATTTTAATTTTGGGGGGGCTTCAGTTTCATAATTTGTGAATTAAGGAAGATAAGTTACAGGACCTCAAAGGTTTGTTCCTCATAGCATTAATTCCTATTATTGTATTATTTGGTGCCTCTTGTTAATTTGATTTGTTCACAGAGTGAGACTAAGACCCTGGTCAGCTTCCAGGATATAGGAAGTAGATTTTCATTATCTAGGTTTCCTAGATATCTATCTATAATATATATATTTTAAAATCTAAAATTTTACTGATGTGACTGTGTTTTCCCTTGTATACTAATCAGCAGGAAAGCAGACTAGGGAAGAGTGTGAAATGTACCCTTTTCTTATGTGTCAATGATTTGAGATAGTTCTTGGGACTGACCCCATGGGGCAAGGGCTTAGTATTTGGCTAATAGTCAGTAATGGGAAAGCTCTTTAGAGACTGTTTCATCCACATTTCTGATACAGTGCTTATTCAGAGAACGTTCTGTAACCATTAGGATATATTTTGATAGCCCATATACAACATTGTGTAGTTAACTTTTTAAAGTTTCCTTTTTAATTATGAATTTAATACTTATTTAATAACTACTACAAAGATATGTGTGTATATATGTGTATATATACATGTATCATTTTATATACACATGTATGAATGTATGTATACAATGTATATATATGTATGCATATACATATGTATATAGGTATATATGTATATGTATGTATATAAAATATTTATCAATGACCACTCTATGTGTCTCTATTTGGGGATTTCTTGGCAGAGATCTGGGATGCTGTTTCCTTCTCCAGCTCATTTTATACATGAGAGAATTGAGGTAAAAAGGGTTCAGTGACTTAACCTAGGATCATACAGCTAGTAAGTGTCTGAGGCTGGATTTGAGCTCATGAAGATGAGTCTCCCTGATTCCAAGCCCAGTGCTCTGTCCACTGTGTCATCTAGATTATCTTTAATCTTTGAGAATTCAATTAATGTGAGATCATCACTCAGTGAGATTTAATCTTTAGATAAACTTGACCATTTGTTTTGTTTTGAGGGGAGGGAAGGCAAGGCAATTGATGTTAAGTGACTGGCCCAAGGTCACACAGCTAGTAAGTGTCTAAAGCTGGATTAATTGACATAAACAGAAGGCATTTTTTTAAAATGAGGAAAAGAATAACACTTACCTCCCTGAGTGTTTCAGAGGCTCAAATGAGATAATATATGTAAAGTGCTTTACAGACTTTAAAGTTCTATGTAAATCTGTGTTGTTGTAATTACCATTACAGATAGTCCAGCCATAACTTGTAAAAATCCTTTCTCCAAAATCTGGCCAATGAGACATCAGTTACATGTCAAAGGAGACCTATAAAAATGGTTTCATTTTCTTTCTTTTAGGACATTTTTTCATTTACTCAAAGTTCAACTTTGAAAATTATTTACATCACTATAGTTCCTGTATTATCGTTCTCTTGGTTCTGCTTGTTTTTCTTTCGATCGGTTCATACAAATTTTCCCATGCCTTTCTCCATTTCTTATATTTATTCTTTCCAACTGCTATATGCACCTTCCCATTCACATACCATTCTGTTTTTGAGCCACTCTCTAATCACAGGGCACCTTTGTTTCCATTTCTTTTCTACCACAGGAGTGATGCTATGGAAATTTTGATGTATATTGGACTTTTGTTTCTGTCTTTTATAATTGTTAATAAGAGCTTTAAACTTCTGACTTCTTGATAATTCTTGAGAACGTCTAATCATTTCATTTGAAGTCAAAGCAAGTACTAAGTTAAGGTTTCTTATGGCATTTGTCACTTTCCCATAATAAATTTTTCACTAAAACCTCTTGATAATCAGTTCATACTCATTTCTTCCTAAACAAAAGGAAGCAAAATATTTCTTACATGTAAAGGAAGAGAAGTCTTTTGTTAGTGAGTTAATAAATGCCTTCTGAGCTTCTTAAGAAATGAATGTTCAACATTGATTTTTTTAAAAAAAATGTAAATTGTTACTAGCTAATAGCAGTCTTAAAGTTATTCTTTTCATCCCTTTTATAAATATTTCATGTCATACTGAAGCTCTTGCATTTGTTATCTGGTAGGCTGACAGTATTAGCATTGTTATTTTGTCTGGATATTACTTCATGTCTTTTAAAGTTCTGTGAAGAGGCCAGAGGGAATTTGATACTTTAGCTTCATTTTTGTCACACATGACAGGTCTGTAGGGGACTTTTCAATGGTGATGAAATGTATTTGCCGAAAGTTAACTAAGTCTCCGATTACAAGATTTTAATCTTAGGGGTTAAAAATCTCAATGGAAAAAAAAAAATCAGATGCTGAAATTGATACTGACAAAAACTAACATCAAAGTAGATTTAAGAGATGATGAATGTAGTGCTTAAAGTCAGGTATGAATTATATTAGGCTTGTTCTATTTGGCCTCCGAGAACAGAAATAGGAACAATGGGTAGGAGATGCAGAAAGGCAGATTTTTCCTTCAATATAAGGAAAGGCACCTGACAATTGGGATCATAGGATCATAGAAGTAGAGCTGAAAAGGTCCTAGTAGAACCCCCTCTGATTTTAAATGAGAAAAACTGAGGTCTAGATAACTTCCTGCAAGGTCACACAGGGATTAAGTGACAGAACTGTCCAAAAGTTAGAATGGGCTGCTTTAGGAAGTGAATTCAGGATTCCCTGTTATTTGAGGGGTTTTATGCAGAGGCTTGATGGCCTCCTAGCAGTAAAATTATAAAGAATATTTTTATTTAAGGATGAATTAGAGTAGGAGACCTCTTTGATGTTTTACAACTGAGATTATGTGATACTTTTTTTGAAATTGGGGTTCCCTTTTGATTTACTAATATTTTCTTTTACTTTGTGTTAGAAATTACTGGTTTGGTGAATTCAGATCAGTTGACTAGTTAATTCACTTCAACCTGTATGATTTATTTTCTCAAATCTTAATTCGATTGGCTTCAAGTACTGTATGGTTGAAATGACGTAATTTGCCATTTTTTTTTTTTGCGGGGGAAGGGACTGGTGTTTGCGTAGCATCTCTGCTCCTAAGAAATGAGCACACACCCTCCCTCCCTGCCCCCAACTAAAATATGTAATGAAAGTCTTCAACAGCAATCAACAAATGTTTATTAAGGGTAGACTGTGACTCAGGCACTATCTGGGGATATAAATACAAAAGCCCATCCTCAAGGATCAGTAAAAAAAATGAACAAACTTTTTTGGGAGAATGGGATGGGATGATGAAAATTTCTCCTGTATCATTTCCCCCACTCATCATTTCTCTTATTTCAATATTTCAGTATCGTTGTTAGTCCTTTATTCTCAAAGAGGAACTTGGCATCAGGAAGGCAATGTTATGACTTTCAAGTGAATTGGATTTAAGTGAAGTAGGGTTATGCAAAGTTGCTAACCTTACTTTCTTCTCCTGAGTCATCTGGGTCCATATAGGTATAGATCAGAATGACTGGAGATATCCCCAGATGCAGTGGGAGAAAATGGCCTTTTTAAGCTAAAGTCTTTCCTAAGTCTCACTTTTTCTGAGGCAATGGCCATTCAGCAATTAAGAGTAGGTAAGAAATGAGGCAAAAAATGGCTTCTTTTGCCTAGTGAAAAAATTTTAGTATATTATTTATATAAATGTCACCCCCTTGCTTTTTTAAATATAAAAGCTTGCAAATTACATGATCATGTTTACTGAGGAGCTGATATGCAGCTAGTTGAAATGGTGTCTGTGAATTATTTTCAGAATGTCAGCAGCCTTTCAAATGATATAAAGGCATGTGTTGCCAATGTACGGGTCAGAGTGGGAGGAAAAACTTCAATCTAAAGATTCCATTTGCCAACTCACCCTGAATTCTATATGGCTTTCAAAACAGTAAATTTTATTTTATAATTTTTTTTTTTTGCCTTTTTCTGCCACTTTGTTCCTTTATTTTTTTTTGTTTTTTTCTTTTTTTGTTTTTTTTTTAATTTTTTTTTGCATCATTCATTTCCACAAGATTTTGAGTTACATATTTTCTCCCCCTCTTTCCCCCTCACCACCCCAAAACAACCATCCCAATGTGTCCCCCCTCCCCCAGTCTATTCTCTCCTATGTCACTTTTCGGTAGG
>CM053590.1:144264613-144299020 GCA_028646515.1 Pseudochirops corinnae | reverse complement strand
GATTTTGCTTAGAAATGAAACACTTTGAAATAGTCTTGAACAGTAATGGAAGACTGAGTCAGAGGGACAAGTCACACTTCTGCTGAAGAGCCACAGATGCCACAAATTAAAAACAAATTGGGCACTACTTGTTATAATCATCCCATATGCTGTCATAATATTGTGGACTCTGAATGGGTTCTTATTACAACACTCTGAAAAGCATAACTGGGTTTTGATATTTCACAATATTCAAGGTAAATGGGAGGAAGAAAGGTTATATATATTGGAGATGACCACATCTGCCCTTACAAATAAATTCTACCAAGGATATTTGAAGAACTCCCCAATTGGTCAGTAAACATTTATTAAGTATCTACTTTGTTTCAGTCATCATGTCATGCTCTGCTGATACAAAGAAAAAGAAATATTCCCTGATCTCAAGGAACTCATCTTCTTTATGAGAAGTCAACACGAACACATATAAGTATATAGAAAATATATAATAATAACTAATATTTAGCGAATTTATTAAAATAAAAACAAAGCAATTAAAACACATTAAAATAAACAGATTTAATTAAAATATAATTTAATTAAAATAAAAATAAACAGAATTGGTGCAGTTTAAAAGTGGAGTAGACCGTGAAGGTATTAGTTTCCCCTTAAGTGAGGTTTTCAAGTGAAGAATGCATGATCATTTGTTGGGTATAGCGTAGGATTTTCTTTTGACTATAGGTTGGTCTACATGGCCATCTAGGTTCCTGATTCTGGAAGTGTTGTGCTCAATTACTATGCATGGTAAATTCATTCAAGGATCCATAGAACATCATGAAACATTAAGAAAATTACTATTATATAATTTAAAAATTTGTGGAGCTTTTTCAAAGTCATCAGTCATTTCCTAGGGCACTGGTCCTTCCCCCTTCATTGAGCCCTCTCTTTGAAAAAGAATGAAAGAGATAATTAAAACTAGCCTATGACCTCCAGGATCAGCTTCTTCCATCGTAACCCCAGCCAAGAGAGGGAAGTATGCTTCACCATCTTTTCTCCCAGACAGAGCATGTTCATCGCAATTAATCTGAGTTCAGCTGCTTTTTATTATTATTTTTGTTTAAATTATTTTAGCCATTACATGTATTTTCTTTCTCTTTTTTAATGCCTACAAATCTTCCCATGTTGATTCTTATGGAGAAATGATATTTCAATATATTCAAATAGAGAAGTAATATGACATAATGGGTAGATATCTAGCTTTAGATCCAAGAATATTCATGTTAAGTCCCACCATTGACATCAATTGTAGCGTGAAGCTGGAAAAGTGTTTTACAAACTCCATGTCCTTTGTAACTCTTTAAGGAGATAAGTTGAAGGTACTGGTCTATTCTAATATATCCCTATTAGATTATAAGCTCGTTGAAGGCAGGGACTGTCTTTTGCCTCTTTCTGAATCCCCAGGGTTTTCCACAGTATCTATCACATAGTAGATGCTTGATAAACGTGTAATGATCAATTTATATGCGTTGGAGTTCTCTATACTTTTGAAATAACAGGTCCAGTCTCTATCCTCTGACCTAGACCTTCTTATACCACCATTACTTCAACCATAAAGGGTTTGTTCATTTTGTTTTGTTTTGTTTTGCCTTCCTTTATAGAGGGCAGAAATTGAAAGCTTAGCTCATCCACTTTGCATCTACTGCTCTCTGGTTTCAGTTCTACAGAACAAAATGGCGCTGTGCTGAGTAACTCTTGGTAGCTCTCCTTTCCCCTCCCCCCACCATGCTAATGTTGATTTTGCACATCAGAGAAAAGGAATGGCTTTAGGATTACCCTGTAACTTGACTGGTATGGAGAAGTGATGTCAAACTCAAATAGCATCAAAGGCCATTAATCCATACATAAGTATGCCTGGCAATTACATATTGACTCAGTTTCAAAATGCAGTATGCTCAATGTCGTTTTTTTTTTTTCACTTATTCTGTTAAACGTTTACCAATTACATTTTAATCTGGTTCAGTTTGCATTCAAAGTTATATGTTTGACACTTCTGGTAGAGAGAATTCCTAATAAGAAATTTACTCTACCGGTGTAGGTTGGCACCTCCTATGCATTTATGGTCTTAGAAAGTTGCCCACGCCACTCAGAAGTTAAATGACTTGGCTGAGATCACACAACCAGTAAAGGTTAGATGTAGGAAAATGACCCTCTGTTATGTTTTGCTGCTTCCTGAATGCCAAAGATCATAAGAGAAATGATGTTTGATAGAACTAAGATTTTGATATAGGCTTTAACATGTTCAAGTATTGATATTTATATTTTAGCATAATGTGAAAATATGGCAGAATAGGTTGGATCTCAGGTGATTTCCTTTGAACATTTTTATTGTTTGAAAAAAAGTATAAACCTTTAGATCTTCTACAAAGTTTATATAATTTTTTGAAGTAGCATTCTGAATCATCTTGCAGATGTCATGTTAACCCATCTATCAAGATGAAAAAGAAAAAAAATACAGAGTATGACATGTTCCTTTCATTTGGAGTATGAATCTGGAAATAAATAAAACAGCATTTTAAAAGGTCAGCTAACGTGATACAAATGAAAATCAAACCTGGTTAGGGGTCATGCCATCCAGAGAGTGGCTAGGTGGCGCAGTGAATAGAACACTGACCCTGGAGTCAGGAGGACCTGAGTTCAAATATGGCCTCACACACAACACAAAAACCTAGCTGTGTGACCTTGGGCAAGTCACTTAACCCCAACTGCCCTCCAAAATGCAAAAAAAAAAAAAAAAAAAAAAGGAGTCATTCCATCTGGGTTCGTTCCAGTGCTTGATAAGACACTACTTAATCTGTTGTCCTTTGGACTAGTCACACTGCTTGTCTGGTGAATTTGCTTTCCTCATATGAAAAAGGAGGTGGTTTCATATCATTTGTTTGTAGATTCTCATTCAACATTAAAATTGAGTGATCTACATATGGGATTGTTTCTCCAAATGTGAGTTCATGATTTTTTTTTTCCATTTCTCTGCTTGTATTTGCTCATGAAAAGGGAAGGGATGGTGACTTTAAAGGCGTAAGGATTAAAGGAAAGAGAGGAAGTAAAACAGACAAGAGGAGGTGCATTGGGGAAGGAAGATATGATGGAACAGTAAAAGACACTTCAACTTGCCAACCCAACACTCATTTTTCCAACAATAGCATTGCCCTACCCAAAAGGAGAACCATCCACTTCAAACCAGATTTATCAGCTGATTGATTAATCAATACTTATTAATTTATGTTTCTTTATATTTATTCCTGGAGTAAGTCACTTTGATTTCTTTAAAAGCTTTTTTTTAATTTCACGGCTTTTTTCTTCCTTGCCTCAGTTTTGTTTCTCAACAATCTTATTTTCTAAGAACTGCTGGATTTGGGGAAGATATCTTGACCTTGTTTCCAACTGTCTGAAATGTTAAAATTGGCTGCTGTAAAAACATCAGTTAGGATGAATGAAATTTTTGTTTGTAAACATTTTAACAGCATTTCCCCTGAAATTAAAGTTGAATAGAGGAAATTACTTTCAGAGCTCCACAACTTATGAAATTTTCATGGCATAAATCTCTCAGGATAGTACCTTGCAAGGCAGTCATTTCCACTTGAACTATTTAGTTAAGGTAGAATTCCTCTGATACCCTATTCCCATAAATTTTTACTTTGAAGGCACTGTTTAGTTTAGTTGTAATTGGTGAAAGATGACTAGAAACCCAAAAGATAAAATTGCCCGTGTTAAGGGAATGAAGGAAATACAACAGCAAAAAGGGAAGAAACTTTCAGGGAAAAAAATAAGCAAAATTAAAATGTAAGAAATTTTAGTCAATAAATCCATCAAATTAATGAAACTTTAAAAATGGCCAGATAAAGTGACAAATTGCAAAACTCCAAATATAAATCCAAATTATAAAATCAATGGCCCAGGGCAAGAATACCTTTCATGTCCAAAAGGGGTAAAAAAAATTAAAAAAAAAACAACTTTAAAAAAAATCAGTTTGGTTTAAAAAAAATCAATTTAATCCTTAGTAGGAAGTGAGCATGAAACCTAGCAAACAGCCAAAAATGTATTAGGACAATAGTTACTATAGAATTAGTTCTTTAAACACACCCATGGAGGCCACTTAGTATAGTAAGAAGAATGAGAAACATGGAGTCTAGTCACTTGAGTTCAAATCCCTGCACTATCTCTTACTACCTGTATTACTTTGGGTAAGTAGTTTCATTGCTTCCTCATGTGGCAAATAAGGAGCCCTCTGAGACCTCTACTACTATAAATCTATGATTCTGGGCAATTTTTTT
Source organism: Pseudochirops corinnae (assembly GCA_028646515.1). Taxonomy (NCBI): domain Eukaryota; kingdom Metazoa; phylum Chordata; class Mammalia; order Diprotodontia; family Pseudocheiridae; genus Pseudochirops; species Pseudochirops corinnae. Next base: position 144,294,713 of record CM053590.1, on the reverse strand, counting down.
CATTTAATATTCACAGATAATAAGAAAATAAGATACTTATCAGTATTAGAACTTGGGGGTCATACTTCTTTCTCCAAGAATTCCAAAGAGTATACCTCTTTGCAGCATAATAGTTGGTCTCCATGAATGTCTGTACCTTTTTTTTTTTTTTGAGGTTGTTGCCTGGTGGCCAAATTTCTGATGATGAATTTCTCTGAATTTTGTTAAGCCTATAACATGGGCAACAAATTGGGTCTGTTCCCAAATCCCTTTCAGCTTGCCCCCGGAACTTGTGCTCCATAGGCGTAGGTTTCGAAAACCAATGGTCACTTCATATCCAAGGGAAGCACTGATCCATGACTTTAAATGAGGTTAGAAGTCATAGTCACTAGAATGAGGGTTAATTGAGGGCAGGGGCTGTTCTTGTGTTTATCCTCATCACAGACCCATGTATGGCAAGCAGTAAGCAATAAATGCTTGTTGATTGAGAGTCATTTTCCATTTTGAAAAGAGCAGAGAAACATGGAAAGTACAAATTTATTCTTGTCAATATACGAAAAATGTTGATCAGTCTAACTAAAGCCAGTCATGTTTGCAAAATGATCAAAATGTATAGCAAATGACCAAACTGTGTAATTTTAAAACTCAGATATCACTTTTTTATTCAATTCACTATTCAGCATATTAGATCTTAGTTTATTTGTAACACACCTACACAAACTCAAGCAAAAAATACTGGCTAATTTATTTTTTACCCAACACACTGCCAGTAGCATTATGGTCATTTGCAAATTGTTCATTTGAACCTAACAATGATTCTGAAAGCAGTGATCATCACATTTTGATTACAGTTGTCCCTTCCACATTGCACAGGTTAGGGGTGTGACACCCTTGTGATCTGAAAAACTGACGCAAAATATTTTGACTCTTCCTTCATACTAGAGAAGAAGTTTGAGTTATTATGGTATTAAAAGATAAAATATGTTAATGCTATACAATACTATACATATTTTTTATGCATTTCTGAGTTTCTAAACTTTTTCTGTGTCATCTGCTGGCCTTCACATGTCACCTGCAGCTTCCACAAAACTCCCCCCAAATTCCCATTTAATTTCTTATGCTGACCTGCAAGATATATTGAAACAGTGATTGGGAAAGCTGTGATTTGGAAGGCATAACTGTATTTTGTGTAAATTCCTCTGAAAAGTTCAGTTGAGTACATTTTGATACTTTAAAAGATATTTCAAACAATGGTGTATATGGTATCCCATCTTTATCATTTTCATCTTTTGAATTCTTCATTTGTGGGTTTCCAATAAATAAATAAATCGATGGGCAGGTAGGTAAGGCAGATAGATAGATAGATAGATAGATAGATAGATAGATAGATAGATAGATAAAAATCCTCTGGAGGTACTTGTGAATGTGTGGAAGGTTGTCATCTAGTTCTGTTAATATTTTGCCAAACATGAGCTATCTTTACATGGCCAGCCCATTCCTCTTTTTCAGAATCACACATGCCCTAGATATTATTTTTTTCAGCATTCTAGCACGTCAGTGTTAGTGGTAAGTGGCCAACTATTTTAACCACCTATGCATCTGTAAGTTATATACTGGTGAAAGAGAGATGTATTTATCGAACTTTTCTCTATTAATTCATGTAGAGCTCAATTTTGTTTCCACCCAGAACACCTCTTCTTAATTTGTTGTATTTCTACTTCTCCTTTAAGAATATTCAGTTTACCCACAATAAACATTTATTAAAAGACATTTTGATAGAAATGGGACTTGCATCCAGGATTGTACTGGAATATGGTGGGTTTTTTTCCCTTTCGTTTCCAGAGGTGCTTCCACATGACCTACCATTAGTAGTACTGTAGTATGGATAAAAATGAGACTTTAAAGGCAGTACCTGCATGCTGTCTCTTGACTTGCTTCTCCTGGACTCTTATCATTTTTTCTCTAGTATCTGTACTCCTAGTCTGCACCTGGCTAAAATTCCAATACTGTAGCCCCACATTCTGCATCACTGCCCTCTGCTGCCTTCATTGGCCATGTGGCTACACACTTGCAATGATAATACACCATTACCATCTCTACACATAGCTTACCTGCTTCTTCCCAGCAATCTTTGCTCTATACCTCAAACCCGTGGAAGATTAAGTCCTTCCTTCTCTAGCAAGCTCACCACATTCCCATTACTTTTGGGTGAAGTGCAACTTTTATGCTTCTGATATGATATTCTATGAGTCAAAACCTTATATTATCCTGAGGAAACTATTGATATAAAAAAGATTAGCTTTCATACAGTAAGCAGCCTGGAATCATTGGAAATGTTACAGTGGTAGAAAATGTGGTCCAGCCCATCCTCTTCTGCATGCCAAACTCAGGCTCCATCTGCAACAGCTATCTAAGACACACACACACACACACACACACATATACCACACACATATTAATTCAATAGATTGCATGTCATAATTAGGAAAATACACTTTCGATATTAACTTAGATTTTTTCCCTCCTGTCTAGAACATGATACTAATCTTTTTTTTTTTTTTTTAATTGCCTGTGGATCTTGTTGATCTTGTAGCATTCTGGGGAGGCAATAAATAAACAAGGAATGTCTGGAGCACTTTGAGATCTAGAGGAAATTCTTCTATTTAGTTTTGTGGGCTTCCTCTGATGCTAGTAAACCCCTTTGGCAAGCATATGTGTCTGTTTTGTTCCTCATTCAATAATGTTAATCAGGGAATTATTAAACCAAATTGTTGAGTTTGCATTTTTCAATGAATCTTGTACTGTCTTAAAAAAATGCAGAAAATAACTTGAGAGAGGAGATTCATTAAGGTTTGCAGTTTCTCTTTTAAGTTAATAACTTTTCTGTTATAAAAAAAACTGGGAAATTATATTTTCTGCTCTTTTCTGTCAATCTTGTGCTGTGAAGTTGTATTCTGTTATAGAAAGTTGCCCCAGAAATCCTAGTTGGTCTTCTCATGTTTTTTTTTTTCCTTTCGGATAGCTCAGTACGTGTATTCCTAGGCTTTCCTATAGAATGGAAAATTAAAATTAAAATAAGAATTCCCATGATAAAAAAGTAGGGAAAATATAGTTATAAATAACTATATTATTTGAAATATAGTTAAAAATAAAATATAGTTCTTAATTTTTTCACTCTTTGCAATCTTAATCTATTTTGTGTATCTTGAAAATTAATCACAAAATGCTTTCAAAATTTTATTGAATTTCTTCTGTATGCATTTAGTCAGGTCCAATCCCTTCTCAGTTTCTTTTTGTTATTTTCACTTCCTCAATTATTTCATCTGTACATAGTGGTGGACCCAGGTTCAATACCCCAGAAAGCCTTTATTAGGTACCTACCATTTGCCAAGCTGTGTGGTAAGTGTTGAGAATACTAAGTTAAAATTCAAACTATTTCTGTCTCAAGGATCTTATGTTCTGTTGGAGAGAGAAATATATACATTATTAATAATAAAAGTAAAATAATTATCATCCAATGATGGTAATTACTTGCACACAATATATACAGAATAAACACCCATAAATAAGTTAACTTAAGTATTTTAAAGATTAATAAACAAGTAATTTGGAGGCATGAAGGAGAAATAACTTCTAGTAACATTGAGAAAATCTTGTTGAAGGATATGGCACTTAAACTGTTAGTTGAAAGGAGTTGAGAGTTCTGAAAGATGGGAGTTAGAAATGAGAATATTCTTGGCATGAAAGTGCATCGCTCTGAAGGTGGTGAGGATCATGTTTAATTATCCCAGAAAGATAGAAAGCCAGACTGTGAAGTATGTTCAATGCCAAACAGCAAAGTTTGTATTTGGTGTATAGGAAATAGAAGGTGATTGAAGTTTCTTGAGCAGAAACAGTGACATGTTAGATCTATGCTTTAGGAATATTCATTTGGCAGCTCTCTGGAAGATGGATTAAGTGGAGAGGTTAGATGTAGGAAGATAAATTAAAAGGGATCATAGGTAGTCCGAGAGAGGGGAAATTAGAGTTTGAATCACAGTAATTTTAGAATCCAAATAGTTAGAATCCAAATCCATCCATGTTATCATGGATGATCACTATAGAAATTGCATTTCACATATGTTTACTGCTCTTTTGCCAGCTTTGTCTTTAACATGTTCTTTGGGGTGGTCTGCCTTAGCTAAGTTTCGTGCCAAGCTTTCTACAGATTCATTGTCACCATTCAGTGCTTTTCATTGCGTTGTGTGGTGACACTGCTCATAATTTTCTGTCATTTTCCTCTGCAATGTGTTGGAACTGAAAAATCTTTTTTTAAACTACAATTACCCTTCACTGCCATATCTCTCTGTTTGGCAATTGCTAGTGAGCTAGAATAGTCCTTGTGTCCTTTTGGTCTCATTGTTGACGCGACCATTATAAGTGTATTCAAGAGATAGCAATGATGTCTTTACATTAAACCATTTCCTATTTTTCACAATCAACAGATTATTTAAGTCAAGTGGTGACTCTAATTGCATTCAGTGTCCTCTCAATTTTATCCTTTATTTTACTTCATTATTAATTTTGACCTTTGTTCTCACCAGTCAATACTGCTCATAGACAGCTGATTTTGAATATCCCTCATTTTTTTTGTAGACACACATTTGCTGTCAATTAAAATATAATTAACTTACTTTGGCAGAGGTGACAGGGTAGGAGCATAATTAGGGTAGAGAGAGAATGTGAGAGAGAGACAGAGAGAACAAGAGAGAGACAGAGAGAACTAGAACGCTGTTTGGCTCTGTCTATGCCCATCACTACCCAGGTATCTAGTTGAAGACAGTATTGATGACGTACAGGCCCAAGGTCTCTGAATTATCTTTTTGCCTTTCTTCTCTTTCATTTCTTATTCTCCAAATACAGCTTACAACATAAAGACATCAACAAGATGAGATTAATATCGGATAACCTCAGTCTTCTTTGTAAAATAGCAAGAGAGTTAGCACTCTGAAATGGGTGAAGGTGAAGGCTTAGGGGCATGAGAAAAGAAAGTCTGGAACACCAAATATAGTAATTTAATACTCAATTAAAAATGGATAAACAATCTATGTAGCAGAGCCCAGTTGAGCTTAGATAGCATAAATTTTGTCAATTACTGATTCCAAAAATAGCTAAGAAGTCAGATTATTGGAGTTACTGAGCCTTTGGGGTTAGCAGGGCTAGTATTAGGGAAGAAAAAGGAATAAAAATTTATTGGTAGGAGACTATATGCTTAAAATGGGTATCTGTTGGATCAAGACTTGGTAGGGAGGAATGTGAAGCTAGTACAGTGATGATGGGTTAGGAAGGATTTAAGACCTTAAGATGAAAGGGAAAAGACAGGCTTTGTAGTGATGATGAAATGGGAGGAGGGCAGGATATACTTGTTCAGACAAAAATTTCAGATTTCCAATTCTAGTGAGAAGAGTGGTTTTAAATAGATGTGGCCACCTTGGTAGGTGTCCTAAGTATAATTTGAAGATCATGGTTGTTGAGATATTCAGAGAACTAAGGGAGTATCAAAAGGGTTATCATTGGAGTTTGTAAGAATGATTGCAGGAAAAGGAATGGCAAAAATTGTAAGGCAAATACTGAAGTCATGAAGAAAGATGGTATTCTTCTGGAGATAACTGTAAAAAGAATTGTGACAGGTTCATATGATAGCTTGAGATTCAGAGCATCTGATGATTTAGATTTGGTGAGGGTCTTAGATATAATATATTCTTTACAATCCCCTCATTTTACAGTAGAGAAAACTAAGGTCCACAGAGGTATAAATTAATTTTTTTTCTTTATTGTATTGTCTCCCCCATTAGATCATGTGCTCCTTGAGAGCAAGGACTATCTTATATTTTTCTTTGTATCACTAGACCATAACAATGCCTGTAAGGGATTAATATATGTTCATTGACTCTGACTTTTTGACCAAGTACATATAGCTAGCAAGTTACAGAGCTAGAATTTCTGCTCAGTTCATTTGAATGAATCCATGATATAGTGGTTTTGGAGGAGAGGATGTTGACTGATACTGGCAGAGCAAGGGTTTAAAGGTGGTAGTGGAGAAAGAAATATATATATATACCAACTTCTTTTTCTCTCTTTTTCTTTTTTTTTCCTTTTTTTTTTTTTCTGTATAACAACTTCTTAAGGTATGTAGATTACTTCCTGGTATCAATACATGATTATGTCTACCCAATAGATATGGCATAAAATGGTAACAATCATACAATGTAAGAATTCAAAAGAAACTTCAAGTCTATTTACTATCGCTCCTTTATTTGGCAGATTAAGGGACTAAGGTCCTAGAAAAGAGCAAGTGAATGACTTATCCAAGGTCACTGGTTTGGTGGCTATATCCCTTAAGAATTGAAAACTCATGGAAAACATGAAATGATAATGCTGCCATCTAACCTCTCAGGTCAAAGGTTTCTTAGCAATAAAATAAAGAGAATACTTCCATGACTAACCTCACAGCATTATTGTTTAATTGCTACTCTTATTATGATGCAGGAAAATGGTTGAATTTTCATATACCTTACTCAGGTTCCTTGTGAGCAGAGGACTTTCTTTTGCCTTTCTTTGTATATGTAATATACATATGCTAATGCAATAGCACCTATAATAACAGCACCTCCCTTACAGAGTTATAGTGGGGGTTAAGTGAGATCATATTTATAAAGTGATTTTTAGACCTTCAATCTGTATATAAATGCTATTATTGTTGTTATTATCACTAAAAGGGAAAACATATGGAGAGGTGGGAGGAAGAGTTAGGATAGTGGAGTTGAAAGATATTTACTTAGCTGATATACCATACAAAGGAGAGCCAGAGGCAGTCTGCTATAGTGGAAAGAAATCTGACTCTAGAGTCAGAGATCTGGGTTCAAATCCTGACTCCTTGCTAGCTGATTCAGGACAAAGAGCTTTCATTTGAGACTTCTAAGATTATTAAAATAGTGCAAGGATCTTTTTCAGATCTCCAGGATATAATTTAATAACATGGAAGAGTAGAAAGAAAAAAAGACATTGGAATGAAGCAGTTTTGTGACTTTGGACCATTTAAGCTGTAATATCTCTAAAATTAGGCCTTTGATCTAAGCAAGGAACAGAATATAGAAACAGAATATTTGATCAGAAGTAAAAGCCCTTGTTCAAGTCCAGACTTTCCTTCTGGACCTCAGTTTTATCATCTGTAAAATGAAGAGTTTGAACTAATTAATCTCTGAAGCTCCTTCTAAGCTCCCAAATCAAGGGACCTAAGTCCCTTGCAGTTCTAAGATTCCATGCCTAAATGTAACCCAAGACATAACAGTTCTGTGAGATCGACCTCAGAAAATAGTGTGGTGAAACGTGTTTATACTCTCATCTTTAGATAGATCTATTTATGTTCGTTAATTACTGAAAATACCTAACAACTAAAATGCATGACTAGTGACACTGAGACGATATAAAAGATATAAAAATTTACCTTGGGAATGACCAATTGAAATTCTTGATAGTTTCTGCTTCTCTAAGCTTCCTAAGTGAGAGATGGCATGGAGTCAGGAATTGATCTAAGCAAGAAAAGGAATTTAGGCATAAGGACCTAGAGCTATGAACCACATATGCTCATGAAGTTTGGTCCCATGGCTCATGAATACAATAGTAAAGTGGGATGGGTTGTGGGGGGCAGGCTACAAGTGGCAGTAATACACACATACTTTAGTTCAAGGTTGATATTTTAAGGGCTCACTGATATAATTAATAGCAATCGTGAAAGGTATTATAATCAGTAATTCCTGAACGTATTTCTACCTTGGAACTAATCCACTCTGTTCCCGTAATGTCATTTTTACAGTAAGAGTTATTGTTGTTGGCCTTCTTCAAATGCCCATTGATTCCTTGCCTTTTATATAACAAATGAGTGTTTTTATGTTTTGTGGGTTTAGAGGTTCTTAGTTTAATTTTTTTTTCTTGCCTTGGTAACATGCCAGATCGACAGCTTTAGAAGCAGAAGTCCCTTTTCCTGCTTAACTATTCAGGGAGCTCAGTTCAAGGTGTTGGCTCTGATCTCTGATGTCCCAAATGGTTTGGTTTCTGCTTACTTCAGAAATACATAGTAAATATATTAAGCCTCCTACCCAGGACCAATGCCTGTGGGGCCCTACTTAATTAGTCCCTTCTCTTTACTGGCTTTAATTTAGCCGGCGATTATTATTACTTACAGGATCACATTGTCATAGAATTTCAAGATAAAAAGAACTTCATTTTTCAGAGTAGAACCTTCAAGCACAGAAAGGTTAAATGATTTCTTCAACTCTGCTTAATAATAAAGGAACAAACCTGATCAGAGCCCCAAGGATAGACCTTATGTAACTTTGATTATTCTATTTAAATGATGGTATCTAAGAAGAATTGATAACAAGCCTCTGGAATATAGAGCAATAATTGTTAGATTGTTATGCTATGGCTGCATAAGGCACTGAATTGATAGGTACAGTTGATTTTTAGCCACTTCTGCTTTTATAAATGCGTCAATGTATGAAGTATTTACTGAGCACTTACTAGATGCAAAGTACTGGTCAAAGTGCCAAAGATAAAAATAGAAAATTAAGACAGTTCCTGCTCTCACAAAACATATTCTAGTGGGGAAGGTAACACCTAGTGAAGATTGTAGCTGGAAATCAGATGGGAAAGGTCCCATGGTCTTTAGTCTGCAACAGGAAAGCAGATGTTGAAACCTCTTCTTTAATCTTATTTTCATTGATAAAATTATATCGGTTTCCAACGTTGAACCATTAGATGGTAGCAAGAATTTTGGTGGCAAGAACTTTCTTTTCTGGGTCTTCAGTAGATTGTAACATGTGCAGGAGTGATTGTCAGGCTGCCCATCGTGCCTGTGTGAATATAATGATGCACAGTGATGGTGAAAAATGATGTACTCAAGTAGCAGCTGGAACTTTTAGTCAGTGCTGCACACTTGAGAGGAATCATGGCATAATGGATTGGGAAATGGCTAGGAAGCTCAGAAGACCTGGATTCATCTCATCTCTGATACATACTGGCTATGTGACCCTAAAAAATTCATTAAACCTGTCACTGGTGCAGGCAGCTCTTTAAAAGTCTACGTTGCAGAGAAGTTATAAACCTGCATGAATAGAGGGGACATCCTAAACTGAGAGTTTCCTAGAAGAAATCACAAATCTAGTTCGTATTGCCATCTCTACTGCAGAAAAAAAAAAATATTTCCAAGTAAAAGATGCAACAGTGAAGGGATAGGAGAAAGGAGAAACAGAGGTGGATTTGACATGACCATAAAGATAAGAAGTAGAAGAGAACCAAATCCAACACTCTCATTTTACAGGGGACAAAATTAAGGTCCAAAGAAGTATTTCTGTGCCCAGAGTTACAGAAGTAGTCAGAAACAGATTTTCTATCAAAATGATTTCTGATTCCAAATTGTATATTAACTCAACCATGGCATCCAGTCCCTTGAGTGCATCTGTTTTATTTCCATGATCCAAGCTAATATCTGTCTGGGTCATGACAAGCATGGAACACAAGAGTTGGTTTCATCCATGTTCGTGATACTTTTTCTGGTGCTCCTACCCTTGGATCTTTCCAGGGTCACTCCCTAATGGTAATGAGTCCTCTTCCTCTCTCTTTTCCTATCATTCCTTTGCTAGATACTTAAAAAGGATGAAAATAAACTATTGTAAAATAATAAAAAAAAATATGTATTATATTTCTCTATTTATATTTTGTAAAATTTTAAAAAATTATATGTAAAAAAAAATTTTGAACTCAGGTCTTCCTGACTTCTGTTCACTGTACTTCACAGCTGTTTCAATCACTTGTGACCTGTGTAACATTGGGCAGATCACATAACCCCCTTGAAACTCAACTTCTTATGTATAAAATAACAGCAGTAATCTCTAGAATAAAGAGCAGGGACAAATGAGACTTCATTCAAAGTCAACTTAGTCCAGTTGTGGGTGTGTTTTTCCACTCAGGGTGAAGCACCAGACATGTTTCTAAGCCTAGGATATATGTGCAGATTTGAGGAAACTGTCATGGTTTCTGTCATGACACACAGATCACATATTTCATACTAGGAAGACATGGAGAGCTTCTATAGTAAAGTGAATGGAAGATGGACTCAAGAGGGGAGAGACCTGAGGCAAGTAGGTCAACCAGACGGCTATCACAATTGTCCAGCCTGCAAATCACACGATCCTTTTTACTCAATAGGACTGAGAAGTCTTATAATCTTATTAATAGATCAACAGTCTATTTGCAAATGATGAATTCCCAAGCCAGATAAACCAAGTCTAAGTTTTAAAAATTTTCTGATATCAAAGCTCCATTTTAGTGTAAGCAAGCAGTTTTTTTTTTTCATACTTCAAGATCATCAAAGCAAGTTGGTACTTGAATATTGTTATAATCATCCTCATCATCTTGAGTGTCTTTATGCCTCCTTATTGGAGCGGGCTTTCTGGTGACAGCTGGAGGTTCTACTGAGCCAACTAGCTTTCTTTTGCCAATGCCTGTACTATTTAGACTCCCGTGGATGTCTCTGGCTGTGTTCAGAATCAAAGCCGTCAGACTCTGATTTATTAAATTTTGGGCGAGGTACTGCTAATCAAATTCCTCTTTAGTGCTATGATTCCTAAGATAAAGAGTTCCAGCTTCTTATTACAACTTCATTTTAATGATAAGGGCATAGCAATATCATCACTATTGTCATCATTTTATTATATAACTCAAGTAAATCTTAGTTCAGCTCAGCCTTGTGGTAAAGCCCCTAAGAACAAATATACCATGGTGTCCTTTCATTGAGATTAAGATCTTCTCATGTTATAGTCAGTGCCATGAAATATTAGCTTATTTGTGGCAAAGTTTGGGTCACTCCCAATTTGTGGCAAAGTTTGGGTCACACACCATGTCTCACCAGCATATATGAAGCAAGATCACCCACTGAGAAAACAGCTATTAGGCTGATATTTGTAAGTTTACAAACTTGTTTTGGCTTCTGCTAGAGCCAAATTGTTTTATTATCATTGACAGTGGTGTGGTGTATTATCCCACATTCTATGTATTATAGCCTTTCATCCTAATTCAGACATCATTAAAGAGTGTTTGTTGAAGATCATTATACTTAGATCCTTCTTCCTGTCTATACTCTTTTTCTTTAACTCAAACAAAAGTTTTATTTAGGAACTTGGCAGTCATTCAACAAACATGAACATTTCCATATACAAAGAGGGAAAGAAAATGGAGGAGTTGTATATGAGGCTGTGAATTTGCCATGCATGTCTTTAAGCATATATGAACTTTAACATCTTACTACCAACATAGATCTTCATGTCTATATCCCCTTCTGAACTTCCTCTGCTTTCTTTTGTGTGGTTTTTTTTTTTTTTTTAACATGTTTCACTAATCCATAGTCTTTCTACGCACTTGAAGTGGCTTTAGTTGTTAAGATACTTGCCAGGTACTGGGGAATTATTTTTAAAAGACAGTCTCTCTCCTCAAGAAACTTGAATTTTATTCTGTGTGTATTTACATATGTGTAAATGTGTAAATTGAATTCAGGTGACTTCAAAGGAAAGCTTGTTGTTTGTGTGGTACCTTTACTTATCACAGGAAAATCTGTTCCACTAGGGAAGTATAAAATTAATCATGGAAATAATTACAGCAAGATTTATATAGCAACTCATCACTTTGATTAATCACTATTGCCAGGTTTCCTCAACAGCAAAATATTAAGCTCTCTTTGTCAAGAATCAGGTAGGATTTATTTTCATGATACCAACATGGATAGTATTAAGTGAAAACAGAATTGATTTTAAATTAGCAAGGAAGAGCTCTTCTGTAATTGACAAAATTCAATTTGTAAGTTAAATGGAGAAATCTCAACATCTTTAAAGCCATATATACATCAATAATTGTAGTGTGCTTGATTTTGTCAAGGTAGGTATTCTCCAGGAATGCAGATTTCAACTCTTCCCCTCTTTATGCTTCAAAAGTTTCAATGATAGAAGAAATTTGTGCACAATTACAGAAACAAGGTATGTGTGACGACCAGCTTTGATAGACTGGACTCTTCTCAACGATGCAGTTATAAGACAACTCCAAAAGACTCATGATGGAAAGAGATGTCTACATTCAGAGAAAGAACTAGAAAGAACAGAATTTAAATGCAGACTGAAGCAAACTACCAGCTCTCTTTCTTTTTCTTATTTGGTTTTGTTTCCTCTTTCCCATTGTTCATTCCATTGGTTACAATTCTTCTTTATAACCTGACTAATGTCTAATGTGAAAGTATTTGCAAATCCTATACTTGATTGCATGCCACCACGTTGGGTTAGGGTGGGAGTGGAGAGGGAGGGGGAGAAAATTTGAAACTCAAGGGAGTGTGGAACTGAATTTTGTGAACTAAAAGTAAACAAACAAATTAATAAAGACAAAAAAAGTTTCTATAATTTGATAACTCATTATCATCACCTCCTCCTCCTCCTTGTTCTTCTCCTTTCTTTCTTCTTCCTTCTTTCTTCTTCTTTCTTCTTCTCTTACTGTTTCTCTGCCCTTTGCAGTCTTTCTTCCATTCCTGGAATCCATTCCCTCTTAGAATCTCTAGCTTCCTTCAAGGTTTAAACCAAACACCACTTTTCAAAGGGGTTGCTTTCCTAATCCCCACTCCCCAGCTTCTAGAGCTGAGGCCTCTCATCCTTCCCACTTACCCCTCTCATTCCTTCTCAAAGATATGCTGAAATTTCTGGAAAATCCCTTTCCTAGAAAACTTGATACTTTGATGTAGAAGTCATAAAAGCTTCTACACGATTAGAATAGACTTGTTATCTAACATACTTCACTTTATCAAGCAGTTTTCAAAGACTTTTTGTATTTCTTCTTAAGGTCTATGATTGACTAAGATGTATTCTCATTCAAAGCTAAAATGGGGTGGGATAGTTATCCCACCCTTATATGCTGACATGTATACATGTTCTCTTGCTCTATAGATTGTAAGAGACTTGATGGCAAAGACAATTTACTTTATATCTTTGCATCCACAGCACCTAGCATAGTTCAAGGCATTTAATAAGTGTTCACTTGCTAATTGAATTAGTCTGTTTTCTAACTAATAGAAAAACAAACAGCAACAACAAAATTCTCCTGATAATTCTCCAGGCGCCAGAGCCACACCTATTTCTTGCCATAAAATATCACAACTGTTATTAAGTGAAAATGGAAACCATTTTATGGTGTGAAATTTGGCACAAGAATTAAATCATCAATGGGCAGTATATTTGAAGATGGAGGACAAACATAGCCTAGCAGGTGCAGCTTTAATTAGCTGCCTTCATTGAAATCCTCTTGTGGGCAGTATAATCCCGCTTTGAAGGAGTTCCAGATAACAGCATGATTCTGTTATGTGAGGGAGAGAGCTGTATGGTCTAAGTCAGATGAAGGCAAGTACATCATGGGCAACTTCATGTCAAAAACAGAGGCATGAAATTGGGGGTGGGGAGATCATCTCTTTTCAATTGTGGCAGTCAGTTGGGACTGGAGGGGGTTATTGATGGAGTTTAACTTGCATTTGTGACCATTGTGTTACTGAAACATTCATTATGCAGTAAATTTAACTTATACTGAACTGCTAGCTATGCAGTGGTCATAATTCTCCTCAATTTGTACAATTTATTCAAGCAGTAATAAGAGATTCACTTTCTAAGTTCAAAAAATAAATGCCATTATTCATGATTTCCACATCAAGCCAGTCAGAGTTATACTTTTTCATAATGAAAATTTCTCCAAAATATCTGTATGCTTTCTATGTGTATTCACATACACCTGAGATAGATTGCAGAGAGAACTTTGAGAATGATGAATGAAGTTATAGATATTAGAGGGCTGTGAATATTAAGTGGTTAGAGATGCTAATTTGAAGTTCATATATTTTAACATGCCTCAAAGGATTCATTAAAATTTCAGAATAGCAAGAAAAAAAGGCATACATTTTGTGAATGGAAATTTCAGAGTTTCAAGGCCATGCTGAGAATGCATTTTTCTTTCTTCTGACTTTGATTACATGTATTTGTTCATATCCTATAGTTTTGTGATTTTGTGTACTTCACTTTTTTTGGCAAGGTGATGTTTACAGGCTAAAATGTTTTAAAAATACAATATTTTGTGTGATCATGAAAATTAACTTTGATAGAAATTGCATAATCTACTCACAGCTGTGAAATATTTTATGATGGGGCTAAATAGACTCAACCATATTTAAGGAGTTTACAGAAGGGGCAACAAAATTGAACTTTATGTCATGAAACTATATACTTCTATGTAAGAGTATTCAGGAGAAGATAAAAGCTAAGGGAAACATAAGTGATAGTCTTATGGTAATATAATACAGATGGCCAGTTTATGTTTAATATATTCATTTATATCTTCTGTGAGCTATTGTCCTCTATTGCCAACTGTTTTTTGGACTTTTTAAACAGAGATGTCCCATAGGCATCTCAAGTTGATTTTCAAAATGAAGCCCATTTTAATTTCCCAAAATACCCATCCTTTTCCTAAAATTCCCTATTAATTTAGAGCAGTGGTTCTCGACCTTCCTAATGCGGCAACCCTTTAATACTCCTATGTGGGCATATCTGCATGTGGGCGGACCGCCTGGAGACAGATAGAGGAGCAGTGTCTCGGGTTCCTAACACCATCAGAAATATGTGTTTTCCGATGGTCTTAGGCAACCCTGTTCGACCCCCAAAAGGGTCACGACTCACAGGTTGAGAACCGCTGATTTAGAGAATACCCTCGTATTTTCAGTCAACCAGGTTTTCCACTGTGGTGTTATCCTCAACTCTTTTCTCTTGCTCCACAAATCAAAATGCCATGTTTTAAACCGAATATTTCTATATTTATAACTTCTCTTGCTTTTATACCTTCTCCTTTATTTATACAATTACCACCAGGATTCAGGCATTTGTCACCTCTCACCAGAACTTCTTTAATAGCCTTCTATGTGATCTCCCTGCCTCAAGCCTTTCCTCGCTCCAAACCATCCTCCAAACAACTACCAATGGAATTTTGCTAAGATAAGATCACATTTTCCTTTCATACAAAACCAAAACAAAAACAAACAAAAACATCCAGCAACTCTCTTTTGCCTCAAGAATCAAATATAAAATCCTTTGTTCTACATTTTAAGCTCTTTACAACTTGGTCCCTCCCTATCTTTCCAGTATTCTTACACTTTTCACTCCTCTTCTCACTTTGTGATCAAGCCAAACTCACTGTACTAATCATATGATGCTCCATCTCCCTTCCCTATGCCTCTTCACTAGCTTCCCCCAATGTAGGAAATGAGTTCCATTCTCACTTTTGCCTCTTGAAATCCCTATTTTCCTTCCAAATTCATCTCAGGTGCTCCCTTCTTTGTAAATCCTACCCTCTCCCTTCCCCTTCTGCTGATGTACCACCTTCCAAAATTATCATTTGTTCTTTTTGTATATGTTCTCTATCTATTACATTTCTAAATAAACATAAGCTCCTTGAACACAACATTTAGCATAATGCGGCCTATGGTGAGAACTTATTAATTGATTGATTGATTACCAAACTAAACAGAAGAAATGAATGACGAGTTCCTGTAACCATTCATTCTCTAGCTAAAAGGCAAGATATATAGGAATGGGAGGCTTACAATTCTGAAAAATCTATTGGAAGTCTCATTTTGCTAAATGTCAGGAGTAGTGAGATGAAAATATACTTCAAAATTCTAAGTGAAGTCAAGTCTTTTTTCCTTTGAGGGGGGAAGCAAGGCAATTGGAATTAAGTAACTTGCCCAAGATCACACAGCTAGTAAGCGGATCAAGTGTCTGAGGCTGGCTTTGAACTCAGGTCCTCCTGACTCCAGAGCCAGTGCTCTATTCACTGCACCACCTTGCTGCCATAAAGTCAGGTCTTTCAGAAGAATTATGCACCAGGTTAATAGCAGAAATTAATATAGATTCAGTTGTTGAGGCAATGTCAGTCATCTTACAGGAATCGTGGCAGTAGTTGAGTTACTGCAATTTAGAAGTTAGGAAGTTACTGTCTTTCAAAAAAAAAAAAGAAACAAAGGTAGATTACGGAAAGCATAGATTAATGATACTTAGAATGTCCAACAAAATCTGTGGAATAAGTGATTAAACAGATGGTTTGTGCATTTGGGAAAGCAAGTTGTGATTATTATAAACCAGCCTAAGCTCAATAAGAATAAGGCAATGAGAGAGTGTCTTCATTTTCATTATGACAGATTTACCATACTGATCAATTAGGGGAAGAGTACTGTCATCATTAATCTGGGTTTCAATAAGGTGTTTGACACTTTTTAGTGCTATCCGTGTCAGTCGGCAAACATTTATTAAGTTGTAGGAGGGGAGGGCGACAGAGCAGTTTAATGGTTTATATTATGGTATATTTATATAATGGTTTAATGGTTATATAAAGCAATTAGGTGGCATAGTAAATACAGAACTGGGACCAAAATCAGGAAGACCCACCTTCAAATCCAGTTGCAGACACTTACTAGCTGTGTGACCATGGGGTAAGTCATTTAACCTCTGATTCCCTCAGTTTCTTCATATGTAAAATGGGGGAAATAATAGCATCTGTTTCTCAGAGTGGTTGTTGTAGCACCAACTCGATATTCATAGTGCCTTCATTGGTTATGGACATGCTGGGGTAATTCTGAATTGCAAAATATAACAGACTCTCCACATGGAAGACAGAACCAAAACATTTATTCAAACACCAAGAAGCCAGATCCCAGCACCAGAAAGTCAAGTCCATCATAGCAACAAAGAAATCTATACACAATAACATTTCAGAGGGCACCGCCATCCTCAAGGCTTCTCCCTGCTAAGGCCTTTCCACAAATAAACACTAATAGCTTGCTACCTGCTTCCTCTTTCTCCCTCAGTTCTAACTATTCTGATCAACTTCCTCTGGGCTCTGCTCCACCCTGCATGTTCCAATTGCTTGGCAAGCTCCTCCCACCACAGACTCTTGTGACTCAGGCAGGTCATATGGGCCTATTAATGGATGGGAAAGATCTTCCCATTTACATTACCATCATGAGGATCAAATGAAATAATAATTGTAAACCACTGCTACATTATAACTACTATATAAATTTTTATTTCCTTCTCTTCCCATATCTAAAAACTGTTTTGATGTGAACTTAGTGGCATGTCAAAGATGAAATTCATTTCCTTGTCATAGAATTTCACAGGTAATTTTACTTAACTCTCATTTTATGAATGTGAAAACTGAGATCCAGAGAGCTTTAGTGGGGAAGCATATTATACTGGAAAGAGCACTAGATTTGGAGTCACGGGATATGGGTTCAAATTCTGGCCCTGCCATTTTCATTCTAAGACTCAATGTCCTCATTGCTGTGATGAAGTTAGTCTAAAATACTTAAGATTCCTTATAATTCTAAATATCAGACACTATACCATTCTCAAAGTCAGGGATTTAGTAAGGAGCAGAGCCAGTACTGAAATCTACATTTCTTGATTAGCAGTTCATTGCCTTTTGTTTTGTTTTGTACAGGCATACTTTGGAGATATTTTCAATTTGGTTCCAGATCACCATAATAAAGCAAATACTGCAATAAAGCAAGTCATACGAATTTTTTGGTTTCCCAGTGCATATAAAAGTTTTGTTTACACTGTTCTGTAGTCAATTAAATATGCAATAGCATTGTGTCTAAAAAGATAATTTACATACTTCAAATAAAAATATTTTATGTTGGAAGATGCTAACCATCATCTGAGCCTTCACCTAGTTGTAATCTTCTTTGCCAGTGGAGAGTTTTGCCTTGTTATTGATGGGTGCTGACTGATCAGGGTGGTGGGGTAGCTGTGACAATTTCTTAAAATAAAACAATGAAGTCTGTACCATAGGTAGACTTTTCCTTTCACTTGAACACGTGGTGGCCTTATTATTGGGCCTAATTTCAATATTGTTGTGTTTCAGGGCATAGGAAGCCAGAGTAAAGAGAAAAACATGAGGGAGCAACCTGTCTGTGCAACAGTACAATTACAATAGTAACCTCAAAGATCACTGATCACAGGTTACCATAAAAGACAATGATAACGAGAGAGTTTGAAATATTGCAAGAATTACCAAAATGTCACGCACAGATAGGATGTAAGCACATGCTGTGGGAAAAATGGTGCCGATAGACTTGCTCTATCCAGGGTTGCCACAAAGCTACAATTTGTTAAAACAAACAAACAAAAGAAGAGAGAGCAAAAAAAAAAACCCAGTATCTGTGAATCCCAATAAAGCAAAGCCCAATAAAACGAAGTAGCCTGTAATTATACCATGCTATCTCCATTGAACATATTTAGCAATGAATCAAATAAAGCTATAGATGCCACATTCATAAAATTTGTAGCTGAATATGTAGGCATGTAGATAACATAGTAACATTTCCTGCCTTTGGAGTCAGGAAGTCTTGAGTTCAAATCCTGCCTCAGAAACTTATTATCTGTGTGCCCCTAGACAAGTCACTGAACTTCCTTCTGCTTCTCTTTCCTCATCTATAAAATAAAGATAGGAATAGCACCTACCTCCCAGGGTGGTTATGAGGACAGAATAAGGTAATAAATATTAAGTGCTCGGCACAATGCTGGACACATAATAAATGTTACATAAATATTAGCCTTCATCATAATTATTAATGATATTAGTTATTATTATATTATAATATTATTTATTTAATTTAAATATTTTATTTATATTACTATTTTTAATATATTATTATATATTATTTAATATATTTTATAATATTACATATATATTTATATAAATAATATATTGCATATAATATATATTATATATTATGTATAATTAATATTCATTATATATTATGTAATATTACATATTATAGATTATTTTATTTAATATAAGTTATTATATTATAAATATTAATTATCATCATCACTTAACTTCTCTAAGCTTCTATTTCCAAAAAATAGTGATGATAATAGCATTTATCTCATAGGATTGAAGCACTTACCAGCTGTGTGACCTCAAGCAAGTCAATTAACCCTGTGTGCTTCAGTTTCCACATCTGTAAAATGAGCAGGAGAAGGAAATGGTCACCCTGGTATCTTTGCCAGGAAAACCCCAATTAGGGTCACAAAGAGTTAGACGTGACTGAAATGACTTAACAACAATAAAAATGAGGGCAGCTAAGGTGACACAGTGTATAGAGGACTGGCGCTGAAGTTAGGAGGACCTGAGTTCAACTGTGGCCTCAGACACTTATTAGCTGTCTGGGAAAATCACTTAGCCTCTGTTTCCTTCAGTTTCCTCAGGTATAAAATGATTAGCCTGGAGAAGGAAATGGAAAACTGATTTAGTATCTTTGCCAAGAAAACCCCATAAAAGGGGTCACAGAGAGTCAAAGGACTAAAGAACTTAACAATAACAATATTGAACAGAGGTTACTGGTTTGCAGAACCAGGAGAACATTGTACCCAGTTACAGACACACTGAATCTGTGATGATTGGCTTTGATAGACTGGGCTCCTCTTAGCAATGCAAGGCTATAAGACAACGCCAAAAGACTCATGATGGAAAGGGCTGTCTACATCCAGAGAAAGAGCTGCAGAGTTTGAATGCAGATGGAAGCAAACTACTTGCTCTCTCTTTTTTTTTCATTTTGCTTTGTTCCTTCTTTCTCATTGTTCACTCCATTGGTTATAATTCTTCTTTACAACTTGACTAATGTTTAATGTGAAGTTATTTGTAGAACCTATAACAGATTGCATGCTGCCATGGTGGGGTTGGAGGTAGGGGAGAGGAGAGAGAGGTGGAGAAAATCTAGAACTCAAAAGTAGAACTAAATAGTGTAAGCTAAAAGTAAATTAATAAAAAAAGAAAAGAAAAAAATTAGAAAGGGGTTAGGTTTATTCTGCATGGTTCTAAAGGACAGAACTAGTATCCTTGGGTAAAATTTACAGGGAGACATATTTTGGATCAATATAAGGAAAAAATGGATTTTCAGAAGCATTAATTAAGCAACTACTATGTCCAAGGCATTGATCTCAGTGCTGGTGAAAAAAAACATGAAAAACCAAACATTCTCTTCCTTCCAGGCTCTTGTCTTCTACAAAGGAATAGAAAGTGTACAATGAGATGCAAACAGCTCAAGAAATTGGAAGAGAAAGAGAATTCTAATAAATAGAAATGTTTCCCATCTGTTAGTGGAGAAGGAAAGACTTCATGGAGAATCTCCCATCTAAACCTTAAAGGCAGATATTGGATTCAGAGAGGCAGAGTTGAGGAATAAGTGAATGGTGGACCTGGGAATCTACTTGAGCAAATTCCTACCACTTAAAGCTGCCCCACGATAGTGTGATAGGTCTTCCATTTATTGCATGTATTCAATCAGAAGCTGTATGAGCACATTTGGGTAATGTTGGGAGTTTCATTGAAGGACTCTAAAGTCCCTTCAAGCTTCTGAGATTTAATGGTTATGAAATCCTTGGTTAGAAGCAGGAAGACCAGTAAGTGTGACCTGAACTGCTTCATGTCATGATAGGGATGGGGTTGCAATTGTGGAAGGAGAGTGGAAAGTGAGGACTTATGCTCCAAATGAGGTCCATATAAACTTCATAACAGCCTGGTCTTTTCACCTGCTCCTAAGAGTCCAGAGATGTGAATATAATAAAGCATTTCCACCTCAGCAGTGAAATTGGATGGCCTCCCCAACTCTAATTCGCCTGTTTTTTCTTTAATTTTTGTCTCAAGCTATCATTGAAGATTTTTATTGAGCGTAGTCCATATAAAGTTCATGACATCTTTAAAAGTGAGCAAAGGTTGGGTATTTTCCCATCCCTGCATAAGTGACCTCTAAGAGAGGCAGTCTGTATATACTTGGGAATTCATAAAGGGATTATGAAACTTAACAGGACTAAAATGCCATCAAATTTATAATACATCTGAGATTATAATAGTATGATGCTTAATGTAAAGTTTTTTTAAAAACTTTTTAAAAAACTAAACCAAATTTGCAAGTAGATGAGCAAAAGTTGGCCCTAAGATTTAGCCCTTGTCAGTTTTAAAAAAATCAGTGTGTTTTTGATGGTGATATTAAATATTTAACATCTTGAAATGGTCTTGCCTAATTATTAGTGAAGAGTTGAAAGTGTGTTAATGATGCAGCATGTTCATGAAAGTTTTACTCTTTATTGTCACAATCTACCATGACAAAGAGGTAGGCAAACAGAACCAATGATTCCTGACTCTGTAGTAACGCAATTATTGATTCCTAACTTAGAACTCAAGGGAAATGGTCTGTCTCTGTTGACCTATTGCTTGGCTAATGCTAGAAGTGGGACAGATAGTGTGTTCAGGTTCAGAATAAAAGCAGTAGAAGTAGAGATAGGATACCTAGATTGTGACATTGAGGGATAGGAGTAGGAAATGGTCTTAGAAGACCACATGGACTGTATTCTACTAGGTACAATGTAGAAGGGTAAAATATTCCATCAAATGCTGAACTGCCTAAAATATCTAACTTGTGCTGTCTGCTTTAGGGGATGGGGAGTCAAGAACAGAGAGCAAGTAAAGAGTTGAAGTGTGAAAGCAAGCTGATTCTAAACAGACCAAAGTGTTCTGAGAAAAGTGATGGTACAATCCATAAACCAGAGGAGGAGTAGATTTGAGACTCGGATGTGGAAGAATTTTGTCTTGTTGGGAGTGGTTATACTTATAGATACACACACCTAGCCGTCCATCCATTCATACATACATACATACATACATACATACATACATATGCACACAGAGGGTGATGAAGAAATTAAAAGAAACTTTGTTTTACAGGTTTCAATTTTCCTCCACTTATTCTTGGTGACTAAGGTCCCCAAATCCTACATACTTTGTACAAGGTATCATAAATGAAGAACGTAAAAAGTGCTTCAGTGACTACACAGATAGAGAGACCAAGGTTTTCCTAATTTTAGATGGCAAACTAATTCTAATTCCAATCTACACCAAAATTCTAAAATATTAAGGTAGAAAATCATAAGTTCCTCTTGGCTTAGGGAAGGAATGACATAACTCTAAACTCGGTATCTTGCCACACAGGAGAATAGGGGGATGGGGATGAGAGGTGGAATGATGGAGGGGAGGGCAGGGTGGAGGGGGAGGGTTGCCGGAAGTACACACTTCTGTAAAGGGACAGGGACAGGGTAGAGAACAGAACAAGGGAGGGTGGGATAGGAAGGAGGGACATATAATCAGTCTCTCACAATATGCCGGCTGTGGAGAGGTTCTGTGTAATTACTCACGTACAGACTGTATTTAATTGCTTGTCCTTCCAGTGGGGGTGAGTGACGAAGGAGGAAAGGAAAGAATCTAGAATTTAAAGTTCTATGATCAGATGTAAAAATATATATGTACATATATGTGTATATATATATATACATATATATATTATTATTATTATTATTAACTACATGCAACTGGGAACTAAGATATACAGGCACTGTGGTAGGGAGATCCATCCTGCACTACTGGAAAGTCAGAGGGGCGAGAGGGAGGATATAGGAGAGAGCAGATTGGGGGAGGGGTTATACAGTGGGATGGCTGTTTTGAGGTGTTGGGTAGGGGAAAGATGGGGAGAAAATTTGTAACTCAAAATCTTGTGGAAATGAATGATGTAAACAAGGAAATTAATTAATTAATTAAAAAAAAAAAGAAAATCATACGTTCCTGAGGTAAAACAAGTCAAATCAACAAGCATTTTTTAAGTACCTACTGTATGCCAGAACTAGATTCTGAAGAGGTTGTTTTAAAATTTTTTAACTATACCTAACTCATTTTGATTAAAGTAAAGAAGCACAACAAGGGGTGGCTAGGCGGCACAGTGAATAGAGTACCAGCCCTCAGAGGACCTAAATTCAAATCCAGTCTCAAACACTTAACACTTGCCATGTGCCTTTGGGCAAGTCACTTAACCCCAATTGCCCTGTCTTCCCCCTTCCAAAAAAGAAGAACAACAAGCATGACTTTAAATAGCATTTAGGCAAAAAAGAGAATTACTATAAAGTACCTACCAAAGGAAACAGTTGCTGCTGAACATCTTGCTCATAATGGACAGTCACAAGAATTGGCTGAGTATTATTACTGAGATTATGGTATATTGAGAGGAATGAAATCATTCACAGATTGTGTCACTGGGTAAATCCCTAGTACTTCAGTCAGTCTCTTATCAAATTCTTCACCACTTTGTGCCTTCTGTACATATAGAAAGTGAGGAAACATCTGCTTAATGAATGTCCAGATGTCTCTGATTTTGGAATTCACATTAGCATAAATTGGGAAGATTTATATAGGAATTCTTTGTAACTATTGCATGCAACAAACACATTTATTTCTATAATAGGCTTTTGCATGCTATCTGCCACCTGGCCTCAATGTAATTTCCTTGCTGATTTTGATGGCTTCCCTGCTGTAGCCCCTTTTATAGTTAAGGGACATCCCAAAGCATTTCCAAAGCAGCGTATTTGGGATTGTAGACTGATGGGCCTATAATTACTCAATGAAAGAAGAATGTTTTCAAAAGAAAGCATATGTAACTTCAATGTGGCAACATGGAGGCCAAACTTGAGTCTTTTGGTATTCTTAAAATGTACCTTCCTCTAACAATATTATTGCACATTGATTCTCTCAGGCCTTAGCACGGTGCTTAGCCCATGATAGGTGTTTAAGAAATCTTTATTGACTAATTGGCTGTTGTCACTGTACCCTACAAATAAATCTTTTTATTTCTCTCAAAATCCCTAGCTGTTTTATTTGACCCCAAAAAAATTCAGTTTTAAAAAGAGGTGTGGGACAAGATTATAGAAACTGTCTTGCCTAATGAGCAAGAACATTAGGATCATAGTAAATTCTAAGTGCCTTACTTCAGAGGCTGCCACGTGGAGAATGGATAGGGCATCTGCTTGTCTGTAGATAGTAGAAGGTTAAAGAAAAGCAATTCATATAAGAATCAAGGATTCATGTAAGTAGGAACTTTCTAACAATCAGAGCCTGCCTGGGGGTCCAGAATTGCTGTTTCCCATCCAGTCAACTCTCTGCCTCCTATAAGTTTTCAGAGAGTTCTCAGAGGGAATCATTAACAGGGGTGATCATTTCTCCCAAATCCTCATTTTTCGCTTTTCTTGAGTAGATATAAACTACTCCAGCTTCACCCCTGGTACCTTGGTTTCTGGACTATTGTTCTGCCTGGACTACTGACTGCCTTCTGAGTCTCTATTCCCAACTCCCAAGTAGCAGAACCAATATAGGGTGGCTCCCATGTTTTGCTGATGTCTACAGTTCTGCTCTTGATCAAAGAATGGCATCCTTCTTCCCCAGAGGATCAATGTTCTTGCCACTGGACTATATGGAATGACCACTGGAGCTACCACCTACTTTATCCAACTGGGTTAAACGTACCTCAAACTTAGTCATTAGGCCAGAGTGACTCCTTTATTTTGAAAATATTTTGTATGGATCTCAGATCAAAGTTCTATTAAAGCTATGAGGAGACTCCTTTTTTACTTTGTCTCTCATCTTCAACCCCACACAAGTTTATGGTAAATCAGTGCCATTTGTATTCTCTTGTTGACAGTACCTTCTTATGGGATTTCTGGGCCAATGTATTTCCCCCTCACACTGGCATTCATCTTAGTGTTAAAACAAAAGAATACCCTCATTTTCTTCCCAGTTTTCCTTCTTTCCTTTATCTTCCTCTGGGACATTTGGGAGGGGTAATTCAAGTTACCTCCTAGTGCTTCATGAAAGAGTCCTAAAAGGGAGAGCCAGCTGCTCCTGTTGAAGGTACTGTTGCAAGGGAGGATATTTCTAATCCTGGCTACACCAGAGTTGAAAAACACTGCTGTATTCTATATAACATGATCTATATAATCATAATGATTTTTATGAAACCCTGACAATTCTTTTATAAGCTTTTTTCAGTTTATGATCACTCATAGGAAGTTTTAGCTTTAATGAGTTTTATTTGATTTCATTCCCATCTTATATTTTGTGATAGTTATGCAGATTGCAGAGTTCTGGGGAGTATAAAACAGTCT
Source organism: Pseudochirops corinnae (assembly GCA_028646515.1). NCBI lineage: Eukaryota > Metazoa > Chordata > Mammalia > Diprotodontia > Pseudocheiridae > Pseudochirops > Pseudochirops corinnae. The sequence continues at coordinate 144,269,583 of CM053590.1, read as the reverse complement.
GATCTAGACTGTTAGTGATCTTCCATCTGAATCTGGACTTCTGAACTCTTAGCATATACCATAAGCAATATCAGTCAGTTCTTTTTCACATAATGGGTTCTTAAAAGTGTTGGTTGAATATATTCAAATACAACAAATAAAACTCAATAACAGAAGCCCATAACATACTTTTGTCTCATAGTGCAAAATTCTGAAGTGGACTGGATTTTCAAATTAGTGATAGCAAACATCCTGGAGTTTCCCCATCCTGATAACCCTAGGTCCCTGTCATAGGACTTTAGTATGTGTAACACACTGCTATAATGAGTTCTTTAGGACTCTGGCACTTCTGGAAATAAACCTCAGACGGAATCTGGAATGGACATGCCTTTATAACATATGCATGATAGCATAACTTCAGTATAATATTATATTTGCTAATTCCCTTCCCTAAAGCATTATCGTAATCATGGAATAATCAATTAAAAGTTTTCTTTGAGATAATTAGAAATAGAGAAACTTTATAATGGGGAGGGACATAAAGCAGAAAAAGCAAAAATGAAAGAGCTCTCAGGGTATAAAATTCTCCTGATTATTCCCTTTGAGACAGTGCCCCCCAAACAAAAAAGAAACATGATCAGTATGTAAGTCTTGGAGAACCATGAGTGGAAGCTTAAAATTCCTCTTACTACTATCAGCCTTGTGGCTATCTAACTCCCTTTTTATTGAAAGAAACTGATTCCAGCTTTTAAACCAAAAAACTCTTCTATTATCCCCCTATAGCTGGAGGCTAAGTGACCACATATTCTAAACTTCTCAAGCAATGTAACCTTCATTAGAAAACCAGGATGAGGTAGAAAGTGTTGGGAGCAAAGGTTAAGAGAAACTTCATTCTTTGTTGCCCACCTCCTACAAGAAATCCTAAGGGTTAAAGTTTTGAAAAAGAATGGTGGTCTCCAGCAGCATTTTAGAGGGTAAGATTAGGAGGCTGTAGTATTAATATCATTTTTTTTTCATTGTTAACCTTAAGGGGAATATAAATACACTGTTGTAGTTTTTATGAAAAGAGTAAGTGGTTCATAAGTGAGTTCATTTACCAAAAAATAAATAAAAATAAATCATTGTCAGATCAAGGAGTGCTGATGGTTGCAACGAAAAATCCTGAGACATGCCAGGGCAGTGGACTTAGTTTTATTTTAGCATGGCTTTCAATTTATGGTGTCAGCTAAATCAGAGGGAGAGAATTTATCCGGTCTTATCAGTGAGATCCATCCCTTCTGGATGGGTGTGTTAGCCCCTCCCCCTGTGCGGGTTTATAGCTCCTCACTGATGCATTGTGAAAGAAAGTCGAAGTCCCCCCAGCTCTAGCTTTTATTTATGCTCTCTTTCAGAGGCTCCCTTCTCCCCCGCCAAACCAGGAGAGCCAAGCAAATGGCTCATCTTCCCCCAGCATGTCTGACCTGCCTTTCTTCTGAAGAGACGGGAGGAGAGACAGTACAAGCGCTAGCCGGTGGGCTGCCTTTACTGCAGGCTTTTCTGTGCAGGCTGTCCCTCTCCTTTAAAACCGTGCATCCCTCCCCTCCGTGGCGGCAGCAGCAGCAGCAGCAACAGCAGGCTGGCTGCTTCCATTCAGCCCCATTTGGTATGCATGAGCACCACTGCTCCAAGCCAGGAGGTTGCTTTCTTAAGGAGGATCGGGGGCTAAGGCAGAAACCCTTTACTAGTCTTTCTAAGTTCCAGAAAACCCCTGCCTAGACGGGACTGCAGGTGTGCCGAGATGACCCTGGCATGTCAGAACTGTGGGGCACCGTGGGTTTTCTAGGCATTTGCAGGTGGACAGCTCCTTTTTTTCCTGGTGGAATTGGGAAAGAGTCATGAATCAAACTGATGCTCATCGCCCACTAAACTGGACCATTAGGAAGCTGTGCCATGCCGCGTTTCTCCCATCTGTCAGGCTTCTTAAGGTATTGTAACATACTGACTTGACCTGATCTTTTCCTCCTCTTTGAGGTGTTTTACTTTGGGCCATCGTGGTCCTTGGAAATACTCAACTTTCCTCAGGCACAGACACCTTTCGGAGAACGTGCATGCATGCCAGTCTGCTTTTACAACTCCTTGCTTTGGAGGGGTCCCTCAGTGCTGCCTCTGGAGCTCTGAGGGACCCTTGATAATGACAATGTGGTCACTGAGAGTAGACTGCATTGACTTTTTTTTTTCTGTTAGCTCTTATAAAATGGAATTTGATGAACTTCTTTAGGAGGGGGAAAGGACTGATGTGGGAATGAAATTTTTTTACTACGTTGTGAGAGATTTCTTAAGTGTCTATCCCAAGTATTTTTCCCTTGCCTTCATCCTAGTTGCTTTTAAACTGAACCTAGGTGAGAGAACAAAGGAGTCTACTGATCTCTTTAAAACGGTTGGTAGTTCTTGATCAGTCCCATTTACAGGCTAACACAGAGTAAGACTTATCAGATATTTATGCTTCTGGTACCCTCATTTTGAGCCAAGTGTTGACAATTTTGATCTCCTAAGTCAAATCAAGTTACTTCTTGCAATAACAAAGTAGTGTGAAAGTACCGTAAAACAGATATGGTGAATGGTCCATGAGCATGACTTGGTCTCCGTATTTGCATTACATAAAAGAATATTGCCGCATCTAAACTAGTGCTGATTCACAATATTCCAAGATTTAGCTCTTTTTTCAGGGTATATAGTATCTTAGAAAAAATCATTCACTACTTCAGAATAACCCATTTCAAATCATCTGATTCACATGGGGGGGGGGGAATTGAAATAAGAGGTGTATAAAATTGACCCCCTCTCCCCTGAGAATGAGAATCTGTGTTGTTTATTTTTAAACAGTGTAGTTGTTTCAGCATTTCTTACCCATTTTAAATCTAAAAAGACCTCTGTCCAAAACCTATTAATTTATGTGTTCTATTTGCATTATTAAACATAACATTTTTATGTAGTTTTCCCTAGCCACATAATCACAAATGTAACATGGACAATCATGGTTTGTAAAATTAATCCTAAACCAGTTTTCTGCCCAAAATATTTTCCCTTGAGTATATATTCAGATTGAGTTAAATTTGATCTTGTCCATTGGTGGCAACATGAAATAGCCTTCATTCTTCAACTCATTATCTTGATTTCTCACATTCTTATAGTGCACTAACTAGTATTTCCCATATACTTTCACAAAAGACATGCATTGGAATTGCATGCCATTTTTCCAAGGACCAGCATACAAACTGTCATGGAAGGTGCTCCCTGCCAAGAGCTTTATTTGGCAGGACGAGAGGATCCTTGGAGACAACTGCTTTTACTGCCCAGGAGTATGTGTGGTAGGGAATGAGAATGAGGCCAGGAAGAAGGGAGGGGGTGGAAAGGGTCCATTTCTTACCAGAATAATGAGCACGTACACTAATTCAAACCAAGTTAAAGGACTTTGATTTGGGAGAAAAAAAATTACAAGATAAAAATTATTAGCAAACATACTTGCTATTGGTTAAATTCATCCTACTAATATCACCTCCACCAAAGAAGGGTCTTTGTATAGGAAGATTTTTCAGGTTTACCAATAGTAAAATTAATGATAATGTTTTGGGGTCTAAGCCAAGCTCTCTATGCATTCCCATTCATTCTTACCAGCTTTAAGGCTAGATGACACTTGCCAGTTCAGTGTATAGACTGATCATTTATGATTTCTTTTTTGTGATTCCAGAACCAATAGAGGTCACTTTAGTGCAACTTAACTTTCTTGAGATGGATACATTGTTTCAAAATGATTTCTAGTTTCGAATCTAAAGACTGAAGTTCAAGTCTTGCTCCTAATACTTTTAATAGCTGGATAAATATTAATATACCCCTCACGCTCTCTGTGTCTCATGTTCTGCATCTATAAAATGGAGATGATAACACACATACAACTTATCCCATAGTTTTCTTATAAATAAAGTGGTTTTTTAAATGTAGAGGAATGGGGATATGAGTGATTATCAATACTTGGGTAGTCAAGTGGATCTGTGGCATCAATACTGTGGATACAGATTGTGCCTCGCCCTTGGGGACTCTTGTCCGTGTCTTCCCAAAAATTCACCACAGAGATTCAGTTAGCATCCTGGGGGCCTACTATGCTAATGATATACTTAAACTATCTTTCATTTTCTTCCTGTGTCTAATGTATCTTCTTTTTTTGAACATACATTTCCCTGATGCTATCCATTATTATAATTTTGTCACAGTTCAATACTTGTTATTGCTGTTATCTTTCATATTATATGTGGATGACATGTTATTGACCTAATGGGACCTAATTTCTTAAATACTCAGTTTGGTAAGTTGAGTCAGAGGTCAGTGTTTCTGTGACTCCTCTGCTTGTATGATTTCAAAATCCATTTATTTTGGATACTTCATTTAAAACAAGCAAAATTAAGTTGTATAGCATGAATCATTTTAGTTAAAACTATACATTTGACTTTGAAATAACAAAATGAAAATGATGCATAAAACATAAATTACAAACCATTTACCATCTGCTGATCAATCAGAAATAGAATATGCTAACTTAAAAAAATAAAATATTTATTAACCACTTTCCTTGTGCCAGGAACAGAAGATACAAGGAAATTATCCCTACTTGTAAGCAGCTTATATTCTCCTGCAGGAAATTAGATACATAGATAAATTAATCAATCAATCAAAATATATACACACAGCACATATACACATATACATACAAACACATACATGCAACTTATATGTAGGTGTGTGTACATTATATATAACAAACATGTTATATGTGCATATATATAATTTGGGAGTTTGAATGTATATGTATACACATATACATATATACATTATATACATCTATATACCTATATATATATACATATATACAGGTGATATACATTAATATATACATATATGCAGAATTAATACAAAGACATTAAATACATCATGGTTCGAGAAGAGTACTAGAATCTGAG